>OZ010790.1:447633590-448126090 GCA_963932465.1 Maratus speciosus | reverse complement strand
AGATATAAATTAAGTATGTATTTTAGATATATTTTCTCAATTTAAAAAGAAACATTAAAATGATACTAAAACTGTATAATACATAATATATTATAATTCCTAAAGTATATATATATATTTATTTTTATCTTTCTTTTTTGTAGTCAATCGGTGATTACGAACAAAAGTTTTTTTTCGTTTTTCGCAAATTTCTCTAAATACTTATTTTTATTAGAAATGGTACACTTTTTATAAAAACTATTAAAGATTTAAAATTTTCAATTTCTTTAAAATAAAGTTTCGTTTTCGTTTAATTTTTTAAATATTCCTAAAATATATATTTAATAGCATTTTAAATTTTAAAATCCGTTTTAAAATATGATTCGTAGTCAACTTTTCGAAGATTTTAAAACTTAAAATATAAAATTAAGTATGTATTTTAGAAATATTTTCTCAATTTAAAAAGAAACATCATTTACAAATTGTATATAGAAAAAAAGTAATTACAAGTTTTAATTTTCTTATGAGAAATTTTAAAAATACGCATGCATTCCATGAATATAGGTTTGGAGGAGAGGAAAGTGAGAAGTTTGTTTTCATGATTTTCTAAATGCAAGAGAGGAGAGGAGACATTCCTCTGTTGGAAACTGGATACGTAGCGCCATCTTTTAACATAATTTCGAATGAAATCACGTAGAAAGAATATAATATTAATATAATAATTATGTTAATATACTATGGACTTTCTAAGCAGTTTGACACCAGTAATTCAGAGTAGATATCTTCTATTTGATATTTAAATCACAAACTTTGTCGTCATTTTATTTTATCGTAAAATTTGTAATATTTTTCTGTTAATAAAACAGGCGAGAAAATTATATTAAGGCTGCTAGTCACCAGTGGCACCATTTGAGGGGGGCTGGGGGGGGCAATAGCCCCCCTCCCCAAGGAATTTGATATTTCAGAAAATTTATCAACCATCAAATGCTGAGATGCACCGAATAGTGATTTTGGCCGAATACAGAATGCCGAATATTTGGCCTGCAGGTAAACCGAATACCGAATATTCGGCCAGCCGAATAGTAACTGTTAGACTGAATACCGAATATTAGGCCAGCCGAATTAAATACTTTTATATCTCAGTATTTAACGTTAAAAAGTTAAATTTTAAACAATTTTATGTAATATTTAGCGCAGATACTTCCATTTTGACAAACAAGACTATTTTATAAGTAAATTTTGTTCTAAAAAAGGTATGTTTTGAGTTATTATTTAAGAAGAGGATAGTTTAAGAAATTTTTAGATAAAAAAATTTAAATTACATACCTTCTTCAATTAATTCAAACAAATGAAAAGGATTCTCTTATATTAAACAAGAAGCAACATATCATTCCACTTCTTTCATCAAAAATGAAAGGTGTACAAGCCGTAGCAGAATTTTACTTAATAACTGTATAAAAATGAAGATATTTCAGCGAAATTTGCATCACATTAATTTGCTTGCATAGAATGTGATGATATCCTTGGAAGAGACTGGATTTTGGCCAGTGGTACAGTATAAGTATTGTTAGATGCATTCTTAATAAAATAATGTCTAGCTCAGTGCTGTTTAGATATGAATGATTGCTATTTCCAGCACTTCTCGTCATGTTATCATATTTCACAGAAATTAAAGTAACTCTGTTGACAATAGAGTTACAATTCCTTCATTATTGTTAAAGTAACAAAAGAAAATTAAAATTCGACTTGGGGATACACTGTATTTTTGACTGAATAAGTGAATTGCGATCCTGATTTACTGGACAAAAAATTGCTTGTTTTGATGCCTATTATTACCCCTGAAATTTTCTTCCATTTTGTTTAGAAACACCCTGTTTGCGAAAAAGCAAGAAACGGATTATTTACCAGACAATGCTCAGTAACTTGCATTTCTACACTTAATAATTCTCATGAACAAATGACATGTCATTAATAATTAATTTTTTTAACTCACATTTTTAAAACAACTAATAAATAATATCAAATCATTCTCTTTTATTTAAAGATTCTAATTATTCTGAATATATTAATTGACAGTTAAAGTAGAAGCTGTGTAACGTTTAAAAAAATATTTTTAAGAGTTTTTTTAAGTATTCGGTTTGGGCGAATAGTTTGATATTCGGCCAAACCAAATTTTTAGTAGGCCGAATAGTTTGATATTCGGCCTAACCGAATATTCGGTAGTATGGCCGAATAGGGCGAATACCGAATAGATACGGTGCATCCCTAATCAAATGTCAGACTCAAACAAACATTAGAATATTGATCAAACTCTAAAATAACTTATCAGATTTTATTGCAATGATAATATATGCATTAAATAAATGCTTATGCATAGAAATTAATAATTATCAAAAAAATTTCCTAAAGCCTTACTATTCGAACTACCTCAAAGTGAGACATATATCTTTAATGAGTACTTTGGTTAATTTTAAAAATACATGTGAGCATTTTTTTTATTAGTTGCTTCTCAGCTGTGTGCAAATTGATCATCGAAAAACTCGTCAAAACAATGACACAACAATGGCAATGATTTTCTTCTTGCCAATTCTCGAATAAGCGCAAAGAAAATAATAACATTTAAATCCCACTGATGACGGTCTTGTGATGACTGAAAACGTTCTGGGTTTTTCCAATGTATTTTAAATAATTTTAAATTATATGCATGCACATGAAAGTAATTCTTGTGCATTTATTTGTGTTTTTTATATGAATATTAATTATAAATTTTACGTTTTCTGTAGAAAAATGAAGATATATACATAGTATTCATTAATGTTCAAATATGTAGTTTTTTTTATCTGAAAAACATTTAGAAAAACTTCTTTTTCTTTGATTTTTCTTTGAAAAATCGGATTAACATGAAACCATCTCATAATAGTGAAAACACAATCCGAAACAATTAACGCTTTACCTTTACTTGCAGAAAATCACTAACGAAAATTTTCTTATACTTATAGATCACAAAATTTGCAAATTTCGTGACCTATTCATGACGTTCGTTGGCTGATTATCACATTACTGATTGAATTTCATGATTTTATTTTCGCGATCATCTGACGAAATTTGCGATTTTTTCCGCGATCGTTTCACGGAATTCACGATTTTTTTCTGTAAGAATTCTATGAAAGGGATTTTTTTTCGCGCAAGCACTTGCCGAAATTCACAATATTTTTCCGCGACCAACTGACGAAATTCGGTATTGGTTTTCGCAATTTTGACAAAATTCACGATTCCTTATCACTATCATTTATTGAAATTCGTGATTTTGTTTCTGACTAATTTCCGACTAATAATGTTTGTGATTTTATTTTATTTTTTTTTTTTAATTTAATTTTTTTTTTTTTTTTTTTCGCGAGAGTTAGACAAAATTTTGGATCTTATTACGCGATCGTTTGACGAATTTCTCCTCGATTTTATTGCGTGATTGTACAACTAAATTTTCGTGATTTTTTTGTGCAATCTTTTGACGAAATTCGCCATTTTCTTCGCAATCCTTTTACGAAATTCAAGGTTTCTGTTTGTGCAATCATTTGACGAAATCTGCATTTCTTTTCACGATCTCTGATGAAATTGGCGATATTTTCCACGGTCGTTTGAAGAAATTAGCGATTTTTTAAGCTACCATTTTGGAGACTTTTTTTTTCAAAATTTCCAAGATTCGCGATTTTTTTCTGCGACCCATTGACGAATTGATTTTGCGTATTTTGAAAGAAAGAAAAATCGCGGACTTTCACGAAAATTAAAAAAAATTGTAGAATAATCACATGCTTGTGAAAGAAGTTATGGAGACAAAATCACGTAGAGCATTTTTTATTGTGCGGGATTTTCTTTCTGAGTGATTTGTGCAGTTCTGCAATTTTCCACGGTCCCTGTTCCTCAAAGAAAAATTTTCCTTCTTCTTGGTCAGGAAACTCATGAAATGGCACCCCTGTAAGTAAAATTTCAAAAGGGACTAGAAAAAAAGCTCCATTTTAGGAAGTATTGTATGATGTTTTTTCAACGAAATTTGATTTTTTCCCCTTCTAGAAAGAAATCTGTTATAGGCAGGTTTCGTTTTCACAAGTTTTACTCTAATACATCTCTTTTCAGAGCTATATTGATACTTGTAAAAATGAAACCTGTCTATAATAGAATCCTGTCAAAAAAGAAAAAAAAATCATGTCCAATATACTAAAATTTTACCTTCTAAGACGGAAACTTGTTTAAAACGAAATATTTCATTGGTTCTGAGTTTCCGTATTCGAAGTTTTTACTGTTATTGTAAGCATTAGTCAGTAAACGTTTCTCATAACGGGGGGGGGGGGGGGGTTAGCTATATAGAATTCTCAAAAAATGTTTGCCCCCCCCCCCCCCCAATAAAGTTCTGAAATGGCGCCCCTGCTAGTCACCCAGCTTCCGTATTCTCCTCGGTAATGCTAAGTCTATGGGCGTAGAATACATTCGTATATTCAAAATATCTCCCCGGGAAATTTATATTTTTAATTCCTTTTGTCTGTGTACTCTTCTTAAAAAATGTCTCTTTTTTTCTTAGTTCTCAAAATGTTTCTAAAATCTACGCTTAATTTAATATTTTATGGGCTAAAAGCTGACGAACGGTAAGTAAGATTTTAACATTTGATATGAAATTAAGGGTATATTTTAGAAATATTTTGAGAACTAAGAAAAAAAGAGACATCCTTTAAAAAGAGTACAGAGAAAAAAGGGAATTAAAAATATTAATTTCCCGGGGAGATATTTTAAATATACGAATGCATCAAAATTCAACAGACTTAACCCTTAAATGCCGGGTGTTGCTTTTCGGCAACATACCCAATTTAGGCTCTAAAATACTATTAGAATAATATTGAAGCTATAATGCCTAATGTTGCCAATAAAATACATACTGAAAGTATTATTAAATCGATTTTCAACATGCAGATGGCAACACTTGTGCTGTTTAAGAATAGAGATAGATTTATTTTTTCAATTGTTGCTACTTGTTCTTTTTGTTTTCTTTGGAAACTTGCGAAATACCCTACTTTGTTCTGCAGTCAACAATTAAAATATATTTCTTATTATAGTTCCTAAAATTCTTGTGTGTTTGATATTATAGAATTTTATCAAGGAAAATTATTTTTTCAATTAAAGACAAGTATTGCCGATTAGTAACAAACTGTTTTTTAGTCGTAAACCATACTTAAAACAAAATATGATTTTTTTAAGTATTTTTCCCATGATTTATTTAAAAAATGAAAGCCGAAAAACATTATTACAATGATTTTTGAAAAATCAGGCATTTAAGGGTTAACATTAGTGAGGGAAATTCGGAAGCTGAGTGACTAGCAGCCTTAAGGGGCTACTTCAGTCACCTGGAAAGACTCGCTCGCTAGTGCTAATCCTATGGAAGAAATTTTTAAAGATATCTCGTTTGCATTTTAATATTTTTAAATGAATTTTTTTGCATTGTATAGCTGAGATTGATCTCTACATCTGCCCTTATTTACTTTTTCGATTTTGTTTGTAGATTGCTTTCAAGAGGATGCTTTCTCTTTCTAAACCGGTTCCGACAATGAAAGTGTCGTAATTAAAAATATCTGTAAACAAAATCGAAAAAGTACGTCCTTTATAGAAATCGATCTCAGCTAGCCATTGCAAAAAGAATTGTTTAAATATATTGAAATGCAAACGAGATATATTTAGAGATTCCTTCCATAGGATTAGCATTAGTAAGCGGGTCTTTTCAGGTGATTGAAGTAATCTCTAAATTCTTCTTGTCTATGGGTGCATAATATATCCATCTTCAAAACGTGCATCTGGCCAAACTATTTTGTAACCAGTAATAAAAGAAAAGTAATATTTGGCTTTTTTTAATTTTTGCTTTTCTGTAATTTAAGTAAAAATAACTGTTTTTTTTTTTTTTAAGAAGGTATTACCAACCGAATAAAATTCATGTATGGGACATTGGTCGCCGAACGAGGTTAAAAAATTGTGGTAGAATTGTAACTGCACTGAATATACGTAATAAATTCGTTTGAAAATCTTTTTGATACACATTGCGGAATATCTGTAACTAATTTAGTTTTAGTGTTTGGAAATTATGAAATATATTTCTATTATTCTAGCAAAAAATTGTAAAATCTATTTTGCATATATAACTTCTCAGATTCTTATTACTTGGTACTAATTAATTATTTTGGTATTAATAACACAGGCCTGCGAAATTCAACTTTTTGAAAAATACAAGAGAAGTTTTACCTGGTTTTTATGTTATTTGGTGTGCTGATTTCGAAAATAACCTCCATTTCTTCCTATCACGTCAGGATTTTTTGTAAAATCGATATCGATATTTTTGCTAAAATGCTATTTGAAAAGGAATTGTCTGGAACGATTTTGCACGTACTATCTGGCAACAATGATTTTATCCAATTAAATCTATGTAAAAATTAATCGATTCTTGGTGAGGAAAATTGGTTTTTCAGTAATCGATTGTTTTTATAGGTTTAAATGGATAAAAACCACTGTTGCCAGATCGAGCCGAGATTTGGTCGAGAGAAAAACAAAAAGTTCCGTTGAGTTTAAACTTTTCACATCAAATTATGGTGCAGTTTCTAGAAAAAAATCATCAACATACTATTTCAATTTGTTTTTATTAAGGTAACGTATATAAAATAGACGACTGACCAAGAGGAGCAAATATTATGTATGTGTACATGAAAGTTTCAAACAAATTTTAAACTGGGCAAAAATACAAAACAAAACAAAACAAAGTTTCTGTTTAAGTACGTCCTCTCTTTCCTTTGAAACTTCTTTTAGACGTTCTTCTTTTATGTTCAATCTCAGGTCTATCTCGTGCTAACATCCAAGAGTAGTCGGCGAGCATGTTCTTGTCCCATCTTCCTTAATATTTGTTCTCTATATCTTTGATGTTTTGATGGAACCTTTCACTCTGTTCTTCGTGGACTGATCCTAAGTTTCCGGGTAAAAAGGTCCTAGTGTGGGTGAAGGAAATGTATTTTGACACTCGTGCAGCAACCAAACGCTTGAAATTTAGCCAGCATATTCATTACGATTGGTTTATCGTCAGGATTCTTGTAATTACACAGAAATTTGCTGACGACATCTTTGAAGGCAATCCAGGCTTTTTTCCCTTTGTTGTTATGCTAGTCTCAAATTCTTTATCTTTCATAAGCTTGCGGATATCTGGACCAATAAAGATCCTCTCTTTCAACTTCACTTCGGGCAAATCTAGAAACTTTTTGCACTGGTATTTCAAACAATCGCAATCTTTTGAAAGAGTACAATTTTTGGCTCAACTAAGATGATCCGAATCACATTCTTGGTACCTGGTTTAAGATTTTGTCTTTTCGGCTTTCTTTTTTGACCCAGTGTTGAGTCTTATCACAGCTGTCCCACTCACAAATTAAACATGGGTACTTTGTGTATTCGCCTTGTAGACCAAGAAGCATAGAGATAAGTTTCAAATCACCGCAAACGGTCCAACCGAGGTTGGCATATTTAATTTTGTTGATGGCGAGAGCCAGGTTTTTATAGCGGTCTTTTAAATGCACAGTTGGTCCAACTGGTACAGATACATACTGGCTTCCGTGATAAAGAAGGACAGCTTTAAGGCTCCTTTTCGATGAATCTGTAAACAGCCTTCATTCATCTTTATCGTAGGTGATATTAAAATTGCTCGTCAATCCGGGAACATCAGAACAATAGACCAGATTCTTCTCTTCCTCAAAGTACTTAACAAATTCTTTTTCTCGATTCCTGTACCAATAAAAAAGGTTCCTTTGGCCAATAAGATTTTTCTTTCAAGCTGGAGCCCAACAATTCAGCTGCCTCTTTCGAAAAGTCCAGATCTCTAGTTAGATCATTAAGTTCAACCATAGAGAAGGACTGAGTTGAATCCCTTCCAGAGGGCTTATATTCCGTAATCGGATCCTTGAACTTCTGGATGCTCCGAGTCTGAAGACTCTGGAAAGATGGCTTTGCAATACACTTGGAGGCTAAAGCACTGGGACACCAGGTCTATGTGGAACGAGGCGTATTGATGATGGATTGTTCATAAAAATCCAAATAAAAGTGAATTTCTCAAGAAAACGTGACGGGATTGATTTTTTTCAATGTTATTTTTTAAATTAGCACCCAAATATACATTAAGTTTAGCTATCAATTCCCTTGTATTTTTTTCATAGCAAGCCTGTGTAATTGGTATTAAAATTATTACCAAATTATTTTTTTTGACATGATGCAGAACTAGCATACGGCCATACAAGTCTTAAGTATACATAGTTTATTATTTGCCATATGTTCATCTGCTGTCAATATATCTAACTCTATAGATATAAATCAGTGTTTGTGTATATATATTCTTTATACAAATCTACAATTTGTTACCTATTTTAATGATACTTTATGTCTATACATTTTAGAGCAAAAGTAAAATTACTGACTACTTTAGCTTTATCAACCAGTTGCCGTATTTTATCGTTATGCAAATCTCTCTCTTTTTTTTTTTTTTTTTTTTTTTTAATGGATTTCTATTCTTTCTGTTGCCACACACACCTTAAAAAGAAATTGCACTATTTTCGCATCCGAATTCGACGTCATACTAAGCAGATAATACGCGTAAATTTAATATATATATATAGTATTATAAATGCGTTAAAATGAGTAGTGCCTTCATTTAAATCTTTTTGGAATTAAGAACCCTACTGTACTACAGATATTTCAATTTCAGGAAAAAATAATAAAAACAAAGGAAGAAAATTTACGAAGAAATTAATGAAATCTATATTAAAAAGCAAAAACATGCCCTCTGAGAAACGCTGCCATCATATATACGGTGGCAACACCTGACCAGTGAATTTTCCCTTTAGTCAGTACAATGTTTTTTTTTTTTTTTTTTTTTTTTTTTTAACTTTTAAACACAGCACAATTTCAATTACTAATCTTCGAATAGGAAAAGCTATCTTTCAAAGTAACCTTCTAATGGGGAAGGGGTAGGTATTCTTTCAAATGCAATTCATTTGAAAACTATCTTATTACACTGATTTTTTTATGAATTTTAAAATAATTTTCAAGCATGATTATTTTTTATCTGTCACCACTATCGCAAGTAGACGATTACGAAAAATTAACCGGTTTGCTCTTAAAACAACAGAAATAGACCAGCATTTGTTTCAGACTAATATTCCATAACGAAATTAAAACTTTATCAATAAATACATAAAATAAAACACAAATTTAACCGACATTTAATCTTACGTTTTGCTTAAACCATTTGAAACGACTGGTCATAAAATATTACTGCAGTGGACATTAGATTTCGTCCTTGAAAGTTTTAGAAATGTGTATTTTACAAAATGCATAAATAAATCCTAACGATTGTCTTATGGTAATTTATTAAGAGACTTGACTTAATTATATAATATGCAAAAATATCTTTGCAGCCTTATCAAGAAATTTATGATTCTTTAAAGAGATCCGTTTTCCGACTATATTACGAGAATTGCACATATCCATAGTTTTAAAAAAGTTCTCAGAAAAATGGAATGAGGCCAAAAGCTGTCATGCTGCTATGCAAATATGCAAGAATTTATTAAGTTTCGCCTGAGATGAATATAATTCTAAGTGTGGTGTGAACTAATGCCATTCTTTTTAATTTATCACTTTTAACAAAGCATTCTCGTCATTTCATATTTTATAACGCTGAAATTATAATTTAACATTAGTTTTTAACTTGTGAATGTTATATTTTAAAGATGTCATTTTCCAATATCTGACAGTTTTAAACTTTATATTTTAGCTGCTTAAGGGGGCCCGGGACATAAAAATCTTCAAATTTTCAATTTTTTTTATTGGATTAAAAATTTCTCTGCCGTTCTGCTTAAAATGATGTTTAAATCATGTTTCTATCTTAATTAGAACAGGGAGCATTAATTTTTTCGTTTTGGTTAATTTTCAAAATCTGCCTAACAAGCTATGGTTGTCAAGGAAACGAGTTCTTGTGAAATTGTGTTTTTCTTCATGATAGGTTTTTTCACCATTTCTCATATTTAAATTCTTATAACTCGAGAATCGTTAAAGATACAGGGTTGAAACTCGGAACATATCTTTTTCAATTATTTTGCTTTACTTTTGAGTCAGCATATTTTGAAAAAAATATTTAATTTTGAAAATATGATTTTTTTAAAACAGTTGCACCACTTTTTTTGTAATTTTTTCGTTAAATATTTTTAATTTTTTTAAAAATTAATATTTTTTTTAAATGCTGGCTCTAAATTAAAATTTATATATTTCTGTTTATTTAAATGAAAAAAATTGAAATTCTATAAATAATATTTCGAGTTATAACGATTTTAAACTACCTCACTTTTTAACAAAATTTAAAAGTTAAATTTTTTTTTAAAAAAATTATGAGAAGTTTTATCATGCGATTTTATTTACAAATGATATGGTTAACCATCACAAAAAATTTAAAATTTTTAACTCAATAAATAAAAATTTCTTGAAAATGTGTCCCAGACCAAGAAACGTTTCAAAGGCTGAAAATTATATTTTGTGAATGTATGAAATCGTGGGAGAATTTTTTTCTTCAACTAAAAATGTAAGGAAGAAAAAATTGACAAGAATAAACTACTATACTAGGGTGTGGGCAAAGCTTAAATTGTGCCGGGGCTCACCGGAATTCAGCTCAGGTACTTCTTTGTTTTTACTCAATGTTTAAATATTGGTTGGAATTCACCGGAGAGCACAAATGCTGCGCTTCGGAGCCGAGCGGAACAGCCCCTCAAAAAACCGAAGCATAAATTATATTTTCCTTTTTCTCCCATCGCCAATCCTTACGTCCGTCCCTACCAAAGTGCTTACAGTGGCATAGTGCATACGTCGAAGCATACTCTTATCTAGCGCTCGCAAGTGTAGACTCAATTGTTTTCTGTCTCAATGCTTTCCGAACAGCGACGAGAAACGCCAGAATTAACCGCAACCGTATCTGCCATTTAAATAGCGATCATATTATGTTTACTCCTTGTTTTTTGTTCATGTTGTAAAACTCTCTTAATGATCAAATTTCTAGCTCCAAGATGTGCTTAAGGATGCTAGTTACTCAGTTTCCGAATTTTTTCACTAATGTTAGTTTATGGGCGAAGAATGCATTAGTATAATTAAAATATCTCCTGGGGAATTAATATTTTTAACTCATTTTTCCTGTGTACTTTTCTTAAAGGATTTTTTTCTTGGCTCTCAAAATATTTCTAAAATCTAAGCTTAATTTAATATTTTATGTGTTAAAAGCTGACAAACTGTGAGTAAGGTTTTTAACACTTCATATAAATTAAGTCAAAAAATATTACTGCATAGGATCTTAGATTTCGCCTTTGAAAGTTTTGGAAATGTGTATTTTACAAAATGCATAAATAAATCCTAACGATTGTCTTATGGTAATTTATTAAGAGACTTGACTTAATTATGTAATATGCTGAAATATTTTTGCAGAGTCTTATCAAGAAATTTATGATTCTTTAAAGAGGTTCGTTTTTCAACTATATTACGAGAATTGCACATATCTAGAGTTTTAAAAAAGTTCTCAGAAAAGGGAATGGGGCCAAAAGCTGTTATGCTAGTATGCAAATATGGAAGAATTTATTAAGTTTCGCCTGAGATGAATATAATTCTAAGTGTGATGCAAACTAATGCCATTTCTTTTAATTTATCACTTCTAACGAAGCCTTCGCGTCATTTCATATTTCATAATACTGAAATTATAATTTAACATTAGTTTTTAACTTGCGAATGTTATATTTTAAAGATGTAATTTTTTAAATATTTAAAATTTTTTAACTTTATATTTTCGCTGCTTAAAGGTGTACACAAAAAATATTTTCTCACGCTCAACAACTCAAAATTTTCGGACACATTTTCAGATTGATTTTTAAAGGTGAAAACATGAAACTTGCTGACATGATTTTTGAAGAGATGTATAAGCGGCCGTGTGTTTTCATTTTCCGATCAATTCATTAGAACTTTATTTACAAACAATTATTTTGTGAGTATGACTATTTTTTCGTTCCCAGTTCTCTCACTCCGGAAAATTCGCTTCAAAACGCCAACTTTGATAGCATTTTTTGCAATATATTCTTGCATTTATCAAAAAGTCGACAAACACGGCACATTACACAGTTTCTGAATAAGAGAATCTGCCAATTTGATGCGTTTCAGAATAAAAATTAATTTAAAAATGAGTCAGAAAATACGCTGTTTGGATTTGAGTACACCCTTAAGAAATGTTTCAAATGCCATAAATTATATATTCTGAATATATAAAATGGTGGGGGAATTTTTTTCTTCAAACAAAAATAAAAAGAAGAAAAAATTGACAAGAATATACTATTATACTGTGGTGTGGACAAAGCTTAAATTGCACCGGAGCTCACCGGAGTTCAGCTCCGGTACTTCTTTGTTTTAAGTCACTGTCTAAATATTGGTCGGAATTCTTCGGAACTCATAAATACTGCGCTCCGGAGGCCAGCGGAACAGCCCTTCTGAAAAACCGAAGCATAAATTATAATTTATTTTTCTACCATCGCCAATCCTTTGCGTCCGTTCCTACCAAAGTGCTTACAGTAGACCGTAGTACACACGTCGAAGCATTCTCCTATTTAGCGTTCGCAAGCTTAGACTCAATTGTTTTCTGTCTCAGTGGTTTCCAAACAGAGACGAAAATTGCCAGAATTAACCACAAACGTACCAGCCATTTAAATTGCGATCATGTTATGTTTACTCGCTGTTTTTTGTTCGTGTTTGTAAAATTCTCTTAATGATCAACTTTCTAGCTCAAAGGGTTGCTTAAGGCTGCTAGTCACTCAGCTTCCGAATTCCTCTCGCTAATGCTAAGTTTATGGGCGTAGAATGCATTTGTATATTAAAAATATCTCCTGGGGAAATTAATATTTTCATCTGTTTTTTCCTGTGTACTCTTCTTAAAGGATGTTTATTTTTTTCTTAGTTCTCAAAATATTTCTAAAATATACACTTAATTTTATGTTTTATGCTGGCGAATTTTAAGTAAGATTTTAACACTTCGTGTAAAATTAAGTAGTATATATTTTATAAATATTTTGACAACTAAGCAAAAAAGAGATATCCTTTAAAAAGAGTACACTGAAAACAGGAAAATTTAATTTATTAACTACAAAATTCCTGGAGGAGACAAAAGACGAAGAATTATGATAAATGCGGGAAATGTTATTCTTTCCTTTCTGTGTATTATTCCTTCCTTTCTGTATTACATTACTTTATAATTGCAACTGTATTTCTATTGTTATTATTGTAATGGCTATTGACAGCTATCTTAAAAAAGTGAAACGTCATGCGACGTAATCTTCAAGTTGTCCCCCCCCCCAATATTTGGCCTGAGCACTGACACAAATATCGCGACTGTCAAAGGCCAATTTTTTTTTTTTTTCGGTTTGTATGGTCTCCTGAAATTGGACATCAGTTTTTTTTTTTTTTTTTTCTCAAAAGTTTTCGTTGAATTTAGTCTGAGAAAAATGAAGGGAAAAAAACTTGGCTCCTAGTCCTCCATATTTTCTTACGTACGAGTCAACCGCTAAAATCGTGTTTTCAAATGTTTTCCACCAAGATATGACTTGGCAGACAGATTGCATTTTAATATGCAAATCAAGTTTTAACTAATTCTGGAATTTCAGCCGTGAACTCGATGAGGTAATTGCCTGTGATGCCACCTCCCGGTCTATATGTTTTTGTTAATAAATGTTTTCATTAATGTTAATGAGTGGTTTAATTAGCATCCTTAAGCACGACGGACCCATATTAATTACAAGAAATACTGGCTAATTAAAATTTAAAAAAAAACTTTTCAATGAAAGTTTAAGATTAAATTATAACTTTGTAGTTTAGAAATATCTAAGACCAATTTATTATGTATTGCTATTTAAATTTCAATTCTAAAATTAAACTAAGTTCTACTTGAAGTTAAGTCGCTCAGATTTACGCTTTACAATGAAATAAATCTTTCAATTAATTAATTGTAAAACAAAAATGAAACAACCAAAAATTAATAACAAAAAAAAAATCAATGAATGTTCAGGGTTAAATTATAGCTTTACAGTTTACAAAAGTCCAAGATCAATTTCTTATGTATTGCTATTCAAATTTCAATTCTAAAGTCAAATTAGGTTCTATGTGAAAACTTAAGTCGCTCAAATTTACACTTTCCAATAAAATAAACTTTTTAATTTATTAATTGTAAAAAAGAAATGAAACAAGCAAAAATTTAAAAAATATATATCAATGAATGTTTAGGATTAAATGATAATTTTAGAGTTTACAAAAATCTAAGATCAATTCCTTGTGTATTGCTATTCAAATTTTAATTCTAAAATGAAATCAAGTTCTACTTGAAGTTAACTCGCTCAAATTTACTCTTTCCAATAAATAAACCTTCTAATTTATTAATTGTTTTAAAAGAAAACTTTTCAATGAAAGTTTAGAATTAAATTATAACGTTACAGTTTAAAACAATCTTAGATCAGTTTCTTATCTATTGCTATTCAAATTACAGTTCTAAAATGAATTTGAGGAAGCTCTACATGAAGTTAAGTTGCTCAAATTTACTCCTTTCAATGAAATAAATCTTTCAGTTTATTAATACTGCAAAAGAAAATCAAACAACCGTGAGAGATTTTTGCTTCTTCGATATTTTCTGCGAATAAATTCAAATGAATTCAAAACTTGAATTGTTTCAACGACTGGTGATAAAATAAAACTACATTGCATCGTAGACTCCGCACTTTAAAATTTTAGAACTGTGAATTTTACAACACGCATAATAAATCTTGAAGACTATGTTAAGGTAATATATTAAGAGACTTGACAATGTAATATGCTGAAATACTTTAGGAGAGTCTTATCAAGAAATTTATGGTTCCTTAAAGTGATTCGTGTTTCAAATATATTACGAAAGTTACATACATTTATTATGAAAAAAAAATTCTCTGAGAAAGGGGAATGATGCCAAAAATTGTTATGTAGTATGCAAATGCGCAAGAATTTATCGTCTGCGATGAATATAATTCTAAATGTTTTGTAGAGTTTTAATATTATTTTTACTTTCCGAGCACATAGTGTGAGGAAAGTATGTTGTAATCACGATATGTATATGTGTATGTGGCAAATGTGTTGGCAAATACCGGGTGTCTTAAAATGGACTGACTGATTTTAAAATTCCATAACTTGGAAAGGGTGTCAGCTATTAAAGAATTATTTCAGGAGGGTTATGTAAGATGTCAGGAGTTTTTCTACTGCGATTCTCAATTTTAGTTTAAAATAGCAGTAATAGATGCCACTGGAAGCAATAGACGCTAAATCGGACCCGATTTTTATTCTTTCTCATTTCTTGAGAAAGTACTGATGCGAAAGAAGGAGGTTAAACATATGGAGTGGGCCCCTAAGAACAATTGCATCAGAGACTGAGAACCAGGGCTCGAAAAGTACCGGAGCAAACCTGGACGATACTCCAGTTCGTGAAATTATGCACTGTTAACAATCTGTAACATTTGTTGTATAGTCACTCCACTGCTTTTATAGAAAACGATTACTTGACTATACTATGGAGCATTCTCATTGATCAAAATAGAGATATTTTACAAAAGCGGTGGAGTGACTATGCAGCTAAAGATGAAGATTTTTAACAGTGTGGTAAATATCGTTCCGGTTCGTGCAAGTATTAAGACATACTGTTAAAGTTATATACACCTTATGGCCATTAATTACCGGACACTTTCAATTTTAGACATTTTGTCGAATATTTAAAGATATATGTGTCGGAAATTTCTGGAATTTCAGGATTAGGTAGAATATGTTCGACGTCTTTTTATCAACGGCAATTAGGGAAAGGGGAAGGACAGTTAGGGGGGCAACAAAAAATCAAAGAAAAAATAATGTTTGGGATCACCCTATAAAATAAAATGCACGAAATGTTCTATCGCTATAGCTTACGAATATATAGATATTGTAAAATATATGTATTCATTTGTGGAAGAATAGAATATATGTTCATGGAGATATGAGGGGATCATAACCATAGTACACCAAGACCATTTTGAAAAAAAAATGCGATAGTCCATTTAGAAGTTGCATAAAATCCGTTTTATTCACTCCCACATTAAACCAAGTCTTTTTTCACATATTTTCTCATATATGTTGGTTTATTGTGGGAGTGGATAAAACAGATTTTATGCAACTTCTAAATGGACTATCTTCAAAATGGACTTGGTCTACTATGGTTCTGAGCCCCTAATTTATAGATTTTTTTTTATTAAAAAAATTCATGCATGTTTTTAGTTTATATCATGCAGAGTTTTTTACCAAATTTAACGCCAGTTTCAGAAAGTATGACAAACTGTATTAGAAATAATATGGTGTAATTGGAATGTAAATATATTAAATATTAGATTAAATATGAGCAGTTGTATGAAATATTTTTTATCTGCACATGCTCGCACGATAAAAAATATTTTCTTTTCCTTATTTGATAGTCAACTCTATGGAGTAACTCATAAAAAATAAATAAAAAAAAGCCAGTCAAATATCGTTATAATTCAGACAGATATCGGTCATAAACTGAGCTGATTTTTAGCTGTTCTCTAATAACAGCTAGATGATAAGGGGTTTTCCATAAATTGTCGTTTTTAGTTTTTACTTTTTTTAATTTTCATTTTTTATTGCTGTTTTGTTTTTTCTTGGAAAATCACCAGCCTATTCCAAGAAAAAAAGAAGTACCAAAATCTAAGCATTTCTTCTAAATCTACTCGTTTGCATTCAGTAAGTACAAACTCCTTTGCTGAAAGCCGGATATTAGAAAATGAAAATTTGTGGAAAATCCCTTATCATTCAGCAGGTTTTAGAGAGCAACTAAAAATTCGTTTACTATATAGCCGATATCTTTTTGAATGTTGGGGAAAATATGCAATGATAGACAAAAATAGCACAATATAAACAAAAAATATGCAATTTTTTTTTTTTTTGAACATTTAAAAAAAATCGATATATCTGCATGAATATGCGTTCTATTTTTGCAAAAATGAACACATATATTGTACAATATCCATATATTCGTAAGCTATAGCGATAGATCATTTCGTGCATTTTATTTTATAGGGAGATGTTCGAAATTTATTTATCGTCTGCCAACACTCAGTGCGAGCATTTTTGTGTAAGTTTAATTTCTAAAAAATGGCAACGTTCTTTTTTGTTGATATGTATTTTATTCTATTCTAAGAGTGTGAAACCAAGAGGGTTTATAATTAAACGTGTGATACAGTTCACTTAGTTATTTATTAAGTGTTGTGAGTTATTGACGAGTTTGTGTTTATTTAATTTCAACCAGCGCGCTACATAGATTTTTGGTTACGTCTCCCGGAGCTTTGATATTTTTTTTTTTGTTGTTGTTGTTGAATTGAGTGATAGAACGAACAGTAAGAGGAGTTTCGTTTTCAAGTGTAATCATGTCATCGTTCTGAAGTTATGATGCAATAAGTAAATAAAGAAGCTGCGTCATTTAAACATCTATACTATTCGGTGAGTCTTTTTTTGTTAATATTATCTCATTATGACAGAATTTAAAGATATTTTAGTTAGAAAACGAGTATTAAAAGCTACTGTAACTAAACTCGAAAATAATATTATTAGTTCGATAGATGATGCTGATTCTAGTCAGCTTGCTTTATTCGAAAATAAAATCGAAAAATTAAATGAGGAATTACATGAAATTTTTAATGCAATTTTTTCTCAATGCAAAGAAGAAGATGTAGATAATTTTGTTGATGAGCAAAAATCCGTACAGGATAAACTTGACAATATTTGGTTAAGTGTTAACCGGAAAAACTCAAAATTTACTTTAAAGGAATCTAATCAAAATAATAGCCTTTCTAAATCTCAAATACCAGAAGTAAAGCTTCCAAAATTGACGCTTCCTACGTTTAGTGGTAATTTAGAAGAATGGATATCATTTTATGATTTATTTAAAGCTAGTGTGGATAATAATGAGAGTTTATCAGACTGTCAAAAATTGCAGTATTTGAAATCGGCATCAGGGGCGTAGCTACCGTGGAGCAGTTGGAGCAAACTGCTCCAGGCGCACGAATTCGAAGGGCGCAAAATTAGAAAGAGCTAAATAAAAATTTGTAAAAGTATTTGCATATTTTTTTTCATTATTAATCAGGTATAGATGAATCTTGTTACAATTAACATATTCCTATGTCATTTTATCTTGTGTACCTCAACATTTAGATTTTAAATATGTTTATATAAACAGTTTTAAAAAATTAATTCTATTCGCGAAGTTTTAATTTTAATTCATAGCATATTGCAGCCTCAAGTAGCTTCTCCAACACCGTTTCAGCGTGACAATTTTTTTTTTTTCTGTAAAGGACAGTTGAAAATTTTTAAATCTTGAAATAATCAAAACTTATTTGCAGGGCTCTCGTGGGTCACTTTATTGGCTACTACTATTTAAAAACAATAATCTCTTTGGTACTTTTGGTTGAAAATGTCAAAAATATATCATGATGATTACTGTACGAAAATAATGGTAGCCAAAGAAGTCACCGCTGAGAAACGTATATTTACAATGTAACAGAAATGCCTTAGCTATTTAGTTATTTTTCGATTAAAAGAATAGTTTCACAAATTGAAGAAAATTGACAATTTTACAAGCAAAAAACCTAGAGAACGGAAGTTTTTGTGTTTTGTGGAAACTAAACATGCATCAATATAGATTGCAAAACAATAAGAAGAGCCGGATTTAAGCAAATTTTACATCAATCCATGGCGACAAAATTTAGAGGAAGGAGGGGAGGGGCGAGGGGATTAAATTTTGTTCGTATCATTTTTGAAATATTGAGAACGTGGCAAGTCTCAAATACAGAATCGATAAGCATTTTCCTTCAAAAACATAGAAAAAGTTAAATATCAAATTTAGTGTTCCTTAGGAACTGATTATCGCCTATTCAAATTTGCACCACTTTTTTCGATAAGTATTTTTCCCCATTAAACCATATTTAGTCGCAGAATTTTTGGATTAAATAAAGCAAAACATATTTTTCGAAAATAGTAATGTGAATGGCCGTAATCAGGCTCCCCCCCCCCCCACACACACGCACACACACGAACACCATCCGATATCCCATGTTAGTAGTCAATGAATTTTTGAGTTATACAAAAAAAAATATCAATCTCTAGTTACACAACTCCACATTTTGTTTACAAAAAAAAAAAATATATATATATATATATATATATATATATTGTGTGTTGTGTTCAGTACTGTATAACAATTAGGGTTAAATTGCACTGGCGTTCAGCTCAGTACTCCTCTGTATTTAGTAAATATTTAAATATTGGTCGGAATTCACCGGAGCTCATAAATACAGGGCTCCGGAACCCAGTGCAATAAGCGTTTCCGAAAAACTGAAGCCTAAATTACCCTTTCCTTTCCTTCCCATCTCCAGAGTTTTTGCATTCTTTTTTATCAAAACACTTATGTGTGACATAATGTGCCGCACACATAGAAGATGGAGATAAAATGGACTCAATTTTTATATCAGCTTTTGGGCTTGGACTGACTCAAGCTCAATCTATCTTATATTCAAAATTTTATATATTCATGTATAAAAGAAAAATTTCTTCCTTCAAAATTACGTATTATATTCTATTTCAAATCATTTTAATGCTATTTTGATCACAATGAAAGGAAAACAGAAATCGTGTTTTTCTGGTCTAGTGATAGTAGCAAATTTATGTCGGCGACTCATTGATACGGCGCCAATCAAGAGACTGAACAATGAATTTGCTTTCACTACGATTTTCTTTTGTGACAGTAGGACAATTTTTTAATTGGTTAGTTTTTTATTTATTATTTAGATATCTAACCTGAAAGGAATGTTTTCTGCTTTTAGCCAACTAGCATCAGCTTGAGGTTTTGTTTGTTTGAGGTTTTTTGTCTTCTATTGCGTACGAGTATAAAAATCACGTTAGAGATTTTTATTTTTATTTTGTACCATGAACGCTGGTCATGCTAAGGCTCTGTTCTACACATTTACGAAGTCACTTTCATTTGTCAATAGATATAATTGCCATGTATTGTTATTCTGATAGAAAGCAATCGAGCAGTGTTTCCGTATTTTCTATCAAAGCATCGAATCTTTCTGATAATGGTGTCAAATTTTTAATTTAATCTGATTTTCAGGGACTCATCACAAAAGATTGTTATGCGGAAGTAATCGATTATAGTTTAAGATATGCACCTTTTATAGGAAATTGAAAATCATTGTTCCATTCTTCAGCATATAAATATTAATTTCTGTAAATTTCATTCATTTTTTCATAAAAATGCATAGCTGCGAACTATCCGTTTTTTGTGTTAACACTATTTCCGAATCATAATCCTTACATTTAATCGTAGAATTAACAAAAAATCGCAATAAACATTATAATTAGGCAAAGATTACTATTCGGAAGGAATGATAACTAAAAAGTGGAATAGTTGACAGCTAAGAATATGCTAATAGATATAATTAAAATTTTTATTTTGCTAAAGAAAAAAATGCTTTAAATTTTCCGAATAATGTACAAAACATAAGTATGCAGATTTGAGTGGCAGGGGGCAGGAGGGGGAACGGTACAGTTGTTAGTTCTGGTACCGCAGAATATTAGGGGTCCGGAAATTTTTTTGTTAGAAATTAAGCCCTGATAACAATGAATAAAAACTTAGATCCTAAATTTTATACAAAGGTGAAATATTTCCACTTTTGTATTTCCACTAGTGTTTTAATGAAAACGTGCACTTTCATTGATAAAGTTTATATATTTTTTTAATGACATAATTTTCCACAAATTTTCATTCCAGTTCCGAAATTGAAAACATCCCCAGAAAGAAAAACTGGAAATGGTAATGGATGTTATTGGTTTCTACTAGCAAGGTGGTAAAATAATGAGTTTCTAAAGTGTTGCGCCCTCCAAAAATCCAAGGTCTGCGGGTTTGACAACGACAGAATCCGACCGACCCTGCGTGCAGTAGTAGCAGCTCTTCAGAGGTTCACAATCACTTTTCTACCAGAATATTAGTATATAAAATTTGATCTGTTTTAATCGTGGGATTTTCTACGATTAAATAAGGATAAATTATTTTATGAAATTACTGGTAGTAAAGTGATTGTGAACTCTTTGTCGATCCGCCACTGTCTGCATGGTGAAACATTGTTGTATAGATATAAGATGAACGTGAACAATAAAAAATAATTTATATGTAAGAGAAAATGTTCATCAGTTATCATCAAAAAATGGTTGAAGAATAGTTTAGATACCAAACCCGTTGGCCAATTTCTTCGAAAATTAATGCAATTCTTGTGACAGATTTAATAACATACCTGCAAACATCATTAAAAACATACCAAATCGTGCTATGGGAATCTGAAAACGTGAGGAAATTTTAACATACGCGCATACATACACACATACATATTGAATCATTGTAAAAATTGTGATAACGGAGTGAGAGTATTGGAAATTGTTAAAATATATTATTTCCATTATTTTCATTTATTTGTATTGTGATTATACAAAGCTTTCCTATTTCCTTCCTTACATTGTATGTGTTTGGAAAGTAAAAACTGGAATTTTAAGTAATATATAAAGGTGTTAAACAGGTTTCTCGCTGCTGATCGCCACTGCGCCAAAATGTTTCACTTGGCGAGGAAACTAAGGAATGAAATCGACAAATTACAAGAGATGTTTATTTTTCCTTTGGCAACACTCTCAATGATGTTATTGTGCGATTAAACCTTTTCTGTGTAACTCATTACTTGTGCTTTGATATTCTTAGTGTTTCACGACGAATCTATTGAAACCATTCTTTGAATTTGATTAGATTTTCTTTAGCGATTAGCCAAATTGCTCAGATTAGTTATTTGCTCAGATTAGCAGGTGAGAACTTCGGTGTCAACTTTTATATCTGTCCATTGACTAATTTTTTAAACCATTAGCTTTAGAAATAATTCCAACAGTAAACAGGTTTCTATGTTATTCTTCATCCTCTTAAAAGTAACTTCTATCAAAATACAGTAAACCCTCGATTTAACGGACTAATTGGGACTAAGATGTGTCCGTTAAATCGAAAGTCTGTTAAATCGCAAAGTACTATTTATAATATTATTTTGTTATAATTATAGTACATATATATATTATTACGTACTTGTAATTACATATATTATTACAGTGCAAATTACATGCATATATATAATATATATATATAATATATGCAGTGTATGTACATGTATTGTATATATACAATATATGTATATACATAAATATGTATTGTATATACATATATACTACTGTATATATATATATATATATATATATATATAAACACAATACATTACTTTTAATAATACAATATTGGTAATGAAATACAAACGAATTAACACATATGCAACTTTTATGGGAATGAAACACTTTTTACGCAGAAATAATAATTAATAAACAAGCAATAAACAAATGGAAAAAAATTACAATGCCCCCCAAAAAACAGGCATCATTTTATGTTATTTACATCACATTAAGGTTGCTCCATACTGCTGGGTTGAAAAAAGGCGTCTAGTTTTAGTTGTTTCCCACTTGAATGCTGTTTTTTTATTATAAGAGCTCGAAATAGTCTTAAGTGTTCATAATACGCAAACACTTCGGGATCTGAAGATGCCCCTATGTAAGTAATGACATACTCCATATACTCTCGTACTGTAGAAAATTTCGGTCGAAATTCGCTTTTGTTTAGTTAAATTTTTGTTTAATTTTTAATTTTAATTTTTTTTTTTTTTAAATTAGTCTGTTGAATCCGAAGTCCGTTGAACCGAGGTCCGTTAAATCGAGGGTTTACTGTAGTTATTTTTTAAACGTTCTATACGTTATATTTAGAAAATAAAAATTTCTTTACGATCAAAACGTACCGAGTTATGATACTTTGAATTTTATGGAATTTTAGTATTTTCTGGCACTAAAAACAGAAAAATGTGTTTCCTCCTTACGCGACAAGTTTAAAAAAAAATCTTAACAATAGTGTTTTTTCATAGTAATTTACAATGCTTCGAAACCCTTGAAAAGAAAAACAGATAGTAAGGGCGGCAGATTGTACTGACCCATTGGCGCATTTACAACGAAAATCAAGTCCAATTCTCAGAAAATATTGGTAGGTAGATACTCCGTACTTAAAGAATTATATTTCCTTATTCATTTTTTATTTTTATTATTTATATTTAATACGTTAAAGCACTTTGACTTTCAAATAAAAGTAAGGTTTTAAATCGAATTAAGAATAGAATATAAATTTTAAACTTCAAACGAAAACTGTGCTGAACTTTTTCGAGTAACAATGACAAGAGGGCGCACAAACTTTATTTGCTCCAGGCCGCTGAATGTCTAGCTACGCCACTGATCGGCATGTAAAAACAGCGCACTTAAAATTATTCAGAGTCTTCCAATATCTGATTCAAACTATAAGACAGCTTTAGAATTATTAAAGGAGCGATATTCAAATAAACGTGAGTTAATTAATGTATTAATTAAGAAATTAATTGGAATGCCTTGTATTTCGGATAATGCACAGTCTATTTTAGAGAGTGTAGATGTTATAAACGAATGTGTGCGTTCGTTAAGTGTGCTTAAACAAGACGTTAGTGGATTTTCGGAAGTAATGATTGTTTATGTAATTACAGATAAATTAGATAAAAATACGAGATATTGGTGGGAAAGAACATTAAAAAAGGAGGAGGTGGGAACTCTTGATAACTTATTATCTTTCTTGAAGGATCACGCTAGAACCCTTCAAAACAGCAAATCCTCAGTAAGGGAAATAAAGAAAGGTAAAGTAACGACATTGTTGTCTTCTAATAATAGTTGTTGTGTATGCAAGGAATCACATCCGTTGTATAAATGTCCTAAGTTCTTGCAGTTTAGTGCACATAAAAGAATAGAATTGATTAGAAGAAACAACTTGTGTTACAATTGTCTTTTAGAATGTTTTTTTTTTTTTTTTTTTTTTGAACATTTAAAAACAATCGATATATCTCCATGAATATGCGTTCTATTTTTGCAAAAATGAACACATATATTGTACAATATCCATATATTCGTAAGCTATAGCGATAGATCATTTCATGCATTTTATTTTATAGGGAGATACCAAACATTATTATTATTTTTTTGTTGTTGTTGTTGGCCCCCAATTTGTCCTTCTGATCAAATTGCCGTTGATAAATATGAAATTGAACATATTCTTCATAATCCTGAAATTCCAGAAAAATCCGACAAATATATCTTTAAATATTCGACAAAATGTCTAAAATGTACATCGCTCTGTAACTTTTTTTTTATTATTTTGAACCTTAATACATTTTTTAATTTGTTTTTGTATGATTAGATATAAATTTATCTATACTTTCAAAAAAAATTAATCAACAATAATTTAGAAATAGCGTTCCGGTTCATGAATTTTTCCATTTCGAGCCCTGGCCCCACCAGTGGCCGAGAGGTTCTGCTCTCGAAGCTAGTAGACGGGAGGTGCTGGGTTCGATCCCAATCGCGCCCGTCGGTCTAATCGTTCAGAGTTTTCGTGGTTTTCTTCCAACCTTGGTTTTCTAAGCGTAAATACGGGTTAGGTTCCCTTAGAAAAACCCCTATGGAGGGCACCCCCCGCCTTCGGGCCTATATCCCTCGTGCAGATAATTGACCGTCATAAACACAATCAATCAATCAATCAACCATTTCGAGCCCTGCGTGAGAACCACTCCATACATTTAAGCTCCTTCTTTCACATCAATACGGAGAGAAAAAAGAGGCCAAAAATCGGGTTCTGATTTAGAGCCTGTTGCTTGCAGTGCAATCTATAGCTTCTATTTTAAACTAAAACCGAGAATCTCAGTAAGAAAACTCCTGACATCTTGCAATCTTGTATAATCCTCCAGCAAGAATTTCTTTTTTTAGCTGCCACCATTTTCAAATTATTGAATGTCAAAATCAGTCAGTCTATTTTAGGACACCCAGTATGTTACAGAGCACTATCTCAAGAACTGTACAGATTTTCGCAAAAATCGGCTGTCGGATTAGGTATTTTATTCATTTTTAAACCATTTTCAAACCATTTTGCCATTGATTCGATAAGGAAAATCACCAAATAAATGTAACGAAGTACAAGTGATAAATATTGTGACGATATAATTAAGCATTAGTGGCGCAGAAGAAACGTCTCCGATTTCAAAACGTCAGGTCCGACCGATTTCATTGTGTCAGAAATTTATACAAATCCTTTATTATTATTATTATTATTATTATTATTATTTTGTTTATTTAAATTTATTTTTACTTTCTTCTACCTTTACGAGAAGAAAGTACTGGATTCGCGAAAAAATTCGACTTTCGGTTGTCGACGGATTTATACGTTTTAGAAGATCCTGAACACGATTTGACTGTTTTTATATAATGTCTGTCTGTGAGTTTGTGAGTCTGTCTGTCTATATGTGACACAAATTTTGTGGGCGCTCTAGCTGAAGATCTAATTCACGGAATTTAATAAAACTTTAGATTCAGTTATACCTTGATATAAATTGGTGCTGATTAGTTTGTGGTGTAAATCGCCCAAAAGGTGGCGCTGCTATGCTGCATTTTCCAATATTTCCGAAATACTATCTCAAGAACTAATGCACGTATTTTCATCAAACTCCAGATTCAGATATACCTTGATATAAATTGATGCTGATTTGGTTTTGGAATAAATCGCCCAACAAGTGACGCTACTATGCTGTATTTTTCGCAGTAGGTCTATCTCAAAAACTAATGCACGGATTTTCATCTAACTTCAGATTCAGTTAGACGTTGGCATAAATGGTTGCTGATTAGGCTCTCGTGTAAATCGTCCAATAGGTGGCACTACTATATTGCCTTTTACAGGATTTACTCGATTTTAGCGACAGTCATATGAAGAACTAATTCATGGAATTTCATTAAACTTCATATTCTGTTATACTTTCACATAAATAGATTCTTATTAGGCTTGAATGTATACTGCGCGACAATTGTCGTTTTTAAGATCTTTCGTTTGGGAACTTTGTATGCAAACTTCAAAGAGGGTGCATGCCGGAAATTCAATGATTTATTTGAAAGATGTGATGCTTCTATCTCCTTTTTAAATGCATGAATTCGACCAACCTCTACCATTTAGAATCTTCATGATGGGCATAGATTATTATTTAATTTTGGTTGTATTATTGGAAATTTTGAAGTATTAACATGTGTGGGATAGAAGAAAGTTTTGGGAATGGCACATCTTACTAGTTTTAATTTCTGGATATTTAACATTGTATTCTGAAAGTCGATTGGATTGACACCAGATTTTTTTTTCACTGTTTATCAATTTTAACGAAGTTTTCGCATAATTTCTCACATTGTGGCATGGATATTATAATTTAGCCTCAAATTTTAGCGTGCTAATATTAAAGTTTAAAATATTGGGTTTTGGGGAAAGTCTCGTCTCATGGATGCTTAATTATACGCTATTTCCGCTAAATTTTTATAGTATTTTTAACTTTATTTATTAGTAATTTTTTTTTTCTTTAAATAAGGTGCAGAATACTATAAGGATTTAGTGGTAGCAAATAGCGTGCAATTTGACAACTATACGTCATTACTTTCCCGATCACCCAATAAATTTTGACTGCATTCTGAACAAACTTTTTAGGTATTGAAGCCTATTTTTGTTTTTGTATTTTAGAAAATCTTAGTTGTACTTTTAAACATACCGGGTGTCCTAAAATGGACTGACTGATATTAAAATTGAAAATGGTGAAAACTATTAAAAAAATTCTTGAAAGAGGATTATGTAAAATGTCAGAGATTGTTCTATTTCTATTCTCGATTTTAGTTTAAAATAGCAGCGATAGATGGCGCTGCAAGCAGTAGACGCTAAATCTGGGTCCGCTTTTTGGCCTCTCTCTTCTCTCAGTATTGATGCGAAAAGAGGAGGTTAAATATATGGAGCGGTTCTATTTTGTTCTTAGCGACTCGTGCAATATATTTAACCTCCTCCATTCGCATCAATACTGGAAGAAGAGAGAGGACAAACATCGAACCCTGATTTAGCGTCTACTGCTTGCAGCGCCATCTATCGCTTCTATTTTAAACTAAAATCGAAAATAGACGTAAAAAAATCCCTGACATCTTATCTAATCCTCTTTCAAGAATTTTTTTAATAGCTGTCACCATTGCAAGTCATTTAAACTTTTAGTTGAAATATTTTTACATAGATAATTAAGTACACTGCTTTAGAAGATTTTTTTTTCCCATTAATTGAAAATGAAGGAAAATGGTAAAAAAAAAAAAAAATCCAAAAATTATACATGGTTTAAGATGCTTAAAACATCTTTATTGATTTTTTTTTAAACTTTTTTTATGATTATTTGTCGTTTTTCTAAGGATTTACGTCGCTTTCCTAAAAGATTTTTCCCGTAATGGATAGTAACCTAAATCTAAATAAAGTAAACTCTGCTATTAAAATGTTTTGATACTGAACGCTTTTATGTTAGCACATAAAAAATGCATAGAAAGTTGACGCATAAAAGGAAAAACTACATGAGTGGAGTTAAAATTAGAAAAGGATAAAATCCAGTCTTTATCCTAAGATGTTTAAAGTCAAAAAGCACTAATATTTCCTTTTTACAATGTTACCTCTTCATCGCTTGTAATAGGTAATAAATATATTTATATTCAGAATAATGCTATATTTACAACATTTTTTTATTAGTATTATTTTCTACATGGAAATTTTTCGAATACATTATCTCTTTCTTTAGAGAGAAGCTAGACTTTAAAAATTATTTTTCAAAAAATTTATGTTGTTGAACAATAAATTCCCCCCAAAAATTATTCTTTACCATTAATTCAAGAAATGCTTAAAAAATATTCAGTTTACTAAAAAATGTATTTTCGAAGCTATTAGTTCGGGTTTTTTTTAGGTGCGTTTGTAATACGTAGCACCTATAGCCGTCGTCTGGTCAGCTCTGCCCGCATATAACAGCGCAAAAACTATCCATCCGAATAGTTTTAAATTTAATATATACGGTGAAACCTCTATGTGCGACCACCTTCATTAAGCGACCACACCCCTGAACGACCATTTTTTCATGGAACGAAATTTATTTCCATAGGCTCAATACTAATTTTACCTCCATTCAGAGACCATCGCGGTTGAACTCCCTCCATGAGCGACCAATTTCTTAAGAGGAAATTTCGTTTTTTCATGGTCGCTTGAAGAAAGTTTTATTAGACAAATAATTCCGGAGAGTGCATTATTCATCAAACTTCTAAACTAATAAGTTTAGATTTTTTTTATATCGCGGTAACTTTTAAGTGTTTAAACCTATTTGTGCTTTTTTAGGCAATGAATTTAACTCTGATTACAAATTAAGAATGACAGTCAATAAACTCCCCTGCCCTATTCTGTCAGGAAACTCTCAAAGAAATTGATATATTGATGAAATCGTCATTATTTGTTTCCATCCAAAAAAAAATTTCCTTTATTTACTGAACTTCGAAAGGACTTGGAAATAAAAGTTATAAAAGATGAAACCGTTATATCAAAGCAAACGTAAGTGTATTCATTTTTTAAACTCTGTAGTAATTAACTTATGTAATTAACTTTTATTTTGATACTTAAATTTTTACATATTTTCCTAATGTGAAAAATAAATTTTAGTGACGTTAATTGTAACCTTTTTTCAACAATTAAAATCTAGATTTAAACATGACTTCCATTAAAAGGCCACCTCTCGGAGCGACCAATTTTTATTGGAGCGAAACGTGGTCGCTTTAGGGAGGTTTTACTGTATAATCGTTACATAATTTTATCGAGTCATTTCAAATTTTATGAAAATCGAATAAAAACTCAAAATGGTATCAATAAAAGTTTTCTTCATTCTATTAAATCCTACCATACGTAATTAATTTAATGACGTCCCATGATAGGTAATTATTCTAGTTTGCCATGGTGATGACGTCCTATTTAAGATGGAGTCCTATTATTTCCGTATTAATGAATTTAATATATGTATAAAAACGCAATAAATTTTGTATTCATGCATTTTTGCAGAAGAGTGCAACAGCTGCAAGATCTGAATGTTTATAAAACTACTTATTGTACGAATGCACCTCATTTGCTACGTTTGACGTACAATTTCCAACTTGTTTTAATTTAGATGCTCCATGCATTCCAATTTTCAAAATAGGTTTTCATTTTTTCAAATTAATAAGAAATCATCGTCAAGCATAGATTATAAAATACTTTCTAATACATTCAGAGTAACGTAGCAAAACTTGCGTTAAACAAGAAGAAAGACGATGTCTAAAGTAAACAATTTGGAAAACGTATAACACATTTCAAACCCAATTTCAGCAATTGCAATCTATAGTCGAAAAGTCTATAGATTACATGATATGCCAACATTCACTTTAGTTAAGAAGCGCATAGCGCAGATATAAGTTCCACTTTAGCAATTTCCGCAAAAAACAGAATTGTACTCGAATGCTTTTGTGTAGCCCTGTATATGATGTTTAGAATTTATACACACATCAATACTATGCTCATTATATTCTATTGTAAATATCTTGTAGTACAACTCGCTGATGTATATCAATTTCAATACGTTTGAAGTAGTGTAACATCATTAAAATACACTGCCAACAATTTTTTTCTTTTAGACTATAATGTAGCGGAATTCTTTTGAGCACCTCTTTAACCGAACTATAAAGGCTACACAATTTCCAATGCAGAACATTCGTAAAGTTCAATAACATATATCGATTACATGACAATCCGAGTGTATTTAAGTAAGTTCGAACACAGAAAGACGGACAGACAACCCGAATTCATTAACACATTTCATCTGCATTGACAATAGTTAAAAATACTTTATTTTAAAATATCATTTTTAAAATTAATAACAATAAACTGGCATGAAACTGAATTTTCATAAAATATTCATATGTTAATATTCTAATTTGAGAGCCTTATCAAGCAACATTACAAAATAGATGCACATATTTATTGTAGGATGTGGGCAATTCTCAAAAGGTGGACACTGGACACACGTCATAACTTTAAGCCTTTCAAACATAACTTTAATTATCATTGACTTTATTTATTTATTTTTTTTTACACTGAGTTTTTAATTCTATTCAGAGACAGAAAATGACATAATTTATTGTAAAAGCTTTGTATAAATATCTTAAAATTTTATTATTTTATGCTAAAGAGGTCAATTTCGGACATTCATAGCATTAACTGCTCCAATGTACCACCAAGAAAAATAGTTTTAACTTTTTTCCAGGTGGTTCTAATGGTAAACATCGAATGCATAAAGGAAGCGAATGATTTTTTAATTATTTCGTTAAGAGATGGCAGGCTGATTTATTGCTTTTTTGAAGATAGAAGGACTTTTCTATAAAGAATTTTTCTGTATTTTGTTATGTCCGAAAGTAACGTACGTAACAAAGCATTTGATTTTATTATTATTATTACTGGATAACAAAAAGTTAATTATACATATATATATACACTGTTAAAAATATTTTTGCAAAACAACAGAAAATTTCTGGCAGCAAAAAGTTGCCAGAAAATATCTGTTTTAAGAAAATATCTGTTAACGAAAGAATGCGTTATCACACGACGAAATACCTAGTCATACAGGCACTTCGTGTTGACAATTGACGCTTTTCCCGACAGTCAAAATCTGTAGGTTGATTCCTGTTGGCGAGGGGGGGGGGGGGAGGTTCTATTTAACAGAAGAATCGCGTATTATAGGTTATGTACACGGGAAATTTCTATTTACCGATCGAATTGTTTATATTAATAATAATAAATATTTATAGGAATTTCTCCTCCAAACTTTTACAAAATTAATTTAAATAGCTTATTCGCAATAAAATATTTAAACAGTTGAATTTATATAGATTTGTGAATTAAGACTGGAATAAGTGAAAGAAGATATCTTAAACTCCCACCCCCCAGAATAATAAAAATATATATATATACGATATATGGTAACTCTCCCCTCCCCCATAAAATTATTTATTAATAAAATAAATATATGTATTGAATGTGATTTGTAATTAAAAGAACTTTAATATTTATTCATGCAATATTTCTGAAAATTGATTAGGTTAAATCAGTGATGTTGGTTAATTATGTAAATGTACTCCTGCCAATTTTTATAGTTTTTTCGAATAGAAAGCTTTGTATATATAAATGTGTAAAAGTTGACAACAATGAGCAAAGATGAGAAATGAAAAAGAAGAGCCATTAAAATCTATATAAACATCACCATAAAAAAATGGAAAAAAATATTTCATTTCAGCTTAAGTGATAAAATGAGTTTTCATCCTTCTTAACAATTTACAATGTTTTTCCGAATATAGTAAATGATAATCAACTAAATAAGAAAAAATATTACAATATAATTTAAATTAAAATGTTAAAGAAAATTGAACTTGCTGATTCTATAAAATGAATGGTTAATGCTTAAATAGTAATTATTTTCAGAATAATTCACACAGTTGTAGCTCAAAATTTATTTCATTAAATGGAGTGAATACAATTTACAAATTTTAACTTAACCACCACATTTATTCTAAGATTGTACTAAAAAAAAAAAAAAAAAAAAAAATTTCTTCAGAATCAACATATGGAACGATTAAACAAAATATCAATCACTCCATTTTAAACAACATAGTAAATAGTAGGAAATGTGATAAATTGAAAATATTATTCTGGTTAATGTTAAACGAAAATAGCAGTTATCTATAACTATAATAATTAATGCACAGCTACTCCGTGCTTATTATTAAAACTATCACTCCAAAACTAATCACGTATGTCAATTGATGACAAAATTAATTTAAAATTCAATCAAAATCTCTAGAACTAATACATATGAAGTAAAATTAAACTCTTAGTCACAAATAAGTTAAATATAATAAGTAATCATTCTACAGCTATGTAAAAATTCAAGATTTATAAACTAATCATAAACTTAAGATTATTAATTTAAATTAAGATAAACAACTGATAAAAAAAAAAATCTCCAGTTATTAACAGAATTAGATCAACTAAGTTACTAATGTACTTAAATAATGAAGTATAAAATAATACTAATAATTTAAGTAAATCATACATTATATAAAAAATAATAATAATAACAAACAGTAATGCTTAATTAAGACTTTTAGCAAATAGGAAATATTTTTCATACATATTGTTATGTATCGGAAAAACATTGTTACATATTTAAAAGAAAGATGAAAACATACCTTGCTATGTTTGTTTTCTAGTATTCGATCAGTAAATCCTAATTATTGAAGAAAACTACTCCATTTTTAGCGGTTCTGGTGTGAAAGGTGTGTGTCGCGGGTTCAAATAGTGAAATTGATTCTTAATTTTCTGTTAAAAATTCTTTATATATTATTCTTTTTCAATTAGATGAACGTATTTTATTGAACGTCCTGCGATTTTAAACGCAGTACACAAGAGACACAGCAGCAAAGATTCAAATTCAAGTTAGGAGAGAAGCAGTTAGTTAGCGTGGGGCGTAGGATAACGAATGCTTATTGGTCATTCTAAATGACCTTCTAGGCGTCATAGGGGGTGACCTCCATTTCAAAGCGTTTCTCCTGTCATTTAACAACTTATACTGTCGCAGTGAAAACTGATGGCAAAGAAAACAGAATTTGTTGTTGTTTGACATGAAAATAAGCGATATGAGGATGGAATGACATAAGAAGTCTGCTACGTAATTTTTACTGTCGGAATTCGAAGATTTTCTTCTGTTGTTTTAAGATTTTTTTTTTTTACAGTGTATATATATGTATACAGACACATTTACTACATTCTTAGTCTTAAGAATTTTTTAAATACTAAGAGCAACGTCCAAAATCTGTAACGTACGTGCGAAAAAATGTCCAAAATTTGTAACGTACACAACTGCTAATTAAATGCTTTAATCCTTAATTTTCCAGAATAGTTGCTGTCTTTTAATGTTTGTGTATAATTTTGTAGACATACTATTAAGAATATTTATATATTATATTTATAGACAAAATACTATACTATTAAAAAAATTGGCCTTAAATTTGAAAATTTTAAAAATTACATATAGTTAACGTTTAATGATCCCACCTTTTGAGAATCTCCCATGTATTTATACTGTCTTTTAGACAAATTGAGAATTTTGAATATATGATAAATTAAAACTTGTCAAACATGTTAAAGATATCTAGACGGGTAAAAAATTTGTTTTAACTAAAATGCATTTGAAATACATTGTAATATGTTATTTTTATTACTTGTCTTTATGTCAGTATAAAAACACACTTTCTATCAGGTATAGGGTGATATCTATATTATAAAACGAAAACATGTTAGTGATTAACGCTCATGTCATACTGATAGTAAAAAACACCCGAGAAGTAAATTTCGCTTTTACTGCAATTTTTTTAACATCTAAACAGCGTGCGACTTCAATTTTTACACCAGCGAATAGGAGAAAATACGTTCTTACAAATGCAGTTTGTTTGAAAACTGTATCTCAATTTGTTGTTTTTTTTTATGGTTTTTTAAGTAATTTTCAAGCAGAATTTAAAAAAAAAAATCTATCTCTATTGCGTGCGACCTGATTGCAAAAAATTAACCGTTTTCACTTAAAACAATGTAAATTGCTTAACATTTAATTCCGGCTAATATACCGATCAATTAAAGCTCATAAATAAATAAATAATATAAATCAAACACGAATTTAACAGACATGTAATCGAACTATGTGCTTAAAAAACTGAAATAATTAAAATAAAAAAAGGCCGCTGTATAATCTTCAGCGATTTCTTCGGCCATTAACTCCTGACATACGACTAATAGAATACTAATAGACCGGGAGCCGGCAGTACAGACAATCACCTCATCGAGTTCACGGCTGAAATTCCGGATTTAGTTAAAACTCGATTCGTATATTAAAACTCAATCATTCTGCCAAGTCATATCTTGGTGGAAAACACCTGAAAACCCGATTTCAGCGGTGGACTCGTAGGTTTACCATTGTGTTTTCCTGCTCCCAGTCTTCCATGTTTTCATACCTTTAGATGCAGGAAAGTACAATGATAAACCTACGAGTCAACCACTAAAATCGGGTTTCCAGGTGTTTTCCACAAAGATATAACTTGGCAGACCGATTGCGTTTCAATATGGGAATCGAGTTTTAACTAATTCTGCACTGTAAAAAAAATCCGTCAATATACACAAACTTTTCCGTAATATTTTACGGAATAGTTTCATCTTTCTAAGAAAACAGTACAATTTCCGTAATTGACATGATGAGATTATAAATCCGTGTAAATACAGTAAGTCTTCCGTAAATTTTTCGGAATGTTTCTGTATCGCTTTCAAAACAGTACAATTTCCGTAAATGATGTTTAGAAATAACTGACATATTTGGAAAGTGAAGGAATTAATTGTTGTATGCAAGGACGGATCCAGCGCTTAATTTAGAGGGAGGTGGGGGGTATGCCTCTTTTGGGGAGGGGGAAGGGTGCTGGTCACACCATTTCATGATCAATTTTTTTATTGAAGCCTATTCCCAAATTAAAACTGACGATTTTTCTGATACTTTCGTGAATTCATTTCCATTCATAAATACAAAAAAATTGCATTAGTATTCGTAAATATATTTCATTCAGATACCAAGAAATCGAAGCATTTCCCATTTTCTTATAAATGCGAAGAATGATTCAGAAATGTTGTCAAGTTAGCATTTTAAGCCAATTTTTTGGACTTGAGAGCCACAGAAATGTCGTCATGAGGGAGCAATTAGCATTCGCGTCCGTAAATTTTGTTTAAAATGACAAATTTTATGGAATTTTTGGAAAGATTCTTTGCTTTTATTGAAAAATAGAAAACACTTTTTAATCACATAGTTTCAGAATAAGTGCACTTGCAAATTTCTTGAGATTAAAAATATTTTCACGGATGTATCAGAAATTACCTAATTTTGATTTGAGTAGAGCTTTAAAGAGCCAGAGAGATTGAGATTGTTGAACGGGGATTGGTGGGGGAGGGGGGGCGGTCATGACCCTTGGATCCGCCACTGGTTGTATGTACTTGTCTTACAGTGATATTATTTTCAATGAAACTCCAATATTGGCTAAATGTGGCTCTATATTGAAAATATATCCAATGATTTCCCAATGTGTCGGTTTTACGTGGGTTTTCAAGTAAAACCGCTAAAAGTTTTGGCGCCATCTATGCATGCACATTTGAACTATATAGTACTTTAACACTGTAGTATTTTTCTTTCTTTCTTTCTTTTTAAATAAAAAGCTTTTAAATTGTTTTTAAAATTTTTTTACAATATTTAAAAAAAATAATCTGATATTTAAATAAATTTTATTAATTCTTTTTAAATTTCAGACAGTTGAGAAGGAAATGGTACTGTTTATTTTTTATAATGATTTTAAAATAATACTTATTATTATTTTTTTAAAAAATTGAAAAACGCTATTTTTAATTTTAATATTTTTTAATCTATTTACTTTAACGGATTCGTACATAAAACTTAAAACATATCTGAAACTTAATAACGAAATTATAGATGTATATACAAATAAATAAATAAAAATAATAGTACAATAAAATTTTTAAAATCTTGCAAAAAAGAAGCAATTATTACTTATAATACTACATTCTTTCATGCACGTAATATTTTCAAGTTAATTTTTTTCTTTTTATAAAGCATGAAATTAAAAAGCTAAATTTTCAAAATTATTGGAATATTCAGAATTGTACATTCAATTGAAAAATATCTCCAACGAAAATACATTCCTTGTTTAACATCGTGCCTTTACTTCATAAAAAGCATCTGAAATAAGTAACGATATTTGGAAACGTAACTCGAGTCCTCAATGGCATGGTGAATAAGAGCGCTAATCTGGTAGAGGCCGGTTCCCCAGTTCGATTCCACCCTAGGTAAGAGTTGTTTCATTATTGTTATTTGAATAAATTAGAGATACGCTACCTTGATAAAGATGTAAGTTTCTCGAAATGTTATATGATTTTTTTTTTTTTTTTGCCTTTGAAACAAAAGATTTTAAATACGGATATATGGGAAAAAAAAAAAAAAAAAAAAAAAAAAAAAAACGGAAAAATTTTGTGAAAAAACGGAAAATTTTCTGGAATTTACGGAAAAAAAATTTCCGTTAAAAAACGGAAATAGTACTGGCGTCTGGATTGCCAGTACTATTTCCGTTTTTAACGGAATTTTTTTTTACAGTGTGGAATTTCAGCCGTGAACTTGATGAGGTGATTGATTGTCTGTGCTGTCGCCTCCCGGTCTATAACGCATTTAATAAATTTCAAAATTTGATATGAATACATAATTGATATGTTTCGTATAAAAATGTGTTTTTGTATTGGACAATCTAAAAAATATATTAATTGCAAAAACTCTATTAGAGTTTCTAATTTAAAAAAAAACTGTGTTCACCTATGATCTGTAACCCGGTAAACCCGGATTAGATTGTATGACGAAGCATATTTATTTATTTATTTATTTATTTTTAAGAATTTAATAACACAGAATCATACTTTTGGTCGATTTTTGTTCGTTCAACAGTCCACTGTCCGCTTAAGATATGTTTTTAACAATTTTCAACATAGTTGAAAAGTGTTTAGGAAATTAGCTTCGTCTGTCCGTGCTCTAACTCGCGCAAATATAGTCCGATTGCCATGAAATGGATATATGTTGTTGAGATTTACTATGGCTTGTTCTTTATTAAAAATGAAGTATGTAGCATTTACGGTTCATCTACAGGGACACTCAAAATAATTCCGTTACATTGCGGTCTATGCAGAAAAATCGTTTACGAGTATTTTAATATTAAAGCAGTGAATTATCACTTTTGCTAACAACACGTAAACCGACATAGTGAAAAATGTCCTAGCCGGGAATCGAACCCAGGCTCCTGGAATAGCGCTCCAGTGCTCTACTACTAAGCCACGAGGACGATGCCCAGACTGCGGTAGCTGCGGTTGCAGCCTTACCGACTTATATGTGTGAGAGATGCCAAACTGGGCATCGTCCTCGTGGCTTAGTGGTGAGCACTGGAGCGCTATTCCAGGGGCCTGGGTTCGATTCCCGGCTTGGACATTTTTCACTATGTCGGTTTACATCTTGTTAGCAAAAGTGATAATTCACTGCTTTAATATTCAATAATTTCAAGCGTAGTTTCACTGCTGAAAAGTAGTTGAAAAATTAATTAAAAAAAGAGTATTTTAATAATGTTAAACTTTTTTAAACATATTGACATTGATAAGTATCACTGATGTTTACTACGAGTTTCTTGTTATAGAATATGGTGAGCATATAATTTATCGTTTCTTTGCAGGGACCCAAAAAAGCATTTTGCTACAATACTGTTATGAAGAATAATTGCTGGAAGTGCGTTTTCAGCTGTGGTATGTGTTTTTAGGTAGATTTCGTATGAAATACTACCTATTGGGATCGTTCCTATGTTGGAATTTCTGAAAAATTTTTGCAGATCTACACCGATCATGACTCCTAGAACCCAAAATCACCCTCAGTAAAAAACTTTATATATATATATATATATATATATATGTATCTATCTATCTATATATATCACTTTCTTCTGGACACGATAACTTTTGTAATTCTGCACCAATTTCTTCCAAACTGATACATAAAATCAAAGGGCATAAAATCTCGGTCAAGTTCGTTAATGGGCAAAATCAGGCCAAGGGGATGGAAATAGGGAGGGGTTTTGTGAAAACCGAAAACCCCCCATAACTTCTTAATTTTTGTACATATCAAATCAGTTTAAAGTTTTTATTACTTCTAAAAAGGGCCAAAATTTTATGTATCACAGATTTTTGATAAAGTTAAAAATGGGCTCAAGGGGCGCAAAAAATACGGTTTTTGGGAGAAAAAAATTCATAACTTCGTCAATTCTCAAGATATCAATTCCAATTAATTTTATTATAAATCTCCTTAATATTATCTACAACTTCTATATTCACAAGTTTTTGATAGGACCAATTCGTACCGCAAAAAAAAAATTAAAAACGAAAACAAAAAGGGGGTTTGAAGAAGTAAAAAATCCATAACTCCGTTAATTCAAAAGATATAAAATCCCCATGAATTTATCATATATCTTCTTAATATTGTCTACAACATCTATATAGACAAGTTTTGGATAGGACCAATTCTTACAGCAAAAACAAATAAAAAATACATAGCAGTTGAAGAAAAAAATCATCTAAGTAAGGGTGTATTCAAATCCAAACTGTGTATTTTCTTACTCATTTTACAATTCATTTTTGCTCTCAAAGGCTTCCAATTGGTACGTTTTCTTACTCAGAAACTATATAATGTGCCGTAATGGTCGATTTTTTGATAGAGGCAGAATATATTTTAAAAAATGCTGTTAAAGTGGGCATTTTAAATCGAATTTCCCGAAGCGGATTGTGTTGGAAAAACCATTGCATTAAGGATGCACTCAAATCCAAACTGCTTATTTTCTGACTCATTTTTAAATTCATTTTTGCTCTCAAATGCATTTATTTGGTAGATTCGCTTATTCAGAAACTATATAATGTACCTCAATGATCGATTTTTTGATAGAGGCAGAATATATTTCAAAAAATTATGTCAAAGTGGGCATTTTGAACGGAATTTCCCGAAGCAATTGTGTTATCACTTTCTTCTGGACACGATAACTTTCTCAATTCTGCACAAATCTCTTCCAAACTGATACATAAAATCAAGGGACATAAAATCTCGGTCAAGTTCGTTAATGGGCAAAAGCGGACAAAGGGGATGGAAATAGGGAGGGGTTTTGTGAAAACCGAAAAAACCCCATAACTTCTTAATTTTTGTACATATCAAATCAGTTTAAAGTTTTTATTACTTCTAAAAATAGCGCCAAAAATTCATGCATCACACATTTTTGATAAAATTTAAAATAGGCTCAAGAAGCGCAAAAAATAGGGTTTTTGGGAGAAAAAAATTCCTTACTTCGTCAATTCTCAAGATATCAAATCCAATAATTTTATTATACATCTCCTTAATATTATCCACAACTTTTATATTCACAAGTTTTTGATAGGATCAATTCGTACCGAAAAAAAAAAACGAAAAAAAAAGAAGGTTGAAGAAGAAAATTTTTCATAACTCCGTCAATTCACAAGATATAAAATCTCCATGAATTTATCATATATCTTCTTAATATTGTAGTCAACATTTATATAGACAAGTTTTTGATAGGGCCAATTCTTAAAGCAAAAACAAATTAAAAATACATAGCGGTTGAAGAAAAAAATCATCTTATTAAGGGTGCATTCAAACCCAAACTGTCTTTTATCTTACTCATTTTTAAATTCATTTTTGCTTTCAAACGCATCCAATTGCTAGATTCTCTTATTCAGAAACTATATAATGTACAGTAATGATCAATTTTTTGATAGAGGCAGAATGTATTTCAAAAAATGATGTCAAAGTGGGCATTTTAAACAGAATTTCCCGAAGCGATTGTGTTAGAAACGAAAAATATTGCCCTACTGAGAAAATAATGGTTTATTAATCAAGTTTTAATTAATTGAAAGAAAAATAAAAACACAGGTCGCTTATAGTACGAGATCCGGTATAAGAAATATATACCCTCATTTGTTATTTAATAATAACAAAGAACATATGTTAGATAATGTATAGATTGATACATTGCAAATAGGTTGCCTAGCTAAATCACATGCCGATAATGTTAAACAATAAAGTGTTTAATTAAATTTTTTTGATCAACTTCCTCGATTTGTTATTTATGAAAGTCGAGAATCAGCTGAGAGAACATACCCCGAGGAATTCAAAAAATAAGGGTTGCCTACTCTCGACTCTGCCCAACTATAGGGTTGCCAGATATAAACAGGTAAGTAATCGTAGTTAATATACCCTCATAAGTTATTTAATCGAATTACACATCAAATGAAAGCTTATTTTATTCCCATTCCAACCGTATTAGGTTGCCTTATGAAAAAGTTGCCTGAATCCATGGTTGCCTAGATTTAAGATGTTCAATTTTCTGCGTGAGCGTTGAGAGTGACAGAGAAGCGTTGCGCGCGCAATTCCATTTGACAGACAAAGACGCAGGGAATTCTTTTTTAAGATTTCTCCGATAGTGTAAATATTAAAGATGATATCAAATATTTTTTTACTCACACATTCATTTATCAATCATTAATCAATACATAATTATGAAATAATAGGTTTTTCCGTTCAAAATGTCCGTTTTTCAAAAGGAGATTTTTTCGATCGTTTAAGCGCGGATTAAATACTGATAAAAGTTAAATAAAATATCACATAATGATATAAATATTTTTATTTTAATACATAAATTTATCAATAGCAAAATACAAAGGTTTTATATAAAACACTTATTCACATTCAGAATCGCCAGAAGTGCCGATGTCACAATCTAATTCTAATTCTTCATCGTTTTCTCTGTTTCTCGATTCTCTTAATACGTCGTTAATTTGTAAGGGTGTTGGATCCCCTTTAAACCACGTAGGCTTCAAATAAACATCCAAAAACCAACCACAATCTTCAGGATTGACTTTAACGCAGGATGCATCGGTTGCATAAAGCCACATAGAATTAACATATATTGTGCGCAAAATTTTCTGTTTCAGTGAGATCCAGCACGGTGGTATCATATTGGAGTCGATGCCTTTAATCTTCTTCATGAACTGTTCTTTGTCTTTGTTCATTGAATATGTTTTTTGGAACAGCTGATATCTAGCGTCATTGATATTATAACATTGCTTGATCCCGTAAAGAAGGGCAGTAAACTCCTGAACAGATTGAATTTTATCTTCTAGGAGTACATCTACTGGATCCGTCAATGATGCGAATATTTCCTGGAAATCCGGTCCTCTTGAAAATATTTTCTAAGGATTGACTTTCCCTTTATTATAAAAAGCCGTTGTGTAATCACAGCCCGTAAATGCATGGAAAGCTGGCAGGCCCAGGCAAAAAGTAGAACCCAATTTCATTGCAAGCTCAGTATAGTTAATGCAATCAAGATCTTTCTTATTGCTTTTCCTTGATAATGAACCCGCTAAATAAATTTGAGTCTGCGGAATTTTGTGAATAATGGCCAGTAAAATTACCAAGACATCGGTATCATTTGATTTGACCAATATTTTCGAATTAGGTGGCACTTTTGATATATGAAACATTATCCGCGTATCTGCCTCTTCATGTTGGCATAAATAATCTTCTTCTTCAAGTTTCACGACGTGTTTTCCGACAGTATGGTAAGAAAAACAGTGTTCTCTAACTGTTATGAATTTTTTTTTGTTTTGGATTATCGAAAGTAGATTATCATTTTCCCAGTATTTAGCCAAGAATTGTACCAGGGCTTCTTTGAAACGGTAATTTATTCTTTCCTAAACGAAGCAGAGCGGCAGACGATATTGTATTTATGTTTGATTTTTTTCGATTTTTTTAAAAATCGTACTTGTTCGTTCAGCTTTAACTTACAAAATGATAATTATAATAATAATTTAAAAGAAAACTCCCAGAAAATTTTGTTGAAAACGTAAACCTGTAAGTTAATTAGATAAAATTGTAATAAATTAAATTCGGGTATTGCGTTGCGTTAATTTATTCACATCGAATACAATTTTATCAAGTGTAATATAAGTATCTGTATGGGTTTTTTTTTTCCTTTAACTTTTAGATTTATATAATTCTAAAAATTTGTAAAAAGGAATTTTTCCCCATTTGTAATTTTATTTTTATTTCTTATATGTTAATATCATAAATATTATTGAACTGATTGTACGTTATTTACATTAAAAACAATCTTTTTATTTTATTTGTGAGAAAGTGAAAATGCGTAAATTTTGAAGGATTATTGCAACGATTGTTTAATATATTAAACTTCATAAATTAATAAAACATCAGCTGTAAAAAATTTTCTACCAAATGGGAATATTTATAAATTTTTTTCGGACCTGTAAAGTGCAATATTTCGTATATTTTTATATTACACCATCGCTTTATATGGTTTTAAATCCAATTATATCATATTTAATTGACGTATAATATTCAAGACGAAAATTTCAGCTTGTTTTTCGTGGCGCTTAAATCGTTCACCCATCATGTACAATATATATATATATATATATATATATATATATCCATGCATGAACATAGAATAAATATTAGATATATAGAATAGAATATCTATTCTATGTTCATGTATCGGTGTAACATTCCGTTGAAAACGTAAACATGCAACATTAAAAAAAGAAATATTACAATAAGATAGACGCTAAATAACAAAGATATTATAAGAAAGGGAAGTTTCTTCCCCATAATCACTAAAGGCACCGCGATCGCAATTGATTACCATTACACGCTCTATGGAACTGTCCGATCTTGTATGTCAATCTATGCCTCGCTGCATCTTTGTCTGTCAAATGGAATTGCGCGCGCAACGCTTCTCTGTCACTCTCAACGCTCACGCAGAAAATTGAACATCTTAAATCTAGGCAACCATGGATTCAGGCAACTTTTTGATAAGGCAACCTAATATGGTTGGAATGGGAATAAAATAAGCTTTCATTTGATGTGTAATTCGATTAAATAACTTATGAGGGTATATTAACTACGATTACTTACCTGTTTATACCTGGCAACCCTATAGTTGGGCAGAGTCGAGAGTAGGCAACCCTTATTTTTTGAATTCCTCGGGGTATGTTCTCTCAGCTGATTCTCGACTTTCATAAATAACAAATCGAGGAAGTTGATCAAAAAAATTTAATTAAACACTTTATTGTTTAACATTATCGGCACGTGATTTAGCTAGGCAACCTATTTGCAATGTATCAATCTATACATTATCTGACATATATACTTTGTTATCATTAAATAACAAATGAGGGTATATATTCCATAGACCGGATCTTAGACTATTATAAATCTTTTCAAAAATCACGTCAGCATGTTTCATATTTTTTTTTTATTAAAAATTAATCTGAAAATGTGCCGGAAAATTTCGAGTTGTTGAGTATGGAAAAATATTTTTTTAATATCGCCTTAACATGATTCTGATAAAACCAGCTATTTTATAAAAAAAGAAATATAAACTCGTCAAAAGCAGACAGATAAAACTGTTAAAGTCGATTTATATCTAATAATGATTTAGTTTTTGTTGGTGAAATTAGTATACTTAACTTCGGAATCTACCTCTGCCTGTAGGCCGGGCCGGCAGGGATTTTTTAATTTAACACTAGAACCGCCCGCTATTTTAAGTTTTATAAAACGTATTTCACACCAGAATTTTTATTTAAAACTATTTAACTTATTTAATTAGCCTATTTTTTGCTGCATACATTTAACATATCTTATGGAAAATTTTCTGGTTCGAATGAATCAATTTGGTAGGGGTCAAAATGAACCCTTATGGCGGTTCTAGTGTTAACTATTATTTAAATATTACTTGGTGTTTACGAATACTATAGATCATATACAGGGCCGCACAAAATTTCTCAAGAAGATCCTTTTATTGTCGGAAAATCCTTAAGGGATCTCAGGACTCTTAAAATTTGAAAACATGAAAAAAAAAAAAAAAAAAACATTTTCAACATTTGATATCATTATATGATTTTAAAACACAATTTTTTATGGAGATGAAAGATATAAGTACGTTCTTTCATCTTATGTATTACAAGAAGCAAATGTATTACAAAAATTACAAGAAGCAGAATTAACATTTACAGGGAGCTCCGAAGTGTCAGATATTTGACCAGCAGAAAATTGATATAACAGCTCACACGCACGAATAGCGTTAAATATTGCAACTAGAATGAAAATTTTGGTGCCTACTTATACTTCAGATTGTAAAAATTACACTGAACCTAAATAAATTTGTATTTGAAGCATCTTCATATTTTTAATACAAAGTTTGTATTTATCTAATACAAAATTTTGAAAATTTCAACAACATAATCACATGAGAAAAAATTTTTTGAACAATAAAAAGGAAATTTTAGGTTCAAATTGTACTGTACATATTAACATGAAGCGTATGTTTTGAAAATTTTATAAAAAAATATTCAGAAGTTTTTGAGATATCCTGCGCGTTATGCCCAAAAATGTCATTTGGAGAAAAATGACTTCAAAGTTTCGGAAACGCCTCGTCAGTTATTGAGTGGGTATAATTCTGAAAGCCATAACTTTTGTTCTAATGAGAATTTCAAAGAAACACTTATATTAAAATGTTCAGAAAAGATAGTAATTTAACAGCTAAAAAAATTTAAAATTTCGAAAATTTTGAAGCTTTAAGAGTCCTGAGACCACTTAATGGAAAATTTCAACTGTGCTGTGCGTTTGATTGAACTAACTTATAGCATATTTTCTAGCATACATTCAAACCTAGAAATCATATACAGCAAAAAAAAATCGAATACATTATACGTTATGGTTATGCTTTTTCCAAGTTGTTCATTTACACATTATCTTTCACCTTAGGAAACTGTGAAGTTTTGTTTATAGTATTGAGAATGTGTTGGAAAGTGTTTCATAATCCATGCTGTACGCATGAGTTTTCGTTCTTGTTTTCTGTTAAAAATTTATAACCATTTCATTACAAAACTTGGCTATTGCAGTCAAAATTAGAAATATTTTCTTCAAATCCCTTACATAGTTAATTTGATATAGGTTCTTTTAACAAACTTCGAACGGAACTTCTGAAATTTTCAGATTTTCCTCTGTGTACGTTGAAATTGCTTTCAAGAAGAGGAAATTATTAAAACAACATCTCTGAGCAGTGTTGATCGATTTGAACTTCAAATTGTCTCTCAACTTTTCTCGAAAATCTGTGCATTTTTAAACTATCCTTCTGTATATTTTATGTTAGAAATAACTTTTCGGGATACAGTTGAAGAACATACTTGCAAAACTATTTTGAAAAAGAGGGATAAAAACATTTTTATTGAAATTCTATGCATATTTCTGAGTATGTAGTGTAAAGGAGTGCCAACCACATGGGATCACAAAAGATTTTTTTTTGTGTGTGTGTGTGTGTTTGGGAAGGTTGAGGGGAAAGAACTTCTAAAATTTAAACTTGCGCTTTATTTTTTTTCCATTGTGAAAGAACAAAAAGATTCTAACGAATAATATAGTATTTTTGTGGAATCCATTAACTCGCTGCTCGATATCTCGACATTCCGTATAATTCGACGAATTAAGATAAAAAAAAAAATGAGTACATAATGGTTCATATTTGAAAACGCCCGTGAAAACAAAAATGTGTTTCTCAATTTTGAGTGCATTTGGATCGGAGCTACTTTGAGCATGTAACGTATTCAAAATTGAGCACTTTTTACTCAATTTTGAGAACTCATTCTTTACAGAGTAGGGAAAACCAAAAAGCAATGTTTTCATCGTTAAAAACTTTTGTGACACAAAACAATCAGTAAATATATATATATATATATATATAAAGCGTTTAAATTCACACGAGATTTTTACGGTACACTCGCTTCATTTGAAGAGCTATGTTTTTAGGGTGGAAGGATTTTGTACGAATGCAGGGCGGCCAAAAGTATCTGGCAATTTTTTTTATTTAACCCTTTGCACTCGAGGTTTTTTTCATTCGTATTGCCAGCAACTCGAAGCGATTTCAGTTATATGTTATTATATTTTTTAATTCTTTATGAATACAAATATTATGATATATAAAAAAAACAAAAAATTATAAAATTATTACATTTTGTAATCGTCCAAAGTGTGGTACCTCTCGTAGCAATCGCCAATATGTAATCATGGCTGTTCTAGACTGGTATCACAAAATTATTTGCATTGTCTCCATAGCGGAGCCCTCGAGTTTGAAGTCAAATTTTAAATGGCTCCGTTCTGGAGCCCTCGAGTGCAAAGGGTTAATATAGAATCAAGTAATTGAAGTCTGTTTTTTTTTTTTAAGTTTATAACTATTTCATTACAAAACTTGGCTAATACTGACAAAGTTAGAAATATTTTCTTCAAATCCGTTGCATTAGTTAATTTGATATAGGTTCTATTAATACAGTGCAACAAACTTCGAACATAATCTTTGAAATAAAACTTCCGAAATTTTCAGATTTTACTCTGTGCATATTGAAATTGCTTTCAAGAAGAGGGAATTATTAAAACAACATCTCTGAGCAGTGTTGATCGATTTGAACTTCAAGTTGTCTCCCAACTTTTCTCGAAAATCCGTACATTTTCAAACTATCCTTCTGTATATTTTATCTTTAAAATAAGTTTTGGGAATTCAGTGTAAGAATATACTTGCAAAACTATTTTGAAAAAGAGGGATAAAAACATTTGCATTGAAATTTTATGCACATTTCTGAACATATAGTGTAAAGGAGTACCAACTACATGGGATCACAAAAGATTTTTTTTTTTTTTTTTTTGTTTGGGTTTGAGGTGTTTGAGGGGGAAGAAATTCTAAACTTTAAACTTACGCTTTAATTTTCTTTTGCAATGTGAAAGAACAAATATATTCTAACATTGCACATTAGAACATTAGAATCCAGCTAACTCGCTTCTCGATATCTTGACATTCCGTATAATTGGACGAATTAAGATAAAAAATGAGTACATAATGGTTCGTATTTAAACACGTCCGTGAAATCAAAAATGTGTTTCTGAATTTTGAGTACATTTGGATCGGAGCTATTTTGAGCATGTGGCGTATTCAAAATTGAGCACTTTTTACTCAATTTTTGAGACCTCATTCTTTTCAGTGTAGGGAAAACCAAAAAGCAATGTTTTCATTGTTAAAAAAATTGTGACCCAAAACAATCAGTTAAAAAAAAAAAAAAAAAATTGTAAAGCGTTTAAATTCACCCAAGATTTCTGCGGTACACTCATTTCATTTGAAGAACTATGTTTTTAGGGTGGAAGGATTTTGTACGCTAATACAGGGCGCAAAAAGTATCTGGCAATTTTTTTTTAAATTTAATATCAAATCAAATAATTGAAGTCAGTCTTTTATTTTGTTGTTGTTGTTAAAAAGCTTATAACTATACTAAACTATTACAAAACTGGGCTACTGAAGTCAAAGTAGAAATATTTTCTTCAAATCTGTTAAATAGTTAATTTGATATAGGATCTTTTAATATTCTGCAACAAACTTCGTACGGAATCTTTGAAATAAAACTTCCGAAATTTTCTGATTTTACTCTGTGTACGTTGAAATTGTTTTCAAGAAGAGGAAATTATTAAAACAACATCTCTGCGCAGTATTGATCGATTTGAACTTCAAATTATCGCCTAACTTTTCTCAAAAATCCGGGGATTTTCAAACTATCCTTCTGTATATTTATGTTAAAAAAAAGTTTTGGAAATTCAGTTGAAGAATATACTTGCAAAACTATTTTGAAAAAGAAGGATAAAAACATTTGTATTGAAATTTTATGCATATTTCAAAATATGTAGTGTAAAGAAGTGCCAACCAGATGGGATCACAAAGCACTTTTTGTTGTTGTTTGTGTGTATGTAGTGTTTGAGGAAGAAGAAGTTCTAAACTTTAAACTTACGCTTTATTTTTTATCATTTTGAAAGAACAAAATGTTTCTAAAGAATGATATGTTATTTTTGTGGAACATTAGAATCCTGATAACTCACTGCTCGATATCCCGACATTCCGTGTAATTCGACGTCCACTTTTTACACTTCCCAGTGCTTCAGTACTTTTTTAAAAATTCGTCAAAATAAATAAACATCTTTAAAATATTTCTTTTTCAACGATTTTCATCAGGTGACGTAGCGAGAAAATCGTTACCCGGCGATTTTCCTCCCTTTTGATACGGTTTTGTTTCTAGGATTGTTGTAAGGGTTGTAAAAGCAAAAGGCAGTGGCAGGGGGGGGGGGGGGGGGCAAGTGGGGGCGGCCCCGGGCGCCGAGTCCTAGAGGCGGCAAATTGAGAGAAGTTTAAACCGGAATTATTTCACGTATTTTGAAAAAAATAATAAAATTGTTGATTTTTAAATATTGTTTTGTATGTGAATGTTTTCTTTAGTAAGATATTTTGTTATATCCAAATAATGAATAAAGAAAAAGCTTCTGTAAATGTTTCTAGGGATGGCTCAACACACTTGGTACCTAAGATAATAATGTAGTACCTAAACTGAGGTGCAATGTAATTAAATAGGGCGCGACAAACTGAGAGCAGTTTTAAACCGAAATTATTTCACATACTTTGAAAATAAATAAGAATTGTTGACCTTTCCTTTTGTGTGTGGGAATGTTTTGAAGAAATTCAGTGAAGGATGAAGGTGGGAGGAAAGGAGAGATCTATAATTGTCAATCGATGATGGAGATTTTTAACTGTCTAGCATCCGGTTTATAAATCAAAAGGCCTTTCGGCGCCTTGGATTCGCATTTCTTGTATCAAAAGAACATTGTTCATTTGTACAGTAGCTGACCTTCCCGTAGATTTTTCCAAACGAACCACGAATGATTAAAACCTCTATTCATATTAAAATTTCAAAACATAAAAACGAATTTCTCAAAATGAACCTCTGCGATGGATATCACTGCTTCGGCAGCGTAGACCGGACCTTCTACTCACGCATCTCTAAACACTAAAAACCTACATTCAAACTTAACTTTCTCAAAAGGAATCTCCAGCACAAGTCCCTGCTTTCTGCGCCCCCGTATAGCAGACTTCCTGCGGACACGCTAGAAAATCTCAAAAGAATCGTAACATGATTTGAAAAAAAAAATAATAAAAATCCGCAGTGAAAGAAAAAAATCAGGTTCATGGAACCTCAGATAAAATTTCCCCTGGTGGTGGAAAGTAGAACTAAAAACTGTAAGACAATCGAAAACCAAGTTGAATGAGCAATTAAATAGCATGGACCTAGTTGAAATTGGGTCCATAAAACCCGAGATAAGAATGCGTCCCCTGTGCTGGAAGGTGGAGCTAAAACTGCAAGAAAGTCGTAATCTAAATTGTATTAATCAATTCCCAATGAAATCTGGCCCATAGAATCCGAGAAAAGACTATGCCGTTAATGCTCGATAATTGTGGTAACAGAAGCCTATATTTTGGAAAACATACTTTTAAATGTAAGTAAAGGGAAGAAACCCTTGTAGATGAAGTCTTAACTCATATCACGGGATTCTTGCCACAGAACACATTAATAATATTCGATTAAATTGATAAAATGTTTTTAAATTATGCTTTTAGCATTTGGGAAAGTTTTATAATTAAGACAATCGTCTACATGTCATATAATCTCTGAATCTGATCAACCGATTTTTGGAAATTAAAGGGAGGGGGCGGTCTGAAAAATGACTTTTTAGTTTTCTTTTAATGTATGTTCGTCCCTGTATGGTTCTTTCTCCGAACTTTTGTACTATCGCCGTCAATTTTTTTAAAAAATTAAGAAAAATTACCGACCCAAAAAATTTATACACAGGTGAAAAAAATTTTTTGCATGTGCTCCGAAAATTTCAAATTGATATCTTAATTAGTTTTCCCAATTTTCGTTGCTTAGTGAAAATTCCTAATTTCTTTCGTTTCGACTGTGGAATCAGGTTCAGATGTGCACGCGATTTTGCCATTTTGTGAAAAAACGCGTTTTTGATTAGCTTTTAATTAATAATATCGGCTAATTATAAAAAAATCAGAAATTAACCCTCATGTGCATCCGGATCTGCCTTGGACCCTGATGCACATGAGGGTCCCTACCCTCAGCCAAATTTTCAGACTCGCACGTGCGGTAGGTACTTCTAGCTATCTCCGTTACACAACATAGATTGGTTTTCACGCTGATTTTTGTGTTCTTAGAATTTCATATTAATATTTTGGTGAAATAGAGGACTTCTGTGAACCAATGCAAAATGAATTTAGATGGAAGAACAAGTAACGATATTATTTCTTCTTTATTAAAAATTCCATTTTTCCGTCAAATTGACATTGAGAAAAGCCAAATAATAAAATGTGGGCATCTACCCCCAAATTTTTTTCTTCTCAAATCGTACAAATTATCAGGACTTTTCAGTCTTCCTAATACGACGAATAGCAATGGCTGTTTTCGTCATTTTAAAAGTTAAATATATTTCACATATACTTATATTCAGCGCATATGTATTAGAGAAAGCTATATCTATATCTGTCAATGAAAGAAATAACTGGGGGGGAATAATGGGAGAAAAGAATTTGACTCGGGAACCTCTATGTGAACCGACCACGTTTATTTCGTCTCTGCATCTTACAATCATCTTCTCAAGCTCCATGGGATGCCGCTCCAGCCATTTACGTCAATTTTAGGACCTACATGGTCGTAGGTTGTGCAGGCACCTCGAATGGGCAAAACCTAATCTTTTTCGTGCGTGTTCTTGCTAATATGTTAGAGAATATTTTAGAGCAAGAGGCGAAGGTAAGAAATTGGAGAAACATTTAGTTTAATTGGTTAATTAGCCCTTGATTGACCTGTGGTTAAGACTATCAGAATTCCCGAGATCTATGGCATACAAGGCTTTAATTGCAAACGAAGAAGAATTGTCCAAACAGCAGGATTTTCTATCTTAAGTTACTCTCTTCTCTGATTTTAATGGTTAGCGAAAGAATTTTTATTCTTGGAAACAAAGTTACAAGGGGTAAAACGGATTTTAGAATATAAGATTTAAAGCTAGGAAAAATAATTTAAAGATTTAAATTTAAATTTTTAAAAAATAATTTTAATTTTTGCGAATTTAATTCTTTAAAGGATTTTAATTCTTATCCTTTTTATCTATAGAAATATACAGGGTGTAACAGGATTATTGGTACAAACTTTAAGGAGAGGTAGGGGACATCACAAGGATTAAGGTTTGCATAGTCCATGGTCGGAAACGTCATGGGAAAGTAGTATGACAGATACAAGAAACGAAGAGACACAATACTGAGGTCATCTGAAATAATTTATTGGTCAAAGATATTACTTGTGCTGTGGTAGATGATATGTGAAAATGTCACAAAAGATGTTCAAAGTTTCCACCATTGCTAGCGATGCATGCATTACACTATGCAAAACACTATGAACACTACTCCGAGATTTTCCTACGGCAGCAGCGACGTTTCGTATACTGGTACACGGATTCCTTCGAACAGTATCCAACACATTATGCTCAACGCTGGGAGTTCGAGTCACTCGTGGCCCGCCCTCACTATGCCTATTACCTCGTAATGATCCGTAAGCACACAAATTGTGATGCAAATTCATAAACATCCGCTTTCCAGTGCATCTCTATATGAGTACCTTTCGCGATACAATCTTTCTGCAGCTCGTGCATTTCCGTGTGCCAGTTGGTAAATCGGGTGCATATCTGCCAGCTTGGTGTTCGTGAAACGTTGAATACTGCTCTGGAAGCGATGACAGCTCAAATGACTGCGGCAATGCAGGTCTGTTTCCTAAAGCGTTTCGAGTTAAAACGTGAAAATATCTTTAATTTGAATTTTCAAACATGCTATGTACAGTTTCTTGTATGAATTCTGAATTAAAAAATGCCCTAATCTGAGAACGCTGGTTTCCACCAATGCTCTTGTGAACAACACCACCTAACGGAGAACGAAACCGTTTCCGACCATGAGTTGCTATGCAAATCTGAATTCTTGTAATGCCCCCTACCTCCCCTTAAAGTTTGTCCCAATAATCCTTGGACACCTTATATATATCTCTCTATAGGTATATGATGATTGTCATGCGACTGCGCTAATTTATAAACCGAGTTGGATGTGATTGAGCATATGTTAAAGGTTTTTTGTTGGACATCTTGATCCACCTTCCTGTTTCAAAATAGCGGCCCCTTAAAGATTTCAAACAAAAAAATACATATATATATATATATAATTATAAATACAAATTTACTTCTTGCATAATCACTAGGTCTTGACAGAGGGATTCAAAAACATGTTTTGATTCCCATCTATCTTAAAAATTTATGAGTAGAGGAATTTGAAATTCTAGGGCGGCTGCCGTTTTGAAGTAGGAGATTTTTTTCCATAATCGGGCGTAATTTAGGAGTTATAGAAAATGGATTTTTTTTTTCATTGTTGCTACTCCCATACGCTTAAAACAACAGTCATATCCCTGAACGTTTCGCTAAATTTTTGAAATTCTCTTTCAAATTTAGTATTGACGAAAACTAGAAATCTTCTCTAATCGGGTTCTATGCATTTTAGTTTCGTGTGTTTGAGTAAAACTAGCTGAATCCTTAAGAACAAGGAAGAGCAAAGCTGCATTTTCCTCCCTGTACAAGCCAAAAAGACATTTTCTTCATCTTCAGGGGAAAAAATGTGGTTATTTTTTTATTGGGGGGGGGGGGGGGCAAAATTTCTTCCTGCCCCGGGCGCCAAGAAACGTAGCTACGCCAATGGCAAAAGGCAATGTTTTAATAGTTAAAACTTTTATGACAAAAGAACAATCAGTCAAAAAAAATAAACATCTTTAAAATATTTCATTTTCAACGATTTTCATGAAGTGACGTAACGAGAAAGTTGTTAGCCGGCGATTTTCCTACCTTTTGATACTGTTTTGTTTCTAGGATTGTTGTAAGGGTTTAACAAACAAAAGACAATGTTTTTATAGTTAAAACTTTTATGACAAAAGAACAATCAGTCAAAAAAAAAAAAATAAACATCTTTAAAATGTTTCATTTTCAACTGTTTTCATCAAGTGACGTAGAAAGTCGTTACCCGGCGAATTTCTTCCCTTTTGATACGGTTTTGTTTCTAGGACTGTTGTAAGGATTGTAAAAGCGAAAAACAATGTTTTAATAGTTAAAACTTTTATGACAAAAGAACAATCAGTCAAAAAAAAGTCAAAATTATAAAGAGTTTAAATTCACCCAAGATTTCTGCGGTACACTAGCTTCATTTGAAGAACTATATTTTTAGGGTGGAAGGATTTGTATGCAAATACAGGGCGGGGGGGGGGGGGGGGGAGAGAGAGAGAGAGAGACAAATTTTTTAATTTAATATAAAATCAAGTAATTGAAGTCAGGTTTCTTTTTCTTTTTTGGTAAGTTTATAACTATTTCATTGCAAAATTGGGCTACTCAGTCAAAGTTAGAAATATTTTCTTCAAATCCGTTGCATAGTTAATTTGATATAGGTTCTTTTAATACACTGCAACAAACTTCGAACGGAATCCTTGAAATAAAACTTCCGAAATTTTCAGATTTTACTCTGTGCACATTGAAATTGCTTTCAAGAAGAGGAAATTATTAAAACAACATCTCTGAGCAGCGTTGATCGATTTGAACTTCAAGTTGTCTCCCAACTTTTCTCAAAAATCCGTACATTTTCAAACTATCCTTCTGTATATTTTATGTTAAAAATAAGTTTTCGGGATTCAGTTTAAGAATATGCTTGCAAAACTATTTTGAAAAAGAGTGATAAAAACATTTGTATTGAAATGTTATGCATATTTCTGAATATATAGTGTAAAGGAGTACCAACCACATGGGATCACAAAAGATTTTTTTTGTTGTTGTTGTTGTTCATGTGTGCGTGTGTGTGTGTATTTGGAGTTTCAGGGGGAGAAGCTCTAAACTTTAAAATTACGCTTTATTATTTTTTTATTTATTTATTTATTTTTTTTTTTAAGAACAAAATGATTTTAACAAATGATATGGTATTTTTGGTGGAACATTATCCAGCTAACTCGCTGTTCGATATCTCGACATTCCATCTAATTTGATGACCACTTTTTAACACCTTCCAACGTAGTTGTTAACCCTTTCAATGGCGGTGGTCACACGACGTGATCACCTAATTTTAATTTCAAACTTGACAAACGGTACCAAGAAAATTTTAATAAAATTTTTGCTTAACTAAAAAATGCTGTAAAAGTGATAAAATACTTTTATTTAGATTAACGTACGTTTCATCTCGCAAACGGCGACATTTTCAAAATCGTTCTTGATAGAAATATTTTCGCAAAATTATTTAAAAATAAAATTAACCGGGAATCAATAGAGATACTTTTACCCAGCGAGAATATTTGCGACGATTCAGAGTACTATCCCTTGAGTTACCTAAAATTTGGAAAAAGATGCTATGCAGGTTTAGTAACAATAGTAGAAATTCATTCACGCTCACAAATATCCAATTTCATTTTTATTTTATGTTTGCAGTGATTTTCATTATGCCAGAAATCTCGTGACATTATTTACCAAGTTTTTGTTCTTAAATAACTTTACGAAAATATTTCTATCAATAGTGATTTTGAAAATGTCACCGTTTGTGCGATGAAACGCGCGTTAATCTAAATAAGGGTATTTTATCACTTTTATAGCATTTTTCAGATTAGTTTGTTTCAGTATAAGTGATTATCTTACATATTTTTATAAAATTTTGCTTTTATAATTAAAGAGTCATTCCATACAAAATGAGCAAATCACATGTTTTTTTGACATGTCACGGATTTTGATGAAAATCAGTTTGTAAGTAGATCATATCTATTTATGAGTTAATTTAAAATAATAGATTTTGGGATTGTTTATTTAAGTATTAAAATTTACATTAAAAGTGGATGCAAAATCGAGGTTTTGTCTACATGCTTGAAGTTTCAATTTTGATTATTAGCCTTAAGAATGCAAAGACTATTAAAAATTATTTATAATTAGAAATGAATAATAAGTAACAGATTGACGTAAGTTAGTAATTGTATTTTTATTCCGTAATGAGAAAAAAAATTATTTTTGAAAATTTTTGAGGGGAAAAAATGCAACATTTCTATTGATCGTTTAGAGATAAAGGGCAACTCTGATAATATCACAATTACTTGACGTTATAGCTAAAAGTACATATATTAAATATTCAAACTTTCATTCTTGCCTGTTTATTTCTTAATGAGAAAAAAAATAAATAGTAAAAAATGTTGAGGATAAAATTCAATATTTCTATCCCTTGTTTCGAGGTGAAGGAAAGCTTTTTAAAGCTTTTAATTTTTTCTGATATTATAGGTAAAAGTGTATATTTTAAGTATAGAAACTTTTATACATGCTTTCAGTTTTTTTTTTTTTGTTTTTTTTTGTTTTTGTTTTTTTTTTTTTGCCTCAAGAAGATTTTTAATTTAAGCAGAAAAAAAATGACTCAATTGAACAAAAAATTATATATTAACACCTAAATCCAGATACAGAAAATAGATGGCAGCACTAAATTTTTTCACCTTGAAATCGTGCAATATTTTAAGAAACGCGCGCGAATTCAAAGAAAAATAGCTCATGGAATGTAGTTAATATTGCGTTTTTGAACCCATTTTTGCTATGTTAGGAATCAAAAGGCAATGTTGAATTTTTTTTTAGCATATCATGAACTTACTGATCTTTATGTCTGTGCAATATTGTTAATGTCGGACCTTTCCTTTATTTATATTTTTCCTCATACATAAGAGGTAAAATTATGATTTTGTAAATTTTTTACAGTTTCTAAGTTTTTTTTTTTTTTGAAGATTTAGGAAATAAATGGCAACTTTCAAACTTGGGGAATTTGATCTTCATATGTAATACTACATCAGACATCAATTTCACAGATGTTTTTTAATTCCTTTGATTTTTATAACGTTTCTAATTTTCTCAAAATTCGCAAATTTTCAATTTTTACAACCAATTAAAGATTAATCATGGTGTTACCAGATTATTATTACTCAATAAATAAGAAGATAATTTTTTAGGGGTTACATTATTATAAAAAAATTAATTTCAGTTAAATAGTTTTCAAGGTACAGAACTTCAAACTTGCAACTTTGAATGATTGCACACACGCCATTCTTTATCACAAGTTTTTTAAATGTCCAAAACTGCTAAAATAATTTATTTTTTGTGAAGATATTTTGCAGAACTCTATTTGAATATGAATTGAACCTGTATATCAAATTTTATTAAAATTGGTTAGTATGTGGCCACGACTTTTTTTTAAATTTTTGCTGATTTTACGTGGAATGACCCTAAAGCAAAAGTGTTTATGAGTTCAGTTTGTCTGACGATTGTCTTTCTGGCCGTGCTCTAACTCGCTTAAATATACTCGAATTATCAAGTAATTGATATATGTTATTGAAGTTTACCATGGCATCTTCAGTATTGAAAATGAAGTATGTAGCTTTCATCAGGCCCTGACTATCGCAAGGGCACCCAGGGGCGTGCCCTGGGCACGAAATTTCTGAGGGGCACAAACATTTTTATAAGTTTATCTAAATTTCCATTAAAAATAATTGTGAAAAATGTGATATTTAAGATATTAATACGATGAAATGACAAAAATATACATATCTCAATTCTGGTTAAAAGTACTATTGAATAAATAATAGAAAAAATATTTTATTTTATTTTTGGAACCATTTTTCAATTTTCCGGGAAAATTAATTTTTTGAGTTGACACTTAAGTGTGTATACACGGTAAAACGAATCTCTCAAATTGACAGAAAAAAAAACTGTCAATTTTGGCGCAAATAAAAAAACGTTTAATTTACGGATTTTTTATGAACAGTTTTTTTTCTAAGTTTAAAAAAAAAAAAAAAAAAACTATCCGTAAATTAACCAATCTAAGGGGGCACGAAAAATCGAAAATGCCCTGGGCAGGCACAGAAACTTGCTAGTCGGGCCCTGGCTTTCATAGTTCAGTTACAGGGGCATTCGAAAGAATTCAGCTACATTATAGCCTATAGGGAAACATCGTTTGTAGCGTATTTTAATAATGTTACACTAATTCAAAAATATTGAAATTGATTTACATCACGGAGGTGTGTTGTAAGATACTTAATACCTGTATGTATAGTATGCATGGTATACTATATCTAGTATTGATTGTTCATTTACAGCGACACACAAAAGAATTCGGCTGCAGTACTGCCTTTCAGCAATAATTGCTGGAAGTGCGCTTTCAGTTGTGGTATGCGTTTTTAAATTCAACTAAGTTTTTGTATATTACTGAGTGAGTTATAAATTTGAGTGGTGTGTGGTGAGTATACAGTTCTGCACAAAAGAATTCGAGTACATTTCCGCTTATTGACGAAAATTACTAAAGGGGAATTCTAAACTGAGTTTTCTAAGTGGACTAAATTTTTGCATACTATGTTAGCATACATACAGATCTATAGATCATATACAGGGTTGTGTAAGCAATTCGAAAAAATCTCTGACTATAGATGGTAATTGCCGAAATTGCATTTTCAAATGCGTTATGTGTTTTCCAAATTCTTTTCTTAGATATATCATCTTATTAAACGGGGAAATTTTGTTACACTATTCTGAATGTATTAGATAATGTGTCATAATCTACGCTTGATGTATATATATATATATATATATATATATACAGTCGAACCCGGTATATAACGAACTCCCGGATATAACGAACGAAAATTTTGGTCCCGTCGTTTTCCTATTGTATTTAATGCTAATTTATCCTTTTATAGCGAACCTCCGAAATCTTAATAACCGGCTATAACGAACATTTTTTCTAGTCGAGCATGATTTTTTTTTTTACTTTTCCGCAGTTCTGAAAACAGGACTTAGACTTCAATTTCATAAGAAAATGTATGCCGGCTAGTGAAACATGGTGCAAATCAGTGATATTTTTATTAAAGGGTAGAAACAACTGCATTCTTTCTCTTCTACGATAGCCACTCTACAGGTGTGATTCCGCCCACCCGTCAGTTATTTTTCCTTATTCCTGATCACAGCTGTGTGCAAGACTGTAGACAGAGCCGAAAATGAGGGGGGGGGGGTGGACGCGAAAAAAAACAGCCAACCTGTTAGGAGGGGGGGGGGGAAATGCTGGGGCAGAACAAGTAAAAGCATAAACAGTAGGGACCATGCGCACCCGTGCTAGGTGACGGGGGAGAGTGAAATAAAAATCAGATCATGTGTGAAGATCCGACTGATGAAGAGATTGTGGGAGGAATTAAAATGAATCATTCTGAAATCGAAGATTCTGCATCTGATGCTGATGAAGAGGAGCACATAAATTATGAAGCCCCCACAATCTCAGATGCTACAGCAGCGATGCGTGTAATTAATAAGTTTTTGTCTGCACAAACAGTGGAAGAAAGAGTGTTGGAGTCATTTGATGCACTAGACAAAGAAATTCATAACAGGTTTTTAAAATCGGCTTCACGTCAGCAGAAGATTACCGATTATTTCTGTATCAAAACAGTGAGCAACAATTAAAGGTAAAATTAATTTAATTAGTATTGTGTCAGTTTAATGTGATCGATTTTAGTCAATTAAATTTTTTAATGGTCATATTTAATAGATTTTACCTTTTTTTAATACATCTGTGAAAGTCGCCTATACTCCGTGGTCGAAAGACTTTAGGAAACTCGGAATGGCAACAGCCCGAAGAGAGAGAGAGAGACGAGGTACTTTTCTTGAATGGTTGTGTTCGAACTCTCTCTTGTGAAATATGTAATCCGAATATTATTATTATGTTATATTATGTGTGCGTGTGTTGTAACTGTGTAGTCTAATGTAAATATTAAACTAAGTTAATCATATCGCTGCTTAGACCTGTCTGCTTTGATTAGAGCTTGTGTTCTTTCTTCATCAATATCGTGGAATACCGAACCGGGCCATCATAATGTCGCAGACGACTAGGATGGTGATCCTACTTCTACTGGTGATCCTACAGCTTTTAAAAATCAACAGCGGTGTTACTGCAGCATAAAATGTTATCGTATAATAAATATTGTGGTTAAAGAAAGAAAGATGTGCCTCTAATCTAAGTGAATAATATTGCGTCGATAGTATTTGATTGACAGCAACGAGAGTTTGATGGCTGGCCTAGCTATCATACAGGTATTTTTTTTTTCTTTCCTATCGAGAGCATATTTTAAATATATGTTAGTAAAATATAGTTATTTAATGTGTATATGTTTTATATTATGTTTAGAAACAACGGGTTAATATTTATTCAATTAATGGAATAAACATGGTATTTTATCAGTAATTAAGTTTGAAAAGTATACTTAAGAATTATATTTTTATGTCAAAAACCGTTGTAAGTTTTCGTAAAAACTCAAACAAAATTTACTTCACCTTTTCATATCATATAAATAAAAACATACGTTTATTTTACTTAAATAGGTGTCACAAATATAAAAATTAAAATATGTTGACATGTTTCGGTTTAATAGTAAAAACCGTAATCATAACACACACATAATCAATAGAAACGAATGACACTGGGTACCAAAAAATAATCTAAAAACCAAAAAACATAAAAATGCAAAACACTGCGCCCTCTATGATCTCAAATAGCCTACGCTACCGCGGCTCCCTCTATCAGACTCCCTTTTTAAGTATTTATTAAGGAATTCCAACCATAAAATAGGAATATCAACGGATAAAGAATTATGGTATATTTCATAATATGAATGCAGAATTATGTATCATGATTGTTAAATTGATCGAATGTTCAGATAGAATGGTGTTTAAAAATAACTATGTTTAGCATGAAAGTTTAAATTCTGTTATTTAAATAAATATTTTCTAGTTATTGTGTTAAAAAAAAAAAAAGAAAAGAAAAGAAAAAGAAACATAAAAATGAGTTAAAATTGCCATTTTAAAAGTTCATAACTCGTCTGTCTATGAAGCTATTTATTCTCTAAGAATAAACTTTGCACTAGAATAACTAAAAGTGCTACCTAAGTAAATTATCGTTTGCAGAAAAAAAAAAAAAAAAAAAAAAAAAAAAAAGGAAAAACAGATTTATTTCAAATGTTTTTTATTTATTCTTTTATCTTTGGGATTAAGACAAATGTCAGACGAACGACTTTTTGAACGCTTGTGGTTTCAACAAGAAAAATAAACACCTGCGCTATCCCGGTCAGACGAGCGATCTATGAACCGTTCCCGCCACACAGAGCAGACGACATTATTCGCCGCAACAGAATGATTTCCATTCGATGTTTTCAATAAGCAAAATGGATCTTCTGCAGGAAATAAAGGATTTTGTAATTTTATATTAGTTATTCAAGAAATTAGAAAAAAGAAATATACACAGGCGGTACTAGGTTCATCCTATTTTAAGTAATCGGTAGAAAATTAACTTTGCTGTACACAAAATTTTACCAAAAAAAAAAAAAAAAAAAAAAAAAAAAGAAAGAAAGGAAAGAAAACGGAACGGCCACTTTACCAAACTTAACTATATTTGCTTCAAAAACAGCAAAGAAGATAGATTTCCTTTTAACGAGGTTTATCAGATTTGAACCGGTATATCAGATTTGAATCAAATCGAATAATTCTGCATGAAAAACCCATTTATCTACATTAAAGGGGAACTATCCCCCGTTACCCTTTTTATACTTAACCAATAAACCTCCCAACCTAATCAAGGTAGTTCCTTCACATAATAAACTGGTGTACTAAATTTGGAGCAAATCGAATAATTCTGCATGAAAAACATATTTATCTAATTTAAAGGGGGCGGGGGACTAGCCCTCTTTTCCCGATTTATACTTAACTAATGAACCTCCAACTCTAATCAGGAAAGCTCCTTAACATAATAAACCGGTATACCAAATTTGGAGCAAATCGAATAATTCTGCATGAAAAACCCATTTATCTAAACTAAAGGGGAGTCTAGACCCCCCCCCCTCCTCTTTTCCAACTTTATAATTAACCAATGAACCCCCAAAACTAATCAGAGGAGAGCTTTATCGGAATGAACGTAGACAAATTTTTTGAAGCAAATCGGATAAATCTGCATAAAAAAACATTTATCTAAATTAAAGTTGGAATTAGCCCCCCGTTGTCTCCCTTTATACTTAACCAATGAATCCCCAAAACTAATCAGGGAAGCACCTTATCAGAATGAAACTAGAAAAAAAAATTGAAGCAAATCGGATATTTCCATCAAGAGTTATCGCGTTACGTACATACGTACGTATGGAAGTACGTATGTCCGTAACAGAACCGGCGGGCACATTAGTTCTCAAGCTTTGATAGCCTGTGAGCTAAAAAAATAAAAAATAAATTACAGTATTTTTAAAACTACATGCTCGCAGTAAATAGAACCGGTACCGGATATGACCACAGAGGCTCTGTTTTGCTGTCTCCTTTCCCATACTGGATTTTCAAAACCAGATATAACTTGCAATGATTTTAATTTCAAAGAATTATTATTAAGAATTTATTATTATTAAGAAATGCAACATTTGCTGTCTATTTAGGTCCCCGTCACAAAAATCCATTTAATAAAACAGGCTTCTCAAAAATCGTAATTATAAAACAGGCCCTTTCACAAAATTATATTCCACAAAAACATGCTATTAATTAATTATTTTAACATTGTTAGGTTTAAAAATCTGTAATTTGTAAAGAAAACAAGTTCCCCCGAAACGAAAACTTTAGCATTTACTTTTCGCAAAATGCCTCCTTCGCCCCCTACCCTGCAAAGAAAAACCCCTGCAATTATCCATGAATTTAATTTAGTATACATACTAGGACAAAATAGTATTATTAGTAGTAGTATTTGATAAAGATTACATTCAATTTTTCCTTATAATAATACGTTACTATTTAAATACTTTTCGTATAAAACGTTAACTTGCAATATTAGCACAATTTAAAATGATTTTTTAGGTGCGTTCGTAATTATATAAATACGTAGCACCTATAGTCGTCGTTCAGTCCGTCTGTCCGCATATAACAGAGCAAAAACAATAGCCTGAAATTTTGAATATATAATTGTTGCAAAAGTTTGTCGAGTCTTTTCAAATTTTATGAAAATCGGATGTATAGTTTAATGACAGGGGCAGTCAAAAGTTTTTCGTCAGATTACGGCCAATGGAAAAAAATTATTGCAAGTGCATTTTAATGATGTTACAGCCTTCCGAATGGTCTGAAATTTTAAATATATAATTTTTGCAAAATCTTGTCGAGTCGTTTCAAATTTTATGTAAATCGGATGTATAGATTAATGACAGAGACAGTCAAAATCTTCCGTTACATTACGGCCAATGGGAAAAAAATTATTGCAAGTGTATTTTAATGATGTTACAGCCTTTCGAACCGAATGAAATTTATATGCACTTATAAAATGCACTCAAATATACAATCAGTACAATTCGGTGCAAAAAATATTTATAAAACTATTTATATTACGAATGCACCTCATTTGCCACGTTTGACGAGCAATTTCCAACTTGTTTGTTTATATGAAACAAAATTAATTCATATAATTTATCGATAACTTCCTAATCTTCTTTAGATTTTTCTGATTTTTTTTTTTTTTGTAAATCAATGATGTCTTTAACCAAGTTATTATATTTTAATTTTTATCTTTATATAATGTAAGCATGAGGTGTCCAACTATATTGAACACTTTTGTATTTCAAAAATTAGTTAATCTACGTGAGTTAGTTAATCCATTTTAAATTCTAGCGAAAAAATTCGATACGCAACCAGAACCAACAACTTACGAATCACTGATAAAGAAACTTAAAGCCAGCGTTAAAACTTCGGTTCGTCTGGACAACATAGAAGAAACAAAAGACTTGAGCACGCCACCAGCTCCCAGCGAGTTGGGGGAAACGCCGAACCTCGACGTGAAGCTTTTCGGAATTTTTACCGCAACGATTTGTGGGCTCTCGTCTGAACAGACCAGAAGATTCGTCTGCTCTCAAGAGAGATCGTCGAAAATGCTGATTTTCAAAATCGCTCGTCTGACATCTGCCTAAGATAAAAAGGTGCTATTTCAAAGTATGTAGAGGAAGTGTTTTTATTTATTATTTTTTTGTTGCGTATTATTCTGGAATCCTTTGAAACTTCTGATCGAAATATGAAATAAAAGTTGTGTAATCTTTGTTCAGTGAAACTGAGATGTATAAATTTGATTATTACGGATTGGGTTGTTTATTTATTTATTTTTAATTGTGGCAGAATATTAAGCATTTGTTTGTTTTGTTTTTGTTGTTGCTTATTTTCGATTGACTAATTGAAAGGAAATATAGAGATTTAATTTGAGTTTTAAATCAAAATAAAAGAAAGATTTTCATATCTTGGATAGAATTTAATTTAATTAAAAGGTGTTAATTTAATATTGAGATTTATAAATATTTGGTTCGTTTTGAAATATAATTTAGTAAGAGATTGAAGTGTTAAAAAGAAAATTGTTAATGTATTATGTATTTTTGAAGGATGTATTTAAAAATTAATACGCAAAGCATTGACAAATTCTTATTTTGTGAGAACGCAAATATTTTATTTTTTTTTAACTTGACATATTGGTAAAAGTATATTTTAATTATTGCAAAAATTGTTTTCTATATATTTTTTTTTTTGTTATTATTGCGCAAATGTGTTTTAATTTAGTCAGTAATACTAATATAAGTATTTAAATAAAATAAATTTCATTCAATTTGAGGGGTTAGTTACAAAAGAATGTTCAGGTTTAAATTAAATTTGGTTTAAGGCGTTCTTAGGGAAAGTTCCAATTAGGGTAGAAACACTGTTTGAATATTGCTGATTGCTTCCAATTTATTTTTCAAATATGGCGTTTTTAAGCAAAGGTAGTAGAAAAGAAGATTTACAAAAAGTAGCGATTGAACTTGGAGTTCAGGATGTCGAAAATTTAAAAATTATAGATCTAAAAAAAGCTATACTAGAAGTCGAAGACTACGAAGAAGAATTTGTTAAGGGATTTTTGAGTTCTGTAATTGAAGAAAGGAAAAAGAAAGAAGAAATGGAGAGGGAAGAAAGAATACGTCAAGAAGCGAGACGTCAAGAAAAAAGGGAAGAAAAAATACGACAAGAAGAGAGGGAGGAGCGAATTGCCAGGGAAGCAAAAGAACATGAATTAGAAATGAAAAAACTGGAACAATTGCAGAAATTTCCGGAACAAAGAAATGAGTCGAAAATTGAGATAGCGCCAAAAATTCAATTAGCACAGATTGTCCCGAAGTTTGATGAAAAACGTGATGAGATGGGATTATTTTTGATAAATTTTGAAAGAGGAGCGGAAATGGCACAAGTACCGAAGAAAGACTGGGTAGCTTACTTATTGGCAGTTTTACCGGTGGAAATTGCAAATATGCTAGCTAGAGAACCCCCGGAAGATGCAATTAAGTACGATTTTGTAAAAACTCTTATCTTAAAGCGATACAAGTTAAACAGTGAAAAATTAAAACAATGTTTTTACAAACATCACAAAACACATGAAAAATCATGGAGAAATTATACACAAGAGCTTTTGAGTTATTTTACCGAATGGATCACAGAATTAAATATTAACACTTTCCAGCAATTAAAAGACTTAATAGTAACCGAACAATTAAAATTCCGTGTGCCTGTAGAAATAAGAGAACATTTCTTAGAAAATTGGCTCACATTTACCACGCCGTTAGAATTGGCAGAAAAACTTGATGATTACGAGAGCATTACCGACAGTTTTAAAAGAAAAGAATTTCCAAAGAAAAATTTATCTAACTCTCGAAATCAAAGTTGGAATAATTTCAGTTCGGAATCAAAAAAAGATACGAGAGATGGTAAACCGAAATTTGAACCCAAGACTGAAGCATCTTTCGGAGTGCAACGAGAAAAGAGAGAATTTCGCACAAAATATACCTGTTTCGCATGTGGTAAGGAAGGGCATGTAAAGAAGTATTGTTCCAAATTGAATACAATAAAACAAGATGGAGTAAAAACTTCCAAAAGCGATCTTGAGAAAAAGGGTCTAAATGCAATTTGTTTGAATGTGAATATTCCGGTGGAAGAAACAGATGGGAGACTCCTTAAGGTAGATCTAGGAATCGGTAACCAGAAGTTTCAGGGAATCATCGATAGTGGTGCGGAGATTACAGTGTTGCGGAAGTCGGTGGTGCCGGAAGAGTATTTACAGTCATGTGGAAAAGTATTCTTGAGACCCGCAATAGGGAGTCCTGTAGAAGCAAAGCTTGTTTCCATTCCGCTGACTCTTCGGACAGAAGATGAGGTTATTCCGTATGTACGAGTACAGGTTGCGGTAGTGGAAGGATTACACGAAGAAGCTTTGATCGCTCCCAAGGTTTTCGCTCTGTTAAAAGAACAGCAGAAGTTGTATTTAGGGGATGAGGTAGATATCACCCCGGTTGAAGAAAATAAAGAAAAATCTGTATTCAATGTGGAGGGAAGGTGTCCAGAAGGAAACCTGGAAACAAATCTAAATAATGAAGATGAAGACAAAGAAGCTTCAGATTTGGAACTGATTCCTACTCCGGTCGAGGCAACTGTTTTGCCCGAAAATGTTGGTAACGAGGACCAAAAGGAAAGTTGTTCCGTTTCACAAGCGCAATTGTTGAAAAAGGAGCAATTGGCTTGTTCTACATTAGAAAAATGCTTTGAAGATGCAAAACGGCAGAAAAATAATTATTGGGTAGAATTCGATTTGTTGTATCATAGAGGCAAAGTTGGAGGACAAAATTATGTTCAACTTGTAGTACCTGCCTGTAGAAGACAAGAAATTTTGAAATTAGCACATGAAACACCAACTGGTGGGCATTTAGCTGCTAAGAAAACAAGAGATAGAATTGCTATGTCGTTTTGGTGGGAAGGAATGCCAAAAGAAGTAAAACAGCTATGCGCAGCTTGCCATGATTGTCAAATGCGCAGAAAAACAAAAGTAACAGACAGAACACCTATTGAAGCGGTCGGAAGACCAGAACTCCCATTTCAAGTTGTAAATGCAGATATTTTAGGACCAATTGAGCCGAAGTCTTCTCGACGTCATCGGTATGTTCTGGCTATTATGGATCAACATAGTCGTTGGCCTGAAGCAGTCCCTATTAAATCGTTGACAGCAAAAGCAGCTTGCGAAGCGTTTATTGAAGTTTTTGTTAGAACTGGAATTCCTAGAATGATTGCCATGGACAATGGAGGAAATTTTGCTTCAAAACTGACAAAAGAACTTTTGAAACGATTGGGGTGTGTCCCTAAGTTTTCTACTCCACGTTACCCACAATCAAATGGATTGGTTGAACGATGGGTGGGAACAATGAAATCAATGCTACATCATGCCATAAACTCTCATGGTAGAGGTTGGGACAAACAACTACCATTTCTGTTATGGGCATACCGAGAAGTCCCCAATGCCACTACTGGTGTTGCACCATTCTTGTTGGTGTACGGTCGTCCACCTGTAGGACCATTAGCTATATTGAAATCAAGTTGGGAAGATGAAGTGATACTTCCCCAAGGAATTGGAGAGTCTGTAGCAGATTATATGCAGAAACTCCGGGAACGTTTAAAAGACGCGGCAGAATATTCAAAGACCGTGGCGGAAACCCAACAGCAGCGATACGTTCATCATCACAATTTAAGGTCGAAAGATACAACATTCTCCGTCGGAGATGAAGTAGTAGTACTAATCCCTGATTCTACTAATAAACTGTGTTCAAAATGGAAGGGACCAGGAGAGATAGTTCAACAAAAATCGGTGCATTCCTATGCAGTCAAACTACCTGACGGAAGTATTCGACATCTACATCAGAACAAATTACGAAAATATATTCAACCGATTAGAGCTATTGGTGTTATTTACGAAGTGGATGAAGAGTTTGGAGAAGTACAACATGCTCCGATAGAACAATACAGTGTCGTTGACGAAGAACTGCAGAAAAATATTAATTCAGGCAATTTATCACCAGAACAACAAAAGGAACTAATAGCACTTATCCAAGAATATAGAGTGGTTTTTGATGGAGAACTGAAGAGAGCCAAAGTTGGTTCACTTAGCATAAATTTAAAACCTGGTGTTGTAAGAAAACAACCACATCTTTATAAAGTACCAGAAACTTTGAAAGCTAATGTAGAAAACCAAATACAGGAATTATTAAGGAAAGATCTTATAGAACCTTCTTCTGCGGAAATAGTGTATCCACTGGTGTGCGTAGCTAAAAAGGACGGAACAATCAGATTGTGTGTAGATTATAGAGAGTTAAACGCCGCCACCAAGATCTCCCCTTTTCCTATGCAGAATTCCGACAACCTAAAATTTAAAGCTGGTTCGGCGAAATATTTGACCTCGCTAGATATTTTAAAGGGATATTGGGAAATCCCACTCGAAGAGAGTAGTCGAGAATTGACCAGTTTTGTGTCACCAAAAGGCCAGTACCAATGGAAAGTAATGCCTTTCGGATTGTCTGGAGCTCCGGCTACTTTTCAAAGAACAATGAATCAGACCTTGAGACCGCATAGTGATTATGCAGAAAGTTTTCTTGATGATATTATAATTTTCTCTTCTAACTAGGAAGAACATTTGCAACATATAAGAGAAATTTTGGAAACTTTAAAATCTCTGAATTTTTCAGCTAACTTGACAAAATGCTCCTTTGCAGCATCTGACAGATATTTAGAACATATCGTGGGTTCGGGCAAACATGGACCTATTCCCGAGAAGCTAGAAGTAATAAAACATCTCAAAGCTCCCAAAACGAAGAAAGGACTGAGATCCATATTAGGTCTATTTAACTATTACAGAGAATATGTCCCGCATTATGCTAACCTTGCAAAGCCTTTGACAGATCTGACCAGAAAAACTGTTCCAAATGATATTCCATGGTCGGAAGATGCTGAAAAGTCGTTCAATAAGTTAAAGGAAAGCTTATGTGAAGTTACAAACCTTTATACCCCAGACATGTCCAAACCGTTCGAAATAAACACCGATGCTTCCATATCGGGTATTGGTGCCTGTTTAATGCAAAGGGACAAAGACGGCATGTTAAAGCCCATAACCTTTGCCAGTCAAAAGCTTACTCCAACTCAATCAAAGTGGAGCACAATTGAAAGAGAAGCATATGCTGTAATTTGGGCGCTTGGGAGATTCGAAATGTGGACTTATGGAACCACCATAATATTGCATACGGATCATAATCCTCTAAAATACTTAACAGAGGGAACTCCTAAGAACGCTCGATTACAGAGATGGTCGTTGGCACTATCTCGCTATCAGGTTTCTATTGCTCATAAACCAGGAAGTTCTAATGTAGTGGCAGATGCTTTATCTCGCATTTATGAGTAGGAAAAAAAATCTGTATATATATATTTTGTATTATTTCATTATTATATATTGTATAATGTGTATTTGTAATATGTGTATTTTTAGTATATAGTGTATAAGAATTTATATATCTTAAGTAGTTTAAGTAAATGCTCTCGATGGGACAGGTGAAGGACTTTTTAAATAGAACTTTTTAATTAGGACTTTTGATAGGACTTTTTAAGTAAGACTTGTGTTAAGACTTTAAAGAGTAGTTTCACAGTGTGGGACACCGTCCAACATGTAGAAACTGGAGGGAAGGTGTGAAAGTCGCCTATACTCCGTGGTCGAAAGACTTTAGGAAACTCGGAATGGCAACAGCCCGAAGAGAGAGAGAGAGACGAGGTACTTTTCTTGAATGGTTCGAACTCTCTCTTGTGAAATATGTAATCCGAATATTATTATTATGTTATATTATGTGTGCGTGTGTTGTAACTGTGTAGTCTAATGTAAATATTAAACTAAGTTAATCATATCGCTGCTTAGACCTGTCTGCTTTGATTAGAGCTTGTGTTCTTTCTTCATCAATATCGTGGAATACCGAACCGGGCCATCATAACATCATTAGTGAATATACACATAACAACTAATGAATTATACATTTTGTGAACTCTAACATTTTTCTTAACTGTTCGGGTATTGCGAACCACCGGGTATAGCGAACAAAACCTTCGGTCCCTTGAAGTTCGTTATAACGGGGTTCGACTGTATATATTATTGTTAAACGATTTTTGCGGCATATTATCTTTGAAAAAATGAGAAGGTATCGTTGAAATAAGAATATTTGAATGTGTTATTGACGTTAATATTTTTCTTTTGAAAAGGGTTCTGAAATAATATGTAAAATTTCTGTAAGTTCAGCGCTAAACATAGTACATTTTGTGTTCTATATTCACTCTAAAAATACTCAAATTAGCATGATACTGATGTATGTTGTTCAGAAAGAGTATGGAATTTCATTTTTTTAAAAATCATATCGTATCGCTTGCAATTTCACCTAAGAGAAATCTAATATATAACATCACATGTGCCCTTTTAGTATTTGAAAGCATAATCTGATTATAATACTAGTTTAACAGCTAAAAATTTTGATTTGATGATGGCATAAGAATCAATTATACACCGGTAGGTGACTGCGCAGACCATCACCTCATCGAGTTGGCGGCTAAAATTCCATGATTAGACAGAACTCAATTAGCATATTAAAATGCTACTGGTCTGCTAAGTCATATCTTGGTAGAAACCACCTGCAGACCCGAATTTATGGTTGATCGGTAAATTTATCATTGTGTTTTCCTGCATCCAAAAGTATGAAAACCTGGAGGACTAGGAGCAGAAAAACACAATGGTAAACCTATCAGTCGAATTCTGAAATCGGGTTTGCATGTGTTTTCCGCCAAGATAGGACTTGGCAGATCAGTTGCATTTTAATATGGTAATCGAGTTTTAACTAATCCTGGAATTTCAGCCGTCAACTCGATGAGGTGATGGCTTGTGCAGCTGCCTCCCGATCTATTACCCTATAAGTTTCGATTAATTCCTCGGGAAACTTTATTTAAAGAAAATATACTAGATGTGAATTAATTAGAGTGTAAAAGGTTAACGAAAATTATTTACTTGTTAAAACAGAACCATCAGAACTTTCATTATAGTAATATACAATAAAAGTATTATGAGTTGTGAATAATCCCTTTTACCATAAAACTCCACACTTCCGGTAACTCGTCACCCACTCAGCCTTCATTACAAAATAAAATAGGTCGAATGGTATTATTATTCTATTTCTGAATGAATTTAGTAACTCTGCAGTATAACTAACCGTGTAAGATTAAACAAGTTGGAAATTGCAAGTCAAACGTGGCAAACGCGCGTTCGTACTGTAACTAGTTTTATAAATATTTTTTGCACCGCATATTTTACTCAATGTATATTTTAATGCATTTCATAAGCGCATATTAATTTCATTCTGTTCAAAAGGCTGTAACATCGTTAAAATGCACTTGAAATAATTTTTTCCCATTGGCTATAATGTAACGGAAAACTTTTGACTGTCCCTGTTATTAAATTATGCATCCGGTTTTCAAAAAATTTTAAATGACTCGACAAAATTTCGCAACAATTATATATCTAAAATTTCAGACCATTCGATTGGGTAGTTTTTGCTCTGTATAAGCAGACGGACAGACAGACAGACGGACCGAACGACGAATATATTACAAACGCACCTAAAAAAGAGAAACAAAAATACTTCTTTCGGATTTCGGATAGTTAAAAGATCTTAACCCTTTATTTATTTATTTTATAACTTTTATTTTGCTAATTAATATAACGTTTGAAAAAGTAAATAACACTAATTTCTAAAAAAGTATATGTCATTGAGATTTAAAAATAATTCTATAGTTTGTTTCTATCATAGCTATTAATTTGTGTTGTTTCTAATAGTCATTATTTTTTCATAAATTACTTTTCCGACGAATCTATGGTAAGACATTTGATTCAAATGACTGCATATGTATGATATTATAACCAGTAAAAAGGGATTGCAATGAAAATTTCTTTTGATTTTTTTAAAACTTTTCTATCTTTATGTTATTGAAATAAGTAAATGCTGAATTATAACTAAAAGTATTTTTGAGCACATAAAATGTTCTGTAAGAACAAATAACATTTTTGTACTATTGTTTTAATGTATATAGAAAGGTACACAAACAAAAACAACACTGGGCTTCAAAAGTTAAAGCACAAGTGTAAGAAAAATAATATTCTAAAAAATTGGATGAACGATTTAAAGAACATTTAATAAAGTAACACATAATAAAATTTTATATAATTTAAAAGCAAATAGTTAGAATTTCCCAAACAAATCTATAATTGGAACAAAAATTAAGTGTAATTATTAAGATGCTACTGATTTTTATGCCTTTCGACCATGTATTCAAACAATTTTTAACGATTTTATGCCTTTCTATTACCTATTCAAATAAAAATTCTCCTAAAAGTAAAGAACATCGTTGAATTTCGTTAAAAAAAATAAAATGCGATCATCATTTGGCCCCATCCTCGACCGAAAACAACAACCATTTCCAAATGGTTAAAAAATTTCCAATAACAATCTAATAATCCCTACCGATTCCCCTTTTCTCCCTTTTATTTACAAAAAAAAGAAGATTAATTTAGTGGCTATAATTGCAGCAATATCATTAAAAATTACTCAAAAAATTTATTTCTCGGAAATTAATTCAAATTTTCATATCCTTAGAGCAAATATTACATTCTCGGATCCATGCAAATGTTGTTAATTTCATAGCTTAACATTCGATAATCTAGCAGGAGGAGTTGTGAAACATAAACAGACATTCATATTTTAATACAATAGATTTAGACAGAATGAAATTTCAATATATAATTCAGGTGGGAATTAAAAAAATCCATCCTTCGCTCTGTGTGAAAAAATTAATAAATAAAATGCAAAAAATAGTCGAAATCGCGGGAGGAAAAATCTGTTTAACAATTACAGTGCCTAATGTCGAATATTTTGTTCAATTAAAATTTTAATTGTTTTTGATTACGTAATTAAATGATTAATCTCAAAGGTTTATAGTTTCGAAAAATTTCATCTACATACCTCATCTATGAATAACGTTTTAATAATATTGTGATGTAAAAATATTACCTTGTCCTTCAACATAAAACGATTAGTACAGCGTCTTTTTTAACGCTTTCCAACATAGGTGAAAAGTGTTCATGAATTGGGTTTGTCTGTCCGTCGGTGCTCTAACTCGTGTAAATATACTCGGATTGTCATGTATACGTTATGGGGGTTTACCATGGCATGTTCGGTATTGAAAATTAAGTGTGTAGTATTTATATGTACTCCGCAGAGGGATGCACGGGCCGGCCCGTGGCCCGAAGGCCGATTTTCATTCACGGTACTCGGGCCGGGCTTGGTCTTCACTCTTTTCTGGCCGGCCGGGCCTAATTTTTTTTCTGTACTGAGCCGGTACTGGTTTCATTCCTAATCTTCACGGCCCAAAATTTTCACTCCTTGTTTGGACCCAGCCCGTATGAAAATCATTGTCTCAACATGGCCTAGTCCATTCAAAGGTCAGCTAAATTAGGCCTGGGCCAAAAGTTTTTGCAAAAAATGCGTACATTTTTTAATCGCCATTGTTCTACACTTAAACATTAAAAACATTACCGGGCCGGGCTCGAGTAGAACTTTTAATTTTTGTATCGGACCGGGCCGGACCGAATTTTGCTTTCTATAATTCAGGCTGTGCCCGGCCTGGAAATTTCAGCCCGTGCAGACCTCTAATTCCGATATACTATGGGGGAAAATGATTTGTGTTGTATTTTAATGAGGTTAAACTATTTTAAAAGTAATGAAATTTATACACCTTATTAAGGTGCATTAGAAGGTGGTTTCTGAAGAATATGTTAGGTCTAGCACTTACAGCACGTATACAAGGAAACTCAAAATATTCTTTATATTTCGATCTAGAAGAAAAATCGCTTGCAGCGAAGTTTAGTTTAGTGATGTTTCTCTATTAAAAATATAATGAAATTGATCTGAATTTAGGAGGTGCGATAAAACATGCTTTCTGTAGGGGCTGCAAAGCATTTATAACTCATTTTCAGGGTCACACAAAAGAGTATAGTTTTATTATTTACATGGAAAAAACTGCTCGTAACGTATTTTAATTATGTTGCAGTATTTCAAATAGGATGAAATTTATATACGTTACTGGTGTCTACTTACAAGATGGTCACAGTAGAATATGATGTGCATAGCATTTAATTTAATTTACAGGGACACATAAAACTTTTCGGATACAATACTGTATACGAAGTTTTGTCTATTAGGGATGATTGCTAAAAGTCGTTTTCAGCTATAGTATGCGCTTTTAAGTTTAACTTAATTTTTGTATACTACATAGTGTGTATATATCCTATAGACCCTATGCAGGGATACGGAAAAGTATTCGTAAAAATTACTCAGATTGCACCAGATTTGCTTAAAGGTTTTTTTTTTTTTATTGAGTTATGTATTTTCGAGTTCAACTATATTTAGAAAGATATGTTTATAAAACATATACAAGTAATATGAAAATTTTGTTTTTAAAGTCAATTCCTACTTTGGTCATCAAAGAAAAATTTAATACAATCCCTTAAGCTAATATTAGTTTTTGTTGCAATAAAATATCTCAATTTGTTGATTTTCTATAAGCAAGTAGGTTTACAATGGAAGTCTATAGAAATTTGGCGAAATATTAGAGATATCGCCAAGTTGGCGTCACTTTTGGCGACTCATTTTGATCGACAAATTCGGCGATATATCGCCAAACTTGGCGGTATTTGGCGACAGAACAGTGTCCCCCCTATGGTAACCCCCTTATAGATAGGAAGATGCATTAAATGGTGTTCAATAGCCAATGGCCGCCATTTTATCTGCCATATAAAACTAAAATTAATCTCTCTATTCTAAAAAAAAGTAACTTGCGCTGTCACCGCCGCCGGTTTTGAATTTTTTGTGACCGGAGGTCTTTCTCCGTTAATATTAAGAAAAATATTGCATACAAAAATATGAAAATAGGCGGTATTATAGAGAAATGTTTGATAAACACGCTGATGCAGACAGTTTTCAAATCGAAGAATTATTTTAAGAGATATTTAATGCTAAAGGTGGACAAAATCGTTCCATTAAAAAAGTTTTATAGGAGCAAAAACTATACACCGGAATTTAATAATTTTTAGATCATTTTATACGTTATAATTTCCCGGTGTGCAGAAAGTAATTATTTTTTAATTTGACTCATTTTTTGAGGTTTTATTTCTAATTTAAATTCAAATTTTCAGCATTTTGAGAGATATTTTTTACTTATTTTAGAAAATTGTACTAATTTAACCTGTTGCCAACTGTATAAACAGCGCAAACAATAATGTTTGCTTCAAATTAAAAAAATATTTACACGTGACTATTACAAACAGAAAAAAACTTTCAAATTAGAATTAACTAATTACGTATAAAAAGCAGGAACTTATTGAAAATTAGTTGATAAGAACTATATTTACGCGTTTTATTTTAACAGAGAAAGGATATTGTAAAATAATAAATTCATTAACATGCGTTAGAAGTCTTAAATAGGAGAAATTACGTCACACTTACGCCACATTACACTTATTACGTAAAATGGACAAAAAATAATATCGCAAAACAGTTTAATTTTAAAAATTGCGCGAGACATTTATTTGATATTTCGAGATGATCTTTCCAACTATTTTTGCTGGGACAGCGCAAATAATATTTCATTTCTAACAAAAGTATTTTCACGTGAATATTAAAAAGAGAAAGAAAAGTTTGGTGAAAATTACGTTAGAAAGAACTTTCTTTTCGCTTTGTTAAAAAATACCGGGAGACAAAGACTCTGTTTACTTAATTCATTTTACATTAGCTTATTTAGAAATGTTTAGCTGATGTTATTTAATCAAAGACGAAAACAGTCATTGTATCTTTTAACACAGCTGATTTTTTTCTTAAAATTCCCCAATCAAAGAGAATAGAAACCAGTTTATAGGGAGATCGCCACTGTTTTTTAAATTATAATGCAATCTTTCAAAATCTTTTTAAAGCCGATCAAATTAGCGTGCTTTAAGAAAATGCGGTGTCTGAACGGGGGTTGGCGAGCGTAGCTCGTAGGGGGCCGAGCCCCTTAGTTAATTAAAATTTAATTAATGAATTAATATTTGAAAATCTGTATTAACATCAATTGTCATCCAGTACAAGTTTAATAAAATTTATTTCAACTTGATAGGATGAATAATAAGTATTTCATTAACGATTGAAAATTTGAACGAGATATGTAGATATAGGGAGAGGTTGAATTAATAGTAGTAATTGAATAATGCACTAGGCTATGTAAAGACTTAGATACATGCACGCCTATTCTGGATGATAATTTCTGGAAGTGCGATTTTAGTACTTTTAAGCGTGCTTTTGCCTTAAAATTTTGTTGCAGTTGTATAAAATTTTGTACAGGGCTTTAAAAAAGAATTCAAGTACATTTCCGATAATTGGTAGAAATTGCTGAAGGTGAATTTTCAACTGTATTATGCGTTTTCTTACTATGTTAAATTTTAGCATACTATGTAGTATAGATCTAGATCATATATAGAGCTGCACAAAAGGACTGGAGTACCTTTTTCGCTACAAGCGGTAATTGTTGAAATGTGGTTTTCAAATGTGTTATGTGTTTTCTAAAATGTTTACTTAGATATTTTCTTTACTATTTTAAATGGCAAAATTTTGAGAAAATTTTATAGGCATGTTGGAAAGTCTTTCATAATCCATGCTTTAGTGTATGATTTTACTTTTTTTTTGTCTTTTAAAATGTTAGAGTTTTTCACCGTACATGGGAGACAGTATAATGTTTTAAAATGGCAATTTTATCAAGACATATGGATGTACCTGAAAATTTTCGAAATTAAGAACAATCCTGATTAACTTTTTAATTACGCAATAAACAGTTTCGATTTTAATGCAGCGGAAAAAATCAGCAGTATTCTGATCATTTTCAATACAAAAACCTTTAAAATTAAATTATCTCTCAAAACATTTTTCTTTTATCAACCAATGAAAATAAAATACATTCAAGTTTCACATTTGCTGAAAGCATTTTTTTTTTTCATCCAAACGCTCTTTATGATTGGTTCATAGCAAAATCTGTTGTATCAGCAGCTGGCACTGTATCATATGTGACAGACATTTTTATTGGCTATATGAGTGATTACTTGCTTCTGGACGCAAAGAAACTGTTATTTCTCTGTTAAAAAATCGTTCCGGTGTGAGTCCCTCCAGACAAATTCTTTTGTTTCAGGAAGTTATTTTTTGTTTTGTTTTATGATTTGAGAGCATTTTGTGAGGAGCAATGAAAGAAATACAGTCGAAATGATATTGGATAAAATCTTATTTCTTTCCCCCTAAGGGAAAAAATGACGATGAAGTTGCAAAGTTTATTTTATAATTGTCAAAAAATATGGAAGAAAAAAAAAAGAATTAAAAAAATTATTTGAAGTTATAGTTTTTCTCAGAAGAAAGTTAATCCTGTTTTTTTTTTCCTCCATACCATAATTTTTTATAAATCAATCAGAAGATTGTTGCCAGATGTTTTCTGTTTTATTTCAGAAATAGAAAAAAAATACATGCTTTATGTTAAAAATTACCACAAAAGTTTTGTTTTAGTTATGTTATTCTTTCTAGCGAAGCAGGAGTAAATTTTTAACAGATTAAGCATAACTGATAAGATAACCTACATAATTTAAAGACAAAGTTTATCTGTTTGTTTGTTCTTCATACAAAAAAATAAATTTTAATCGATTTGGTTCAAACTTATGTTTCCTTGTAAAAAACTTGAGATATGATAGTACACACTCGTAGAATGCAGATTCACCTTAAACAACAAACAAATGACAAAAATCATTTAAATGTTCAAAAACACATATATCATTTTATAAAGTCTTTTACTGGGGGGTGTTTAAAATACAGTAGACTCTCGATTGACCGGGATCAGATTATCCGGGTTACGGATTAACTGAGACGGTAAAAATCTCACAGTTTTGGATGCAATTTATTATGTTGATTGTGCATGGAAATTAGTAAAAAGCACCACGGTTAAGTAATCTTGGAGGGTAATTTTATCGGATGAAGAAAATGAATTTTTTACAAAAGACGACGATACGAGGCTAACGAGAAAAACAGACTACCGCGGTGCATTCCACTTATCTTTTTTTACAGACCGCTAGAGTCACGTGATGCTTGAATGCACCAACGAAGGTGTGCGAAAAGAGCATCAGGTCACTCTAGCGGTCTGTAAAAAAAGACACGTGGGATGCACCGCGGTGGTTTGTCTTTTTTGTTAACCTCGACGGCGATAGTACTGATTTGCAGAGTAAAATCTTAGAAGATTTGAGAAAGTTTAACTGTTCTGAAAATTTGGACGAAGCAGTGCAAACGAAGATTCGAAATTGGAATGTTACGAAGTTTAAAGTAACGGTAATATTTTATTGTGTGTCGCTTGTGGTTCAGAAGAAAGAAGAAATTTCAAAAAACACTGAGCCTCTTTACCGGCGACAAGTATGGGGAAACAGTCCTTTTACCCCCGACTTATCTCGAGGCAAACGGTGAAGTGGTTAATTACTTGGAGCAAGAAGATGAAAGCACACATGTTGAAAAAATGATCTTGAGAAATTTGCGTAGTAAAATTTGTCAAAGAGTAAATGAAAAACGAAAACAGACTTCTATCATTTCATTTTTCACAAAAAAGCGAAGTAAACTACGTTTCTATTCTTTTAATGTTGTACTAATTGTAAATATAAATAACATTAAAATTTATGTTCATTCTCTTTCTTTTGTATTAATTAAATTACGAATGTCCTATTGTATAATAATTAGACATTTGAAAAAGCATAGAAATGCTTTTTCCAAAGATTTTCATCGATATTTGTACAAATTCGGTTTTCCGGGACGAGGCATTTCCCGACCATCCCGGCTAATCAAGAATCTAATGTATATACGAAACTATATTTTCATAAAAACCGATCTCTTTCGAGCAAGCACTTACTCCTCATCAGGGTTACACAAGAACACAAATACACAACGATAAAATCAAGAAATATAACATATGACTATTGGAGAATGGAACAAACCGTTAAAACAAAGGGGGGGGGGGGGGTGAGGGGGGAATGAAAAAAATTACATCTCGTTTTGAACTATTCCTAAGAGTCTGTACCATAATTTGGGAATATTATAGGATAAGGAATCATTGCATGTTTTATATTTTGACGCCGTGGCGGTCCCTTTCAGATACATGGTGTGGTAGCCAGTATTGGCTGTGAACATTTGGGTCATTCTCCCAAAAGTGTACATTTTCAATACAAATTTTTTCCGTAGAAAAATTTTGTTTTTCAAGACAAATGTTATCTTTTTAGAAACTTATCACTTACTGCAAGTAAAAATCAGCAATGGTCCAGCTACATAATATTTATTTTTTCAGAAACAGTTTTTTTATTAACATCAATCACGGAGGTGAACTTTATGCTAAAGTTATGTTTGTGTAGTGAGACAAAGTATAATATTTGTTATATTATATTATATTTATTTGTTATATTGTATAATAATTAGACATTTGAAAAAACATAGGAATGCTTTTTCCAAAAATTTTTATCAATATTTGTACAAATTCGATTTTTCCGGGACGAGGCATTTTCCGACCATTCCGGTTAATCGAGGGTCTAATGTATATACGAAACTGTGTTTTCATAAAAACCGAGCTCTTTCGAGCAAGCACTTACTCTTCATCAGGGTTACGCACGAACACAAATACACAATGGTAAAATCAAGAAATATAACATATGACTATTGAAGAATAGAGCAAACCATTAAAACAATGAGGGGGAGGAGGAGGGTGGGTGGATGAAAAAAATTACATCTCGTTTTGAACTATTCCTAAGAGTCTATATCATAATTTGGGAATATTATAGGATAATGAATCATTGCATGTTTTATATTTTGACGCCGTGGCGATCCCTTTCAGATACACGATGTGGTGGCCAGTATTGGCTGTGGACATTTGGGTCATTCTCCCGAAAGTGTACATTTTCAATACAAATTTTTCCCGTAGAAAATTTTGTTTTTCAAGACAGATGTTATCATTTTTAGAAACTTATCACTTACTGCAAGTAAAAATCAGCAATGGCCCAGCTACATTATATTTATTTTTTCAGAAACACAGTTTTTTTATTAACATCATTCACGGAGGTGAACTTTATGCTATAGTTATGTTTGTGTAGTGAGACAAAGTATAAAAAACTATTTATTCAATTAGATATATTACCAAGTAGAAATTCTATATAATAATGCATAATAAATTTATTTGGAATTAAAAAAAATAAATAAATAAAAAAATTCATCTCCCATCTGGAGCTTCTTTTCATCACCCATCTTTTATATGTTATTCAATTCTTCTCTTTTAAAGTTTTAAAACTATCTTTTTTGATTTACAGTCATTGAAATTTTTGTTAAGCATTTTTCTCTGAAATATACATTTTCAAAATTGATTCACGGAGGTGATATCTTTTTTGAGAAAAATTATTTTTGTTCTTTAAATCAACATCTGTTGATATAATTACATAAACAATATATAAGCATATATCTTAGTGTTGATTTAGTCACCTTGAATTACAGTTCACGGATGTAATAATCTACAATAACCATAGTTGTTTTTTTTTTTATAACAAAATCTAACACCTGAGTATAAAAATAAATTTCTGACTGATAATTTAATAACAGCAAACATGCTAGCTATCTTTAGCATCATAGGAAACAAAATTTAAAGATAATCTTGCCAACTGTTAATATGAAAATGCAACTTAATGTTTAGTTCATGGAGGTGAGAATTAATTGTATGATACCCCTTTCCGTACTCAGAAAACAAATAAAAAGGTACAAAGAAAGCAATTAATTATGCTAAGTTACTAGGCTCTTGATATAGTAGTAGCTAGAATAATAATTATTTAACTATTTTTTTCAATTAAATAAGTAATAAAACAATTCTCTTAGTAACATTGGGTGTGTGACACGACATTGAGGTGAGATCTCACATACTGTGTACTAAGAAATAAAAATTATAAAGTTAACTATAAAAAATGTATGCACACATCACATTTAGTCTTCTTTCACTTTCAATAGAAAACATAAATTAATTCAAAAATATTCATGTCAAATACTGAACAAGTTGGAAATTGATCGTCAAACGTGGCAAATAAGGTGCGTTCGTACTATAACTTCCTTTATAAATATTTCTTGCACCGCATAGGTACTAAATGTATAGTTTAGTACAGTTCATAAGTGTATATCGATTTCATTCTGTTCGAAAGCCTGTAACATCATTAAAATGTACTTGAAATAATTTTTTCCCATTGGCCGTAATGTAACGGAAAAATTTTGACTGTCCCTGTCATTAAACTATACATGCGATTTTCATAAAGTATGAAATGACTCAACAAAATTTTACAACAATTATATATTTAAAATTTCAGACCATTCGGAAGGCTGTAACATCATTAAAATGCACTTGCAATATTTTTTTCCCATTCGCCGTAACAAAACGGAAAACTTTTGACTCTCCCTGCAGGGCTTAATTTCTAACGAAAAAAGTACCGGAGCCCTGATATTCAGCGGCTTTCCCTCCCGCTCCTCCTGTCACTCTAATCTGCATATTTATATTTCGTACATTATTTGCAAAATTTAAGGCATTTTTTTTGTTTAGCAAAAAAAAAAAAAAAAAAAAAAAAAAAAAAAAAAATAGAACAATGTTTTACAATTTCCTATAAAAGGTGCATATCTTAAACTATAAACGATTCATTCCGCGTAACAATCTTTTGTGGTGAGTCCCTGAAAATCAGATTAAATTAAAGATTTGACGCTGTTATCGGAAAGAATCGATGCTTTTAAAGAAACAGTGGGAACACTCCTCGATTGCTTTTTATCAGAATAACAATACGCGGCAATTATATCTACTTACAAATGAAAGTGACTTCGTAAATGTGCAGAGCAGAGCCTGAGCATGGGTACCATTCATGATACAAAATAAATAAAAAAAAAATCACTGACGTGATTTTTATACTCGTACGCAATAGAAGACAAAAAATCCCCAAATAAGCAAAACCTCAAGCTGATGCTCGTTGGCTAAAACAGAAAATATTCTTTTCAGGTTAGATATCGAAATAAGATAAAAAAAAAAAAAAACAGCATATAAAAAATTATCCTACTGTCACAAAAGAAACGCGAACTGAAAGCAAATTCATTGTTCAATCTCTTGAGTGGCGCCCGCCGTATCAACATGTCGCCGACATAAATTTGAAATAGAAAAACACGATTTCTGTTTCCCCTTCATTCTGATCAAAATAGCATTAAAACGATTTGAAATAGATTATAATACGTAATTTTAAAGGAGAAAAAGGTTTTTTATACGTTAATAAATAAAATTTTAAATGTAATACATATTGAGCTCGAGTCACTCCAAACGCGGAAACTGATATAAAAATTGAGCCCGTTTTATTTCCATCTCCTACGTGTGCGACACATTACATTACATAAAGTGTTTTGGTAAAAAAAGCTTGGAGATGGGAAGGAAAGGAAAAGGTAATTTTCGCTTCGGTTTTTCGGAAGTGCTATTGCACTGGGCTCCGGAGCCCTATATTTATGAGCTCCGGTGAATTCCGACCAATATTTAAATATTTACTAAAAACAGAGAAGTACCGGAGCCGGGCTCCGGTGGGCTCCGGCGCAAATTAAGCCCTGTCTCCCTGTAATTAAACTGTACATCTTATTTTCATAAAATTTGAAATGACTCGACAAAATATTGCAATAATTATATGTTTAAATTTTCAGACCATTCGGTTGGGTAGTTTTTGCTCTGTTATATGCGGACAGACAGACGGACGGACGGACGGACGGACAGACAGACGGACTGAACGACGACTATAGGTGCTACGTATTTATATAATTACGAACGCACCTAAAAAGGCTTTGTGACTGGAATTGTTCACTTTTAGGAGAATGACCCACCTACCAATAGTTTTACATGGACTCATTAATTATTCAATTGAAAGAAGTCGAAGTACGTTTAATTATTTTAGTTTGATCAAAATGTATTTTGACTGATTCCCCTTGTTTTAATCTTGAAAGTGCAGTTTTAGCTCTAATGAATTTAATATCTGAAATATGTCCTTTCAAACGAGTTTTGAATTTCTGTAAGGTCATACTTATATAGTCCTTTACTTTATAGCACTTCTTATTATTTTCATTTACTTCTTTAGTGGCTGGAATGTTATTGATACCCGGGGATTCTTCCATCGGCATGGGATCAAACTTATCGTGCAACAAAGTTCTCAGTTTTACAGGAGGGTTTGCAATCAAATTTATATCGCATTTCTTTAAATTATATAGTTCTTTAAATTACAGTTTTGTATATATTTTATACACCAGTAAAAGTTTTTATATTTATATAAATCTTGTCATGTGTTATCATGTTTCCGTTAAGACCCCGCGAAAAATACTTTACGATTTTCTCAAGCCAACCCTTAACCCTTTTTTCAACGCCAAACCATGTATTTTCTATGTACCATATTTGATCAGTTTAAGTACCATACTTGATCGAACTGTAACACACTTCTTAGGATTATGTAGGACTAGCTGAAGATTAAAAACTAAATACTAATATTGTTGCTGTTGTTTTTAATAATTTGACTTGAAAGGGGCGGAAATACTGAAAAACGTTCTAAAATCTAGACTAATCTGAAATGATCGATAAAAATTTAACAAGTCAAAACTTTTACAGATTCTCATAATTAAAAAACAACTATTGTTAGAAAAAAACAATGGCTTGTTCGAATTTAAATCACTTCAATAGTTATGCCTACCAACAGGACCTGACTAATGCAGGGGCATGTGGGGCAGCTGTCCCCAGTCCCCCAATTAAGGGCCCCGTTGGCCTAAAGAGGATTTTCGTTAAAGGGGAGCCAAAAGTTAAAAGTTGGTAAAAAGTGCTCAAAATTGTTACTTTTCAAAGAGGGAGAAGCTATACCGCCTCCCATGCTTCCATGCTCCTCCCGGCCCCCTAAAAAAAAGAAAGAAAAACTACAACATCAAAAGCTAATGATTAAAATTTTATTGTAACAACTTAATACCGCATTGTTGTCTAGGTAAATTCATTACTGACATTATTCTTGTAACAAGGCAAATTAAAACGATTACAGTGGTCAACAAATTTGAACTTTTGCTCTGTCCTAAAACAGAAATTAGTTGTTTTTTATGCGGTTTTTTGTGCTGATTCCGAATCTAGTTTTAGATTTACTCCAGCACGTCAAGTTTGAGAGATATTTACATATTTCAATTCATGCAAATTTAGTAAATTTTATACAATTATTTGCAAATTTGAGGTATAAAACAATATCAGACAGGGTTTTTTGTTTTATGTTATGATTACTACCTAATTTACTTCACATCATAAACGTTGTTTCTGAGATTATACTGACATGTGACTGTGAAATATTGTACCTAATTTGCATATTTTTCATGTTTTTCTAATAGGGCTTCTTGACGTTCAAATATTTCTGCCGCACGAGTACGCTAATATGTTTCTAAACCAAAATTTTTGAGCTGATTTCAAATCTTGTATCTGTTTTCTTCTATCACGTCTAGTTTTTGGAAAAAGTGAAATTTTAGTTTTTGGTCAAAAAAGCCAGAAATAGCTTTTTATGATACTTTGTATGATAAACTTCAACTAGTTAGGATAGATTCTACTACTTATTTTTTTTTTTGATTATATAAATTTTTGTTTATGTCTCTGATGTGAATCTGACCCTGTTCACCTTCTTGTCAATGACTTACACACCCCTAAAAAGTATCTTATATCAAACCTGTGTTAATGCCGTACAAAAGTAGAAATTCATCCTACTCAAAAACTAGACATGACATAAGAAAACAGACTATAGATTTGAAATCAGCATAAAAATCTAGTCTAGAAAAACATTACGTCAATTCTGTGGCAACTATTTTAAAGTTAATAGTGATCTAAACATTACACCATTGAAAAATATGCAAATTATGCTTAATAACTGATAAATAAATGCTAAGAATATGCAAATCGTGACATTTATCTGAAGCAAATAGTCATGTAGTCATTATCTAGAAAACGTAATTAGATGTGACATATATTGTATCTAAAATTTGCATAAAATAGCACAAAAAAGCTTAAATTTGCATAAATCTAAATATGCAAATTTCTCAAAACCTGGACCACCTAGAGATAAACGGAAAGCATATTCGGAATCAGCGCCAAAAACTGATCTAGAATCAACTAATTTTAGTTCTAGGACAAAGCCACTGTTGTCCAGTGTTATTGATGACCGATAGGGGCATTTTTCTTTTAGGCACCTTCTGACATACTTATGATGTTATGACAAATAATCAAGAATGACTGAAAGACTTGTATTCACATTTCAACGGCTCTTATATTCCTATACTAAAAAAATATATATATTCTATCATTTCTTAAAGTAGTGATCATCTTTCTTATGATACCATTATCTTTGTAAAAAAAATTCCATCAACAGTTGCGAAACAGTTCAAAAGCAGCTTTATACCCAGTCGTATGTTGAAGTGTCTAATAAGCATGAGATCGAACTGAGAGAAAAAGTCTTACTAAAAAAAGAAAAAAAAAATCTGCGTTTGAGAGAAAAAATGAAGTTGCAAAAAGCAGGAGAAATTTGATTGGACGAGACACGGAAGATCTTAGAGATAAATGAGAATGAATGAGAGACAGACGGTAAATAAATTTAATGAAAAGGAGGTCGGAAATTGAATTTCGACTAAAAAAATAAAAGAAGGAAATATAACCGGGAGCCTGCAGCACAGATAATCACCTCATCGAGTTCACGGATGAAATCCTAGGATTAGTTAAATCTTGATTCGCATATTAAAACGCAATAGGTCTGCCAACTCATATCTTGGTGGAAAACACCTGAAAACCCGAATTTTAGCTGCCGACTCGTAGGTTTACCGTTGTGTTTTCCTGTACCGAAAGGTATGAAAACATGGAGGACTAGGAGCAGGAAAACGCAATGGTAAACCTACGAGTCAGCCGCTAAAATCGGGTTTTCAGGTGCTTTCCACCAAGATATGACTTGGCAGACCGATTGCGTTTGTATATGCGAATCAAGATTTAACTAATCCTAGAATTTTATCCGTGAACTCGATGAGGTGATTGTCTGTGCTGCCGGCTCCCGGTCTGTAAATTACGCACTAGGTCAGCCATAGATGGTAAAGTTGCAAAGGGCCCAAGATCTTACTATAAACAAAAGCCCTGTTCAGGAACCATACATTTAGATAGCAAGTTAAAAGTTTTTACAATATATGTTTATATATATACATAACAAAGAATAAGCTTAATTAATGATATCATCGTTCATTAGTATTGTTAGGTTTGGAATGCATTTCATTGAAAATTAATAATTTTGTAAATAAGATCAGTCTGCCTAAATGTAATAACCCCTAAATGCGACAATGTTCTCTTACATAAAATCTTAATGCAAGAATCGTAAATAAATGTTATATATTGAAGCATACGAACTTGCGAAACAAAACCCGAAACATTTTTTGCATGTAAAACGGTTTCTTTAAAAGAAATATCCAATCAAATACACATCGTTCATTTTACATCGCCCCCATGTTTCGGAAATGCGACAAAAATTCCCGAAAGTGGCTCACGGTTTTTATTTTTTAACTTTAAAGATCAAATAACCCCTAAATGCGACAATGTTCTCTTACATCTTATTACATTATCTTAATGCAAGAATCGTAAATAAATGTTATATATTGAAGCATACGAACTTGTGAAACAAAACCCGAAACATTTTGTGCATGTAAAACGGTTTCTTTAAAAGGAATTTCCAATCAAATACACATCCTTCATTTTACATCGCCCCCATGTTTCGGAAATGCGACAAAAATTCCCAAAAGTGGCTCACCGTTTTTATTTTTTAACTTTAAATATCAAATAACCCTACAAACGCCAAGAGCTACGTTGTCCATTTCAGTTACCTGACCAGTTAAACTAAAGAAAAGGCGACCATTTTCCGGTTTAGAATTTGAAGTGGACTACGCATTTAGGAGAGCTTGTTTTCAGCCTGCGCCTAATACCGACATAGATATTGCTGCAAATGCGGCGAAACATTTAGAAGATTAACAAAGAAATTTATATGGGATTCTTCATATATTTTGTTAAAATGATATTTAAATAAAATTTTATGTTTAATTAAGCTGTGTTGAGTCAGCTTAATCCTCCATTAATTTTTTTCTTTAACCAGGTATTTAAATATGTATTTAAGACGATCAAAAAAGAAAAATACGCTTCTTTAAAATTTTTAATAAAAAAAAAAAGGTCTAAGAAACGCAGTGTCTATTCCAGTAACATAATGTAGACATATGATTAAGAAATTTGCAATACTTTTACATAATGAAAATTCTGGAAAATCTTGTGTAGATTGAAAACAATTTATGTTTATTTTAATGCGGTTAAGTAAGTTAATTTTGCCAACATTATACTGTTCGATAGCTTAAATGCTGTCTCTGATTAAAACGGGATGCAATTGAGTTAGTCCCTGGTTTAGGAGTTGGTGGATATGATGTGGACTGTAGACGTTAATTTTCTTTTTAATTGAGTTTATTCACACTTAAAACTGCACAAGACATTTACAACATAAATTTCACAAATTTGAGTAGATTGCAAATCATAATTAATATCCATCGCGTAGTTTGGATGGAGTGTTTTTAGAGACGTGTTGACGCTTTGACGATCAACAGCTTAACTCACTTTTTTTTAGACTGCTCGCTAGGGGGAGCTCGTTCTATTTCCGGAACGGAACATGCCGCCCGGGGATGAAATATGACATATTTCAGCAATTAATATAAACATAATACATTAGATAACTAATTAACACTAAAAAATGATACTTAAATACAAAATACTAATATACAAAACAATCAGGGAAATTACTTAAAAATAATATATATAAGAAATACAATGATGCATAAACATTATTTAAGAGTCCTGAATGGGTAACAGGCATACTTTTGAAATGCCTCTTAAAAATATACCACATGCAGTTTTGACTTTGACTGCACGAACCCTATTGTCCCTGCCTGGAATTATTTCCAGAATTCGGGCAAGAGCCCACTTACATGGTGGGAGATTTTCTTCTTTTAATAACACTAGAGATCCTAACTTTATGTTTTCTTTTGTAAATTGCCACTTACCGCGCTGCTGCAAGTGATTTAAGTAGTCAATAGACCAACGTTTCCAAATGCATTGAACATATTTGGTAATTAATTGCCAATGGGTTAATCTATTTTCAGAAATATTTATAACATTAGGCTCTGGAATACTATTAATGGGTCTGCCAATTAAAAAATGCCCTGGCGTAAGCACTTCAAACTCATTTATGTCATCAGAAAGCGGAAATAAAGGTCGGGAATTTAGGATCCCCTCAATTTGGACTACTAGAGTTTCAAAGTCCTCTAGAGTAATTTTATTATTACCTACGGCCCTAAGCAAATGATGTTTGAAGGACTTAACGCCAGCTTCCCATAGACCGCCAAAATTAGGAGATCGCGGAGGGATAAATTTCCAAGTTATAAATTCTTCGGCAAAGAAATTTGATAATTCCTCGTTGGGAGTGGCCAATAATTTCTTAAAGTTATTTAATTCTGTTGACGCACCTCTAAAATTAGTGGCATTGTCAGAAGTTAGCGTATTTACTTTGCCTCTCCTGGCACAAAATCTTTTAAGCGTAGCGATGAATGCAGCAGCGGATAACTCGCTTACTATCTCTAGATGAATAGCCTTGGTAGCCATGCATATAAATATGGCCACATAACTTTTGGAATAAGTGCCCTTTCTCTGATTTTTGTACTTAATGTGGAAGGGGCCACAAAAATCGACACCTGAATTGAGAAACGTGTGGTTAGGTGTTACGCGTTGCGATGGGAGGTCTCCCATTAACTGATCTAGCGTTTTGGGGTTATGCCTAAAACATGTGACACAAGTGTGCACTGTTTTTCGGGCAATGCTTTTAGCCTTTATAGGCCAATATTTCATCCGCACTTGATGAACTAATCCCTGAGCACCTATGTGAAAGTACTTTTTATGAAAGTATTCAAAAATTAATTTAGTGAGCTTATGATCATTGGGCAGAATTAATTGGTGCTTAGCATCAAAAGGTAAGTAAGAATTTATTAATCTGCCCCCTACACGAAGTAATCCACAGTTGTCAATGAAGGGGTCTAATCCCTTTAACTTACTGCTAGAAGGAACAGTTTGTCCCTTTCTGAGTGCTGCTAATTCAGGAGCGAACTTACCTTCCTGGGCCTTTTTTACCAAAAATTGTAAACTATTTTGTAGCTCAATTCCTGTGAGCTGTTTCCGTTTTATATCTCTATGGCGGCTGTTATTGATGAACCTAAAAATAAAACTACATACTCTAATTAATTTGAGAAAATTATTAGAAGAATTATATAAAACATTAAAAAAATCGTTAGAGTCTTTATGAAAAGTCAATAAATTAAAATCAGTTTTTAGTTCATGATCACAGTCAATGTCTTTGAGAGTAGGAAATTGTTTGGGAACTATAATTTCCCTTTGAAGAAATTCCGGACCAAACCACCACAAATCATTATTGATCAGATCCTTGGCTGTTGCACCTCTGGAGATGATATCTGCTGGATTGGATTTTGAAGATACATGGTTCCAGTGATAATTCTCAGAAATAGACTGAATCGTGGTGACTCTATTGGAAACGAAAGTTTTAAGTTTGTGGGGTGGTGTGTTAAGCCAAAATAGAACAATCGACGAATCTGTCCATAGCCACACCTTTTCAAAGCATAGCTGTAGGATGGGAATTATTTTTTGAACCAGTTTTGTCAAAAGTAGAGCTGCACACAACTCTAGTCGCGGGATGGTCATTGGCTTTAGGGGGGGCCACACGGGACTTGCTGCACAAAAGATTAGACTTGAACTGTCCAGTTGTGGAGAGAGATCTTATGTAGATGGCTGCTCCATAGGCCTTTCCAGAAGCGTCTGAAAATCCGTGTAAATCTAGACCTGCAATGTTGTCAGACAAAACATATCGCGGAATTGTAAGATGATTCATTTCTGTCAATTTAACCAGAAAATTTTGCCATTCCCGAAGAGAACTGGCAGGCAGATGTTGATTCCAATTTATCTTTAATTCCCATAAATGTTGCATGAAAATTTTTGCTTTGGTTAGAATAGGGCCAATTAGGCCTAAGGGATCATAAATTTTAGCAATTTGTGCCAAAACTTCTCTCTTAGTATAAACATCTTTGGGTTCGATACTAATTTTAAAAGTAAAATTATCTGATTCAGGTTTCCAAAGCATCCCTAAAGTTTTTACAGAAATTTGCTGCGAGTGTTCGTCAAATGCATATTCTGATATGGCTGCGTCTTGTAATAATTCAGGATGATTAGAAACCCACTTGTGTAGCTCCATCCCTCCCCCTTTTAAGATCAGAATTAATTGAGATTGCAAGTCCTGTGCGTCTTGTAAGGAACCTGCACCAGATAAACAATCATCAACATACATGTCGTTATGAATCACTTCTGCAGCTTTTGGAAAATCTTTTCTTTCTTCATCAGCAAGAGCTTTCAACGTTCGTGTGGCAAGAAAGGGAGCACTAACAGTGCCATATGTAATCGTGTTGAGTTCATATATTTTTATCGGGGCGTCCGTACTGGACTTCCAAAGAATTTTTTGCAAATTTCTCTGTTGTGGGTCAATCAGTATCTGTCTGTACATTTTCTTAATGTCTGCACAGAATGCATATTTGTGGGTACGGAATCTGGTTATAATCGAAAATAAATCTTGCTGAACCGTTCCCCCATTTAATAAAATAGAATTAAGTGAATAACCACTAGATGTATTTGAACTTGCATTGAAGACAACTCTCAGGGGAGTGGATAATTTTTCTGGTTTATACACAGCATGATGTGGAATGTAATAAGATAGCTTATTTTCGTTTTCATTTTTAATTTGTGTCATATGCCCCAAAGTTTCATATTCTTCCATAAAAGCTGTATATAAATTAGCTATTGTTTTATTTTTATCTAATTTAGCCCATAAACTATTTAATCGCCTAGCTGCAATTTCTCTAGAACTTCCTAACACTGATTCTGCATTTTCTTTCAATGGTAGCTGTACTGTAAATCTACCGGTGTGATCGCGTTTATAGGTTCTTCTAAAATGTTCCTCACAAAATATTTCTTCATCCCCTTTGACAGTTTCTTTATTATCCCCAGGTAAAGATTCTATTTCAAAAAATTTCTGTAAAGTATTGTCTAAGCTATTTTCAGTTAAGAGGCAACAATATGACTTATTCTCAACTTGTGGAAGTGAACCTGCGATTATATACCCAAATACTGTATTCTGTAACATACAATTAGCATTTGCTAAACGAATTTGCTCACTCTTTAAAATGTCAAAAAATACCTCGCTACCAATCAATGCATCAACCTGACCAGGTATATGAAAATTATTGTCCGCTAATTCTATGTAGTTAGGAATGCATAAATTTGAAATGTCTAATCTTTCAACAGGAATATTGTTTGTTATTTTTGGTAGAACTGCAAACTCTAATGTTTTAGAAAATGTTCCTTTTTCATTTGATATTTTTGCATTGATAATTTGTTTTATTTCCTGGTGTGATTCATTAATACCGGAAATAACACCCTTGAATGGTTTTGGTTTTAGATTTAATTTCTTGCATGCGCTGTTACTTAAAGCGTGGATAGACGACCCATTATCTAGAGTTGTTCTTAATCTAATTTTATTTCCATACATATCTGTTACTAAAATTATAGCTGTGTTTAATATTGCGCAATTTCCTTTATCTTCTAGTAACAAATTGGAACCAATTAATGGCGTTTCTTTATTCTCAGATTCAGAATTGCTTATTTGTTTGTTTTTAACAAACTCGTTATTTTTATTTATTATTGCCGTTTCCGACATGATATTTTCATTTACTTCACATAGTAAGGTGTTATGTACTAATTTGCATCTCCTACAGGTAAATTTAGAATTGCATTGACCTTGATGTAATCGTAAACAATTTGAACATAATTTATTCTTACTTACAATCATTTTCCTTTCACGAATACTCATGTTTAAAAAAGCAGAACATTTGAAAAGGGGGTGAGGCGAATTGCATAACACACATGGCTTTACATTATTTTTATTTTTATTATCGTTGATAAAAAATGATCTGGATTTATTTACTGCGCAATTGTTCTTAGATTTCGAGGGCTTCGTTACAGACATTCCGGCGTCAGTCGAAAGTTTTATCGCTTCTAAAACTAAGCATCTTTTTTCCAAAAAAGCAATTAAATAGTCAAAAGTCGGAACATCTGAATTTTGAAGAGATAATTCAAACTGCTTTCGAGTTTCGTTATGCAATTTTTTCAGAATTATATTTATGAACACACTTTCTGATAAATTATTTTGCGTATATTCCATAATTTTGAGTGCGCGAATGTTTTTGTTAACACAATCAATAAAATTACGCAATTCTTTAGGGGATTCATATTGCATTTTTTTCATAATTTAAAATTGCAGAAATATGTGAATCGATTAACAACCTTTTATTTTCGTATCTGTGTATCAGAGCTTGAAACAATGAATTGAAATCATCATCAGGTGATTCTAAATGTTTAGCTTCGTTTTTTAAAGAAGCTTTTAAATAAAATAGCTTCTGATTATTATCTAATTGAGGATTGTTAACAATCAAGTTAGTAAACTGCGTTTTAAAATTAGCAAAATCACAGTAATCACCACCGAATGAAGGTAATGGAATTTCAGGGAGGCGCACCCTTGTTTTGTTTTCATTTGAATGATCATTAATATTTACACTTGCGATATTACATTTATTTTCAAAAGATGCTAGTAAAACTTTTAATCTTACCTCTACTTGTTCGAGCCTTTCATTAGCAGTGTCAATATCCTCCTCTATATCTTGCACTTGTTGCGCAGATAATTCTTGGGTGTCAAAATACTGTTCCCTAATTTCCTCTAATTTATTTTGAAGAGCTTCTGTCTTTTTTAATTTTACTTCTAATGTGCTCACATTCGTTGTTTTGATATCAGTAGTGTCGGTTAAAAACTGCTCTAATCTTGTGATAGCAGCCTTTACGGTGCCTTTTAATCGATTAAGCTTATCCATAGTAGCTCTCCGGCTCGACGGACCACAATGGTGGATATGATGTGGACTGTAGACGTTAATTTTCTTTTTAATTGAGTTTATTCACACTTAAAACTGCACAAGACATTTACAACATAAATTTCACAAATTTGAGTAGATTGCAAATCATAATTAATATCCATCGCGTAGTTTGGATGGAGTGTTTTTAGAGACGTGTTGACGCTTTGACGATCAACAGCTTAACTCACTTTTTTTTAGACTGCTCGCTAGGGGGAGCTCGTTCTATTTCCGGAACGGAACAGGAGTGATAATTTTTGTTCTCACTTTTATAAAATCTGATATTTTAATTCTATTTTCAATTTTTATTCGTTATAATCGACATTTTCTACTTTTAAATTAGCAAAAGATAAAAAATAAATAAAGCCATGTTTATCTAAACGAATATTTATTTCCATATACGTATTTTTAAGTACAGAAAATGTTAATTTTTTTGTGAAAGTGCAAGAAAAATGAAGAGGATGGGGAGGGGGGGGGGTATGCAACAAAATGTCAGGCACAGAGCATTTATATCTCTTTGGCTTAATCAGAATTATTAGAAATATTCTACGATTTTATCTATTTCTAAGGCTGATATATTTATCATGCAACATTTTTAAATAAAGTTATATGTAATAAATAGTCTAGTTAACAATATCATAAATGTCTTTTAAATACTCTTTTAAACCGTATACTCCACACTGTGAATTCGCACCGACCGAAATGTCGGCGTCTTTAATTAATTCGCATTTTTCATTCACAAAATAAGAATTTTGATAAAATCAAATATTTCATTTGGATTCCTTATTAAATTTCGTATATGGATCATGTAGTTATATTTCATTATCACCAGATTGTCAGCAAAATTATGCGGTTACGGAAACCCAAATCGCACTGGTGTATAGATTATGGGTTAATATTGACGTACAAATTTCGCGAATTTTAAACGATGTTTTCTGCGACAATCATTTAATATAGTTATGGCCATAGCTCCTTGGCAAAGAGGGATGAGAGTTTTTTATATTAGGAACGCATTTATTTATTTGAAGGTTATTTATATTAGGCATTATACGCAGCATTCAAATAACTTTTGCATATTAGCAGTGTAAAATTGACAAACAGCACGGTGCTGCGCCGTGATAAACATTTTAGGAATAATATTGAAAAGTTTAATTATAATAGTCCTATACTTAAATTTTAGTACAGAAACAGTACCCTGTTAGTTAATAGAGACTTTCATTCATCTTTTAATCAAGTGGTCTTTGAGACCGCTCACAGAAGTTAAAAATTAATTAATTCAAAAAATAATTACAGTTCGCCCTTAACTGCTGTTAGAGCTTTTTTTTTCACAGTTTAACTTGTAATTTCCAGTTTAACTATCGATACAGCAAAATTTTGCTTCATTTGGAGCCTAGTACTATTGTTTGAAATGTTTGAAAACTCAAAATTTTATTAGAAATAGTACTGTACAAACAGTTTAGTGCAAAAACAGTATTTTATGAGATAATCGTGCATTTTATTCATCTTTCAATTGAATGGTTTCGCAGACCGCTCACAGTTGTAATGTGGCAATTTTCTGTCACAACAGTTAATCGTTACATGAACTTTTTCAGATGAATTATCATGTATAAAATGCATTATCACATTTAGGACTATGAACGTCTCATTTAGGTTTTAGCTGCCATAAATGCGACAAAAATGACCTAAATGCGATAATCCTATATTGGGTCATTCCATGAAAAGTGAAACCAAAGTACTAATTGTTTTTTTATTTATAAAACAAATAATATTTAATTTATAAAGTCATGTAATACATTTTTTTATAGCTTAGAGTGTGAATTTTCTGAAAACATTCAATTTAAGTATAAAAAGTAAATTAAATAAAAGTATTAGCATAAAATTAGGGAATATATTATAATGAATTAGAATTCATAAATAAATTTTGATGCGTTGAATTGTTACGTCCGTAACAGGCAAATGTTACGTCTGTAACAATTTAATTAGCCCATATATTAATTAATAATTATTTTAATGTTTTCAGAATTGCAGTTTCCAACAGCTAATACCCTAATAATGAATTATTGAAGAAAAAGTTAAATGTTCTTCCTTAAAATTCACATTGTGACAATAACTGTAACTATGTGCAATTGTGACTGTTTTGTGAATTACGTCCGTAACACCTAGATTTTATTTTTTCGAAAATTATGGGAACATTTTTCAGATTTCAAAATTTAATATTCTATTTACAATTCCTGGACCGACCTTACATATAAAATAATCCATGTAATAAGTATTTTTTTTTACATTATTTATGAAGCTTTAAAGTCTCTGTTTGTTACGTCCGTAACCATGGAATGACCCTATTGTGGTTTTTATACTACAGATAATTATTAAATTTCTACAAAACAAGTTAGTTTTCAACTAAAGGTACAGTATTCAGTAATTTGTTGCTTAATAAAATATACATTTATATAATAAATTCCCAAATATACCCTAAATGCGACAAAACTACGGGGAATCGTGTCTCATTTAGGCAGACTGACCTTATATCTTTTTTGGCAGAAATCTTTTCCAAGACGCTGCTAATTTAAACTTTATCAAACATATTTCTGAGTCATTACATAATTTACTTTTTCTGATTAATATTCTTTAATAAAACACTAACTATAAAAAGCATAATACTTATGTCAAAAAATATAAAACGGATCCCAAGTTGTCATTATAACATTTATAAACGAAGATGATGTATGAATTAATTTCCTTTAACCAGATAATGTTATTTAAGTTTTCCATATACTTTGTATGCAATTTAGTTGCATAAATAATGCATCTTAAAAATAATGGTTTTCTCAATAATCGCAAACTTATCTCCATAATGCAGCAAGAATATTTTTACTTTTTTTAAACTGTAACTGGAAAGGAAAAACGTTGTTTTCCAAACTTTTATATCTAGTGACGAGAATTTTTATTGGTACTTGAGTGATTGCTTTCTCCAGAAAGAAAAAGTTACGCTTATATTTAAAAATCGTTTACTTCAAGCTTATTCTCAAAAAAAAAAAAAATCCTTTTGTTTCAATGATTTTTTTTTCTTTTTGTCTTTGGTTCCTGACTTTTAAATCTGAAGTAACGTAAGAGAAGAGAAAAGTTTTTTTTTCCTTTTTTTTTTCTTATAACGCATTAAAAAAGCGGTGGTCTGTAAGAAAAAAAAAACACAACGGTTGCTTCAGATTTGTCTTCGATGCACGCATTAAAAAAAGTGTATTGATTAAGAAAAATTCTGAAATGTGAGTAAAATAACTTAAAGTTTCACAAAGCTTTTTTTTTTTAAAGAAATATTTTTCAAGGAATTAAGGCACAGAAATCAGAAATTTCGGTTAAATTAAGAAATAATGCACCAGATTTAGTGAATGGATTAGAAATTCTTGAAATGTGAGCAAAATAAATCATGGTGTATAATAAAATGTTGTGTGTGTGCGTGATTTTAGCATGAGAAATGTTTTTTCAAATAAATAAAATATATTGTGTTAAATTACAGGAATACACGTTAAATTAGTAGATTATAAAAGTATTGAGATTATAATGTATAGAGGGTGTACCAAAATGTTTGAAATCCACTCTAAGTTTTTACCTGTTAGAGATAAGAAGGCAATACAAATCGCAATTTTTTTTTAAATTAAGACAGAAAATGAGATTATGTTAATGAAATAATCCTCGCATTAATATTTAAAAAATTGCAAATTATTAACAATTTTAGATAACTTCCATTACAAAAAGTCAAAAACTACATTAGAGGTCTGTCTGCACGAGCCGGAATTTATTGGCTGGGTTCGAACCCGGCCCAAACGAAAGCTATCTTGGCCCGTTATAAAAGCCGACCCGTTGCAAAAACAAAAAGTTCAGCATGTGCTAAAATTAAGGAAAACAGGCCCAGTTTGGGCAAAAATCAGTGATATCAGAATCATTCTGCAAATAAATGCCGCTGAAATTACAGACTGTTTGAGTTTCTGTTTGACTTCAAATTGTTTCGTGTTTAATGATTCTTTTATAAACAGTTGTCCGGAACCGCTATGGGCTCCCCCCCCCCCCCCTTTTCGGTTGTGGTTGACGAAATAGTGATGCAAACAATTGAATTAAATATTATTAATGAACTCGGCCTCCGTTTAATATTTTGAAGAAGATACCTGGATGACATTTGCATAGTACACTATTATAGCTAATGATGATTGGTCACTTGCGATTTTAGACGTTTTGTTAAAAATCTAGAAAAATACATGGGGAATTATCCTGAAACTTCAGATGTGTAAACAGAATAGTATAGGTCATATATTTCCGGGAAGATTTTTTCCCGAAACTCCGTAGGGGACAGTCAACAAATTGAAAAAAAAAAAAACGAATATCTTTTGGATAACCCTGGAAAAACTAATGTAACAAAAGCGTTCAAACTGTAGAACATGATTAAGAGGCTTATCTGTTGATTACTGCCAAGATAGCGTACACAATACTGCACGTACTACTATATTTGAATACAACCACTCATATTTTTGCTTCCTTTTGGGAACAACGAATTTCGAGCTTATTCTATCGACGATAATTTTCAGAATTTTCAAGCTGTGTTTTGAGACTTTCACAAAAGTTGCTTACACTTAGCTAATACATTATGCACATTATATTTTGATTGCATTCGCGCACGCGCAGTGAAGCATTTTAAGTAAACCTGCTCATTTTTCATCAGATTTTTATTAGTTTTTAATTATTTGCAAGATATTGTGCACAATGTTGTTTGTCACATTTTCTGAAAAGAACATTTTTTTCTAATATTAAGAACTCTGCAAATTATAAGGAAACAACGTGGCAAAATTTGGAACTGCTTTTATAAAAACCTTAATTTCTCTACTAGTATACATGCTATCGTCATAAAAATGAACACAGTTTATTACAATAAGCCTCTTAATCATGTTCTACAGTTTGAACGCTTTTGTTACATTAGTTTTTACAGCGTTATCCAAAAGATATGCGTTCTTTTTAGCCGACTGCCAAGAAGGGTTATGTGTTTCACGCGTATCTGGGTATGTGGATCTCTTTATACCCTCGAAACATCCCAACGGCTGGATGGATTTTAATGAAAAGACTCTATCGATTCGTCTTAACCGTCTGATGGTTATACGCTAGGTTTTGTTTTTATAAATTCAAAATGGCGGCCGTAAAATACAAAATAGCGGTAGAGACGAAAAAAAGAATTTACGCACCCTATTGAGTGGCATATCTTTGGATAGATCTTTCAAAATGAAGACGATGTTTTTTTTTTTTTTTTTTTACTATTTTACAGTCAAAAGCTCCGTTTAAATATTACATAACTTGGAAGTTGTCTAGGTAGGAGCTCTAGCTTTACTGCAACTCTAACCATCATAGACATCTATAGGCCTGGCCTCATCAAAACAGTGTTTATAGATAGGAACTAACAATTAAACACAACTTAAAAGTCATCAATACAAGTAAATAAAAAATAGGTAAGTAATATAAAAAATAGTTTCACATTGATGAGAAATAATTAATTAGTTCGCTTTTTACGCAATCGAGTTTTTTGATTTTTTAAATTTAATTTGTTTCTTCAATTTGTTGACAGTCCCATATGGGGTTTCGGGAAAAAATCTTTCAGGAAATATATGACCTATACTATTCTGCTTACACATTTGGAGTTTCAGGATAATTCCTCGTGTATTTTTCTAGATATTTAACAAAACGTCTGAAATCGCAAGTGACCAATCATCATTGGCTGTATAGTGTAGCTAGAGTTAGTGACCTTTATGACATCCTCTCAACAGCCAACATGATTTCTGAACCTTTAAACTTTTCTGTCGAGCGTGAACTTAATGATAAGTTACCATTTTTGACATATTTTATTCAAAAGAAAAATGACAATAATTTTCAATTAAATTTTAATTAATTTTAATTGACATTAATTTTCAACTTCAGTCTACTGGAAACCAACTTGAACAGGTCAGTACACGAATTTTAATTCAAATTGTCCACTAGGCACAAAATTTCCATTTTAAAAATTTTTAAATTTTTAAAATAATAAAATAGCATATTTTAGAGCTAAAAAGTACTGTAATAGTACTGAAAATTTTGAAATTGAAAGAAATAAAATGTACGAAGACTTAAGGGGACCGGGAAAGCCCTATCTCCGCCATGTCAAACTCACCAACTTTATGTACTTTTTTGTGAAAAATAGAGGTCTAGATTTTTTACAGTAGTTAGGATAACATGATTTACGTATTTTAACAGGCCATTTTCTTTCTAAGTGAAACTCAAAATTAATTATTAATTATTTATTGAAAGGCATTTTTAAATTAGCATTTTTGGTAAGATTTCACTGCTTGAAATAAATATTTCTCAACAAATCATTAAATCCCTGTGTTAGAGTATACAATATAAAATAATATAAGTATTAAAAAAATTGAGTTCTTATGTTTAATAGATATTGAAAAAAAGGAACATAAACATGAAAAATCCAAGTTTTGGGAAAAAGTCAATTAAAGATTTAAATAGCCATTAAGCTGTGAAGTACTCTTAGAAAGAATGAATAATTTCAACACTTCTTTTTTTTTTTATATATAAACATGTGTGACCCGTTGTTGGAAAGATAAAAGTTAAAAATATTTAATGATATAAAAAAGTAAAAATCGATTTTTTGGTTGAATTTTGCTTTCCCGGTCCCCTTAAAGAATAACGGTTACCCAAAAAATCTGATTAGAAATATTTTTAAGAATACTTTGGAATTGATTAATTCAACACCTCCCCCTTTCCAACGGTTTAAACCTAACAGTTTTGTTTGTTTACCATATTAAGATAGTATTTCAGAGAAAGTTTCATCTGTTTTAAAATCATTCAATTTTGGAGTTTCTTTAAAACCGTTAAATAAAATAAATTCCTTTTTAAATAGCTACAACTTTAAATATGACAAAACAAAATTAACCGGTGTTGTGCATATGATTCCATGAAGTGATTGCAAGAAAGTATATATAGTTGAGACTGGAAGATCTAAGGAGGATATGACTTAAGGCTCCTGTCCCTGCCGGCGAAGGCACTCACGATCTAATGCTAATCCTATGGGGAGGGATTTATCTAATATCCCGTTTGTATTTCGACATTTTTAATTTTTTTTTTTTTTTTTTTTTTTGCATTGGATAGCTGAGGTCCGTCTCTACATCGCATCTTTTTTACTTTTTCGATTTTGGTCTCAGATAATTTTTATAATGTTACTTTAACTCAAAACCGGTTCTGGAAAATGAAAGTGTCATTCTAAAAAATATCTGCAACCAAAATCGAAAAAAGTAAAAAAAGTGCGATGCAGAAACGTTATCTCGGCTTTCCAATGCAAAAAAAAAAAAAAAAAAAAAAAAAAAAAAAAAAAAGAGAGAGAAAAAAGAAAAAAAAAAATTTAAAAATGTCGAAATGCAAACGAAATATTAGAAAATTCCCTCCCCATAAGATTAGCATTAGCTCGTGAGTGCCTTCGCCATCGGCGCATTTAAAAATGGCAAATTAAATTCCGGATTAGTCCAACATGCTTTTGATACGGACCATACCCCATCTTTCGCAAATCTGTTATTTTTGAAAAATAACTGCAAAGATTACCATTACAGAATTTTCATGGAAGGATGGTTCACTAAGTTATACCCATATACCTTGAACAAATCAGGTTCGATTCCTTATTAATATTTCTTGTTTCTAAAAGAAAAACTTTAACTTTAACTTTGACTGAGTCCAGTGTGTGTTCGATGATTTGTTGTTGTGGTGGATGTTTGTGCTGATGAGGCTATGCGATGACATAGCGAAACGTATACTTTTTATGATTTTGATTTTAATTAAGTGTTTTTATGTACATATTTTTAAATTAATTGCTTTTAAAAATTATTCATGTCTGTCTAATGTTTCATATTTAGTTTAAATTACTACTATTTCTTTAACAGTTTTTTCCTTTATTTTCGGGGTGTTTGTATTATTTTCTGATTCAATTATTTAACCAACGATAATGATCGCCTAAGACTGGCTAATGGCAACGTTTTCGTCCAAAAATTAATAAAATACCCGATTTTATTATTTAAAAAATCCTCATTATATTGGTATATTACACATACAAATGGCCGCGGGAATATTCTCTATCCAATGATCGATCCACAAAAAAATCTATCGTGTTTTCTAAATTAGCCGGGAAATACAGATAGACACTTTTAGGGCCTCCTGCTTTATCTAATATATAAAAATGAAAATTTGTCTGTCTGTAATTCTATACAAATTTACAGTTTGAAAGCCAGAATTGTCAAATGTTACGTACAATTGCATTAAAACACGGCTGAGGTAACTAAAGTAATCCGGAATCGGAATAATTTATAGTTAATTTTTAATTAATAAAAAAACATCCACTTAACAGCTATTTCCTATCAAATTTAAAAATTTTTCGTTATAGCAGTTGCCAATAATTACAAAGCCACAATAAAATTCTTATCACACCAATTACTTTTCTATTGCAAGATTTCCACGTGAAAAATGAAAATGAAATAGTCTGCGGTGTATTTTAATGATCTTACATTATTTTAAACCTATTAATATATATATATATATATATATGTATCGAAACTATCCACAATTCTTTTAATTTTTACTTTATTGAATATCCATTTATTTAAGTAAAATTAATAAAGCATCATTTCTTATAAGTTAGCGCCTATCTAAAAATGTAGTATTAATTGATGACCGAAACTCTTTTAAGTTTTACTTTGTTAAATATTCCTTTATTTAAGTAAAATTAATAAAACGTCCTTTCTTATAAGCGAGTGCCTATCTAAAAAAGTAGTATTAATTGATGACCAAAATTCTTTAAATTTTTACTATATTAAATCTTCATTTATTTAACTAAAATTGTTCATCATTTCTTATGAGTGCCAATTTATAAAAGTATTAATTGAGGACCGAAACTATCCGAAATTCTTTTAATTTTCGCTTTATTGAACCTTTATATATTTAAGTAAAATTAATAAAACAATCTTTCTTATAAGTAAACGCCTATTTAAAAAATTAGTATTAATGGACGATTGAAATTATCCGAAACTCTTTTAATTTTTACATTATTAAACCTTTATTTATTTAAGTAAAATTAATAAAACAATCTTTCTTATAAGTAAGTGCCTATCTAAAAAAGCTCTATTAATTGATGACCGAAACTCTTATTTTTTACTTTATTAAATCATTTATTTAAGTAAAATTAATAAAATATCCTTTCTTATAAGTGAGTATCTATCTAAAAAAGTATTATCTTCTTGATAAAAGTTATTGGGTAAAATTCTTTTATGATTCAGTTTATTCGCTTTGAATTTTTAAATAATATGGAACATGAAATGTAATTTTTTATTTATATATTTATTTTTCATTTATTTATTTATTTATTTTGCTTGAGTACGCACATCTTTATATCTGGTATAGTAAAAAAGCGTTTTAACTTAAGAACCAAGTCAATATCCAGACGCAACAGACTACGAATCTTTGAAATCTAAAAGAGAATCATAAGGAACCCAAAATCTTACCCAAAATAAAGGTAAAGTAGAACCTCGATTATCCGGAGTAATTGGGACCAACCATCTATCGGAAAATCGAAATTTTCGGATAATCGAGAATGCTTCAATTTTCAGATTAAGGAGAAATAAATGCAATATTTCGTATTATGGTAACAAATGCTTAATAAAAATAAAGCAATAGCAAAATAGAAACAAGAATAAATTACATGAATTTTAATTTTGAAATGAAGTACATTTTACATATATCACAAGAGTTTGAAAAAATGTTTTGTTTATCGCATTTTCGATTGCCTTTGCTTTCAAGCTCTATCACTGAGTTTTTTAATATTATTAATTCACCAGTATCACAGTCTTTCTGCTGCTCAAACAATGCCAAACTTTTTGCAAAACATTCAAAAGCTGCACAATTGCTAATTTGTTCGTTTTCTTCGTTCCACTCCGCAACTTAGGGGAGCTCAAGTTCAATTCAAAGGAACTCTAAGAAAGGGGATCGAAAATATTTATATGTACTCGTAGTTCGGAAAGGACCGCTTAAACACAAGGAATGTGGTTGTTAAAAAAAAAAAAAAGCTTTCAAAATGGATTTTGCACACAAGGAGCGTGATAGCAAAACAAAACAAAAAAAAAAAAAATCGTTAAAAATGGATATCGGTTATTCGAGAGTTTCGGTTAAAATAGTTTCGGATAAAAGAGGTTCTACTGTAATTTTTGGTGCTATATATTTATTTATACAAATAATAAATTGCATTTACAAAAACAGTATAGCAATTTAAACTTTAAATTTATGAGAGTTTAATTTTATTATTAGAAAGAACAAGACCTTATAAAATTGTAGGAGACAAAAAATTATTATTTGTTGTTTTTGTTGTTGTTTAATGGCGCATTTCTTTAAAGATAATCGCTCACTACCCCACTTACAGTTCATTTCCTTTTCATTCTTCTTTTTTTTTAATATTCTACTTGCAAAAATATTACCTTACCCGTGGCCCTAATTCTTTGCGCACCAGTTTAAAAGTGAAATTTTTCAAAGAAAGAAAGCGCAAACTTAATTTTGTCTAAATAAATAATCAAATTCTTGAAATGCCAGTCGTCTAAAATAAATTGCATTGAATAAAAAAATAAAAGAAGTTGCACACTTAGATTTCGTTATGTAAAATCTTTTCCCTCTTAAAAATAGATAGTCCTATTTTTTTGCGCATGTGCATATAAAGAAAGTTTTCTACCATTGTGATTAGCTGGTTGCTTCCAAATATGCAAATTATCGCAACTGGGACTGATGGCAGTTGCTGTTTAAAAGAAGAGCGACTTCTAATTAATTAATAAGAAGAAAATGTGTGATAAAAGATTTACGGTAGAGTTGCTTGAAAAGATAAACGAAAAACGAAATAGTGGGTGTCTAATGAGGAAAACAGGCAGGAATTTGATTATTTCTGAATGACCAGTGCGTAATGTTCTCAAAACTTTCATTTCAACTGAAGATATACAGCCAAGAAACAGTACTAGTCGCCTATCAACAACAACGGCCCGAGAAGATCGAATGTTCCGTCGAGTAGTAATGAAGATAAGACCAGGAATAATGGCAAAAGCCGCATCCATACAGCAAGACAGCAGCATAAGGCGACCAGTGACTCGTAAAATGGCTACAAAAAGATTTCATAAAATGGGCATCAAATCTTATACAGGATGTCCGGTCTCAACGGTGTCCAATGGATAATTCGTAAACCGTTAGTCATAGACATATAGTTCCAATTACAAAAATGTTTCATATGAGGTAAAGAAGTATTTTTAAAGCGATTTGGGTCAAGAAAAACATTTATTTAAAAATTACGAAATTTAAATTTTTATACAGTCCCCCGGCCCTATAAGTGATATTTAGTAAACTTTTCCTATTCCTCTAACAAGTACGGCAAAAAAAGTCCCATTCATCCAACCCTAAAATTGACCGAGTTATGACATTTTCAATTTTATGACTTAAACTACTTTTCTGTAACTGAAAACAGATGAGTTGGACCAAGCTTTCAGGGGTCGTACGCGAAGTGCTTAAAGTATTATAAAGATCGTCCACTCCAAACGATGTTCAATGGCTAATTCCTAAACCGTTAGTCAAAGACATATAGTTCCAATTACAAAAAGGTTTTAAATAATATAAAGAAGCATTTTTAAAGCGATTTAACAGAAGGTGCTTCCCCCGTATAAATATTACGGTAGTGTTAATTTTTAGTAATTAACTTTCAGATTGGTTAAAATAATTGAAGAAGTTAGTTTCAAAACTCGCCTTATCGAGAAAATCAAATTTTGGGAAATCGCGTAAAACCTTTAAATGCGCCCATTGGTATTCATTGAAAATTTGGAGATTGTAGTGTTCGGTACAGTTATACCAATAGAATAGATTCATAGAGAAACACGATTTTTTAAATTTCGGATGAGGTCAGTTTCGAAACTGACCATATACGGACATATTAATTTCCTTAACATATTCAGAGCAGCCATTCAAAAGTTATGTATATATATATAAAAAAAAAAAACATTAATATGGTACAAACAAATTACTTACAAATTGCGCTTTCTTGTGTCTGTGCTTGGGACGGGAAGGGTGGGGGGGGGGGGAGATGTAACAAAATTTGGAGCGGAGATTTCAGGGGGAATTGATACGGCTGTTTAGTATTCATTACTACAACAGATATTGCTGCATAAAAAAAAATGTAGTTTTCAGGATTATAAAATATGTGTGTATGAGAGCCAGTGAGGGAAAAGTTTAAATTGCAATTTCAGATGGAATTTAGATTATGGATTACTTATTAATTATTGCCGCAATAAAGAAGACGGACCTTTTTTCGCCAAGTTTTACAGCGTGATAATTCTTTGTACATCAGTAGATTTTCGTTTTTTTTTTAAGACTTCATCTAAATTAATCGGCCCCTTAAATTTCTACTTCCCCACTTTTTGCTTCACCTGCACGCAAAGTTAAAAATCTATAGAGGTTTATATATATTTTTTTACTATTCTACTCTATTTGTCTAATTAAATAATGCATCTTCTAAAACTCCACGCCCGTTAAAAATTTTATTTCCTATTGTCTTAATTATAACACTTAATTATTAGAGCATAAAGAGGTAATAATTTTAAAAATTATTAAATATAAAATCATTAAAAAAAGATTCAAATTTATAATTTATATAAGCAATTATATATTTCAATTCTAATTTTATTTAAGTATAAATTACTGATTAAGTTAAAAATATATAGACATACTCTTAAATTGAAAAATATAAAAAAGTATATTAAATTTAAAATTATTAAAATTAATAACTTTATTAAAATGTTAGGAAAATTTTCTACTTTGTCTTTGTAGTTAGCCGGTAATTTATAGTTATAGTAAGTTACTAATCATCTCAATCCTCCATAAAATTTATACTCCCCCCCCCCCCCCCAACTTTTGCTCGGCCAATACATACTGTCTAAAATTATGTATGTATTTTTCCCTATATTTTATTTTATTATGCAAGAAATAACTAACCAATCTACCACATCAACCCCCCTGAAAATTCTACTCTGTCTTCCCCCAACTCACGCGAAAACACCCGTTCGCTATTGTTAATCCCATGGAAGTATTTTTTTAAGATAGCTCGTCGAAGAATATCCCCCCCCCCCCCCCTTCTGTTGTACATGATACAGATTACCTTTTTTTTTTTTTTTTTTTTTCGAGCGTGGGGCGATATTTACACATTAAAAGTTCAAATAACGCATTTAGAATTGATTGATTGGATAAAATAAAAAAAAAATCCAAATAGAAAACTAATTTAATATAATTCTATTAATTCTAAGATAGTTTAGTTTTTCTAATTCTCCTGGTCCTCATACGAATCACTTTTTTTTTTTTTTTTTTTTTTTTTTTTAAATCGAAACTCTATCCCCTGATGGCTTTCGTCAAGCACGATTCCCGCCAAGAATTGTCACTTTGATGCTGAATCTCTGACCAATCAAATTACGAGATACAGCATAAATGGCAAAATGTGGTTGGAAAAAAAAAATATTTTGTTTTAATATGTGAGAATGAACAAAAATCTCAAAATATATTTGTAATGTTAATTTACTATCAATGTTTAATGTTAAATTTTATATCTGACGATTATTTTTGTTTCTAGTAAATTTGTGACTGACCCCTATTTTGTAGCAAAAAAGATACTCCAACTTTAAACATCTATTACTCGGTCAATTTAAATCGCAGAGGAATGGGACTTTTTTTGTCTTACTTGTCAGTGAAATAGGATATTTTTACTAAATATCACTTATAGGACCTGGGGACCGTATAAAAATTTAAATTTCGTAATTTTTTAAAAAATGTTTTTCTTGACCCAAATCACTTTAAAAATACTTCTTTACCTCATTTGAAACATTTTTGAAATTGGAACTATATGTCTATGACTAACGGTTTACGAATTAGCCATTGGACACCGTTGAGACCGGATAACCTGTATAAGCAAACGTGAGCCGATGTTAACTCCTGCTCAGAAAATGAAACGTTTTCTGTGGGCTGTGGACCACTTAAAATAGACAGATCTGCAATGGCAAAATGTTATATGATTTGGATGAATCCCCTTTTCCAGTTTCGTAAGGAAATATCGGTCGTACGGCAAGCAAATGAAGCTTTAAACTCAAAATGCGTCAAACAAGAGTGCAAGTTTCCGTCATATATTCAAATTTGGGGATGTTTTGGTTATTCTGGGGTCAGCCAAAGGCTGCCATATGACGGAAGTATCAATACAAATGTTATCGGGACATTTTGCAGAATCAGTCGTCGCCTTCAATTCAACAACTTGGCCTTCAATCGGGTTATCTTTTTCAACAAGACTTAGTCAAACAGCATTACAGCTAGGATAACAAAGGCCTGGCTTCAACAAAATGGTACTCCTGTGCTAAATTGGGTTCCAAATTTACCGGACATCAATTCTATCGAGGATTTGTGGCGATACTTAAAGAAGGAAGTTCGAAAATGTAAACCACAAATGATCAACAGTGACAATCAGTAGTTGAAAAGAATGCTTCTTGAAGAATGGAAAAAAAATTCCAATTTCTAGGTGGCAACGTATAGTTTCAACTATACCGAGAAGACTGAGAGATTTTTATGCTGACAAAGGGGACCAATGAAATGGTAAGACTTATTTATTTCGTCTCATTTGAACATGCGTAAAACATTAGGGACATAAAAAACTTGCAAGGAAATGGATTTAATTGGCCCCAAAGTTTGTGTCGGTTATTATTTCTTGTTCAATTTCACTACGTAATTGTACAATGTATCAATTTTCATTAAAAATAATTTACATAGAATATTTGTAATTATTGTTTACTTTTATTTTCAAAAAAGCATCGATAAACTAATGCGCAAAAAAATAGGGCCACGGGTAATGTATTATCTGTCCATTTTGTATTTCCTCTGGGGGAAAAAAAAAAGAAGAAAACAAATTTTTTTTAATTCTAAAATCATTTTTACAATGCCGCAGTTACGAGACACTAAATATCCATCAAGATAAAAATAAGATTTTTGACTTTTGTAGATCATAGATCTAATATATAAAAATCAAAAGTTGTCTGTCTGTCTGTAATTCTATACAAATCCACAGTTTTGAAGCCAGAACTGTGAAATGTTACGTGAATATGTATTAAAACACGGCCGAGGCAACTAAAGTAATCCGGAATCGAAATAATTGACATTTAATTTTTAATTAATAAAAAACCACCCATTTAACAGCAATTTCCCATCAAATTTAAACAATTTTCGTTATAGCAGTTGCCAATAATTAAAAATCCACAATAAAATTTTTACCACAACAATCACTTTTCTATTGTAAGATTTCCACGTGAAAAATGAAAATGAAATAAATAGTTTGACGAATTAAAAAAAAAATGTGAATATTACTTCATAACATTTCTATTGCAAGATTTCCACGTGTAAAATACAAATGAAATAAATACTTTGACGAATTAAAAAAAAAATAATAATAATATTACGACATATTGAAAATATAATGGACATAAGCAGGTGACTATACAATGTCATATGAGTTTTTAAAAAAGTATGGAAACATGATAAAAACCCGATTATGGAAATATTGGCATATTTTAGCATTTTGAGATTATCTGAATTTGTTTTTGCTATTTATAGATCTATTTCATATGTGTATATACGTGTGTATATGCGTGTATATTAGAATTTCCACAAGGGTTTAGATTCCTAAAGCTCATTCTTAGTGAACAACTGAAATAAAGATTTCAGATTTATTTTAAAATAAAATTCATAGAATTTTTGTACTCTCCATTTTTCTTTAATCATGAAAAAATGATTTAAATAACAAAATACTCGGACACAACTTTTCATCATTTAATTTTAAAAAAGAAACTTTCTTAAAATTACGAGCAACGCCGGGTACTTTCGCTAGTATTCATATAAATATTCCCTTGCTGATCAGAGATAATCAGTAAAATACAAATATGATTTTTGGTTTTTTTTTCATTTATATTTTTAACCCTTTAGTGCGCAGCTTTGCATATATGCAAAGAACAGTGTTTTGAATTTAATGGATTTTTTTTATTCGTATATACCTGATTCCCACCAGAAAATTAAAATAGCAATATCTGCTTCAATTAATAACACATTCCGTTTTTAAATAAAGCGAAATTAACTATTGAAACTTTCTGGTGAAGGTCAGATTCTGCGAACTACGTAATTTCTAGAACGTATTCTATCATGGGAATTAAAGGGTTAAATGTTAAGATTTATAAAATAAATAATTATGTAAAATAAGGTATTTGGAGACATACTTATTAAAATATTTACTAATTATCAATACTTTAGCGTAAAACAGCCACACGACAGTAGTTGTTACTTATATTGCAGATGTGCAACAGAAGAAAAGATCGACGTATTATATGAAAAAATCTCTGATTTTCTTTCATTATTTTTTCCTGTGCAATAAACCTTTCAGAGAATCTTATATAACTTTTTAGAAACAAAATAAAAAATCGCGCATTTAAGGGTTAAAGTGCAAGTGTAGCGAAAAATAGGATCCGAGGTTTCTGAGATGCATTCTGTTGTTCACAAGGCCAAAACTAAGGGGTGGGGCAGAAGGGGCATGTGCACCGGGCGCCAGAACGAAGGGGCGCCAAATAAAGGATTATACCTTTGGAATGGATCATTTTCTTCTGATGGACTGATGGCTTCTATTATTATGAAACAGCCATTATAAATGAAGTGTTAGGTGAAAATGAAAGAGCAGTCGTAAAAAGTTAGAACTCTGATTTTCTGGTCAGAATGGGAAGAAAAAAAATGGCCATAATTTTTGCCATCAGTCCATCAGAAGAAAATAACTCGGTGAAAGCGGAAACTCGGTTAAGCAGGACTCGGATAATCAGGACTCTAACTGTATATTTCATTTTTAAAATGATCTTTAGAATATTTTTGTTGGTGTTCAGAGGGGAGTCGTCATGACCCCCGTGACCTCCCTCTTGGATCCGCCATTGTAGATTACTTAGTTCAATATTACATATTTTAAGATTACATATTTTAAATTTTAAAATAAGTCGGCTATTAGAAAATTAGTAAAATTCTCTTTGTAAAATACTTTGCGGAAGAGGAGGGGGGGGGGGCGCCAAAATCCATGCTTGCCCCGGGTGCAAAAAAGGCTAGTTTCGGCCCTGGTTGTTCCAAATGAAGCTAAATTAAAACTACAGATAACTTAAATAATGCACTTGTCATTCATTAAATAACAAGAAAGAAAAAATCATGCATCAAGCATAGATTATGAAACACTTCCTAACATATTCAGAATAATGTGACAAAACTGCACCGTTTGATAAGTTAAAATATCAAGTCTAATTCAACCATATGGAAACGCGTAACACATTTGAAAACCCAATTTCAGCTGTTCCCATTTCCAACAGGAAAATTATCCGAATTCTATGTGCAGCCCTGTATATGATACATAGATTTGTATCCATTAACTGCATGCATGCAAAAAATTAGTTCAGTTAGGAAACACATACCACAGTTGAAAATTCCTTTTCAGCAATAGGCGAATGGTACGTGAATTCTTTTGTGTAGCCCTGTATACGATGTATAAAGTTTATATACAACGAGTAACATTTAAAAAAATAGTTAAATTTTAAAGCGTATACCGAAATTGAAAATGCACTTCCGGCAATTATTGCTCAAAGACAGTACTGACCGATTTCTTTTGTGGCTCCCTGTAAATAAATGACAAATACTACGAATGCCCTATTCTACCGTAGTCATCTTGTAATAAAATTTAGTGATTTATATCCGTTTCAATACATTTTAAATAGCTTAATGTCATAACAATAATCAGAAAACAATTTTTCTCCATAGACCATAATGTAATAGAATTATTTTGTGTGCCCATGTAAAGGAATTGTTAATACTACACAACTTCATATACAGTACTGAACATGCCATGATAAGCATCATTAACATATATTTCAATTAAAATAACAAAACTTTGTAAAAAATCACCATAAAATAAAACAATACACAGGGCGCGTTTCGAGGTAAAAACATAACAGCTCGTCCTCAGCTACAGCAAACACGTGTCCGCAAGCGAACAAGGTAAAAAAATATATATATATATTATTTTTATTTTGACCTTGTTCGCTTGCGGACACGTGTTTGCTGTAGCTGATGACGAGCTGTTATGTTTTTAGCTCGAACCGCGCCCTGTGTATTGTTTTATTTTATGGTGATTTTTTACAAAGTTTTGTTATTTTAACTGCTTCAAATCGCCAGTTTTCGGTGCTGTTTAGCTATATTTCAATTGCATGAAACTCCAAATATACAGTAACGCTCAAAAGTATTTTGACAAAGATACTTAATTGAATCTTGATTCACTTAATGATTTGATTGATTGATGAATTGATGAATTGATTCACTTAATTGAAAAGAATAATAAAATACAAAAATCAATCATTTATTTTATTTAACCATATTCAATGTTTTAGAAAATTTTAATAAATTAACAATAAATATTAATAATGTTAATAAAATTATATATATACTATACACATATATATATATATATATATATATTTATATCTGAATTTTGTCATGCTGAAACTCTCGAACTTTGAACCGATTTGGATGAAATTTTTCATATGCATAGTACATACTAATGTCTCGACCAAGTTCGTTGGCCAGCTTCATCCGCCATCTTGTTTCAAAATGACGGCCATTGGAATTTTTGAACTTTTTTTTTCTAACATTGTATACTTATAGAAAATGTAACGTTTCACAAAATGCAAACTCTTATGTATCATTTTAAACAGAATGTTAGAAACATTAAAAGATATTTTAAAGAGTCACACAGTGTAAATTAACAACATAGGTCATTTTAAAGAGAAAGTTAGGAAACCTAAAAATTTTCAAGCGTGTTCACAAAATTCAAATGGCCGCCATTTTGAAACAAGATGGCGGATGAAGCTGGCCAACGAACTTGGTCGAGGTATTATTAAGTACTATGCATATGAAAAATTTCATCCACATAGGTTCAAAAATTCGAGAGTTACAGCGTGACAAAATTCAGATATATATATATAATTTTATTAATATTATTTGTATTTTATTATTCTTTTCAATTAAGTTAATTATTATCTTTATCAAAATACTTTTGGGCGCTACTATATTTACGTGAGTTAGAGCGTGGACGGGCGGACAGACGGTCAGACTAACCGAATTCACAAACAGTTTTCAATTTTGTTAGAAAGTGTTAAAAATTATCTTTACGGAAATTTCTCGAAAGGTGGCGTCGTAAAATTCGAGTAACTGCTCAAGAGGCTTATGCATTTTAATACCTAATATGCCTTCACATAGATGTTTAGTTTGCTAACAATAAATGCTTAGCATGTCTGTGTCCATCGTCGACAACATGTAATAATCGCAAAACCACGTTTTTATAGCTAATTTTAATTGGCCAAATATCTAAAAAAAAACATGATGATGAATGTTTCCTTTAGCTACATTGATACATTTATTGGTAAATTTTAACATTTGTTAGGGAATTTTACAAATTTGAATTTGTACTACAAATTTTTTATTTAACATATACTAGGTCGAATTTAATTTTAACATTTGTTAGTGAATTTTACAATTTTGAATTTGCAAAACAAATTTCTTTTTAACATATTATGTCGAATTTAAGTCCTAATCAACTGCTGTCGCGACAGCTAATGGCTGTTTTAGTGATTGATCAAATAAGAGTAACAACATTTGAAAACCAGCTTGTATAATGTGACTTAGTAAACAATGTCGCTGACACCCGCAATTTAATAACAATTCTATAAGAAAATTGTTTTAAATATATCGCTTTCAATATGAAGTACTTTTTACGAAAGTTTTCTTTCTCTCTTATATATTCACGTGAAAATTTCGTTTTTTAATTAAAAGGTAAATATATTTTTAAATTTAAACTGTTTAACAATATTATTATTTGAGCAATTTAAATATGGCGTATTTAATAATTATTTTAAAGTTTTATTTCTCTGTTTAGTATACACGTATAAAAATATTTTTTTATGTAGTAATTTTCTCCATTTACTACTTTTAACAGTTATTATTTTAATGTTTTATTTATGTTTTTAATAGCCACGAGTAAATAGATCCTTTAATTGAAAATAAATATTGCGCTGTTTCACAATTTGGCATTAATGTTAAAAAAAAAAAAAAAAAAAAAAAAAAAAAAAACGACTTTTTTAAAATATGAAATAAATCTCTTTTGAAATAATGAAACTTTGAATAAAAAATTGAAAATAAAACTTCTAAAAATTAGTCAAATTAAAAAATAATTGCACACTGCAAGCTTGTGAATTATGTCCCCACAGAAGATGATTAATTTGCAATGCATATTTTTTTGCTCCTATAAAACTTTTTGACGGAACTATTTTGACTAACTTAAAAATTAAATAGTTCTTAAAATAATTCTTTGATTTAAAAACTGACCACTGCAGCATGTTTATCGAACATTTCTCTATAAAACTGCAAAATTTCATATTTTTATATGCAATAGTTTTCTTAATATTAGACAAGAAAAACCTCTGGTCGCAAAAAATTCATTTACGGCAGCAGCGTTAGTTGCATTTTTTAAAATGGAGATTTGACTGGTGTGCCATTTGAATTGTTTATAATTTAAATTATCTACCTACAACATAACAGGTTTTCCTATGTAATAATAAAATAATTCTTTCTAAAACCTTGTTTCCATTGAGTTTTGTATTTTTTTTTTTTTTTTTTTTTTTTAGAAATAAAAATAAATTAGAAAAGATCCTAATTTCGTTAATTTGGGAATAATTTCTAGCATATCTCAGATACAAAGCCACTAAGATATCATCAAAACTAAAATAAGACACTTTTGTCTTTCGTAGATTGGCAACTTTCTTCCTCTTTATATCAGTCCTAGCAAATCGAAATCCTCACAGAAGTAAATTAAATTCATGGAATCCAAAAGCTCACATGGGAACAGGGAAGAAGGGGAAGATTCTGTTAAGACTCAGCTACAGTTGATTAATTCGGTTTCTTCACTGCCATAGTGGGGAATCTAGCCCTGAGGGAACATGTCCCTCTGCATCCCTGAAGTGTCTTTCTCTTCAGACTATGTCACTACAGAGACATCTAAATTAATGGTACTTCATACAATGTGATATATGTCTGCAAAATATTTTTCTTTCAAAAAGTTTCTCAACTAAATTTTCTAAAACCACTGATTTTTCTTTTGCTTAAAAAAAGTTTTGCAGTTAATCTTGTAGCTCTGAACATCTATTAGACTTTAATGTCTATGCCTTCCGTACTATGTAATGATTTTTTACGGAGGAAAATATTTTGTAATGGATAATGTTATTATTTTTTTATTTTGCTCTTATTTATTTAGAACAACTTAACATTAATTTAAGACGTTGTTTTTTATCGTTCATCACGATGAAATAAAGTTTGGAAGTGAAATCTTAAACAGAAATAAGGCGTAGTAGGTTTCGTTGTTCTTTTGCTTTCACAGCACTATTTCTGCAATAATGACTGTGTTAAGTATAACAAACCAACATACAAAAAAGTACAGATGCTCAAGTAACATTATCATAGATTACATTAGGGATTCATAATTCAAGCTCCTTCTTCAATGTACATTTATCTAATTCTAATAGTATATGCGATACCTTCAAGCTTAAATGCATGCTCTACTATAATAGACATTTGTGCTTTTAGTAATAATGTTGATCGCTTCTAAAGACAGTAAAGTTCCTTCTTATACTAAACATGTCTTATCATCGGGAATTTTTTGAAGCAACGCTATGACACGTAGTAGACTTTTCCGACCTGTTCTAGAGACGTTTGAAGAGCGTTTGAAGTCTGTTTGAAGGTGCGAAAAATTTATATATTGAATTGGTATACAAGTCAGACCTAGCAAGAGATGTTTGAATGTGCAGAAGATTTGTGTATAAAGTTAACCTGGCAAGAGATGTTTGAAAACTGTTTGAAAGTGCAAAACATTTGTGTATCAAGTTGACCTGGCAAGTCAGATCTGACAAGAGGTGTTTGGAATCTGTTTGAAAGTGCAAAAGATTTGTGTATCGAGTTGACCTGGCAAGAGATGTTTGGAGTCTGTTTGAAAGTGCAGAAGATTTGTGTATCGAATTGACCTGGCAAGAGATGTTTGAATCCTGTTTGAAAGTGCAGAAGATTTGTGTTTCGAGTTGACCTGGCAAGTCATACCTGGCAAGAGAGATTTGAAGTCTGTTTGAAAGCGCAAAAGATTTGTGTATCGAGTTGGCTTGGTAAGTAAGACCTAGCAAGAGATGCTTGAAGTCTGTTTGAAAGTGCAGAAGATTTGTGTATCGAGTTGACCTGGCAAATCACTGCATATGTAGAATAGTTTCCAGATATTGCTGAATCAATCGAGTTCGCATGCAGTCCTTAAATATCGTGTCTGCACTAGTGATGCAACGAATAGTGGTTTGGCCGAATAACCGAATACCGAATATTCGGCCAAGTTGCAGCCGAATATTCGGCCTATTCGGCCGCCGAATAATGAACTTATTTTTGCCTAAAAACAAAATATGGTATGCACTATATGCACAATTCTTGTATATTTCACATTTAAAATGTATTGTTTTCTTTTAAAAAATTATTTATATACAAATTTTTAATTTTTTAAAGCATTATTTTACTCTGAAAAAATATTCGGCCATGTTCGGCCTAAAAATTGCCTCAATAATATAATTCAGACCCCCCCCCCCCCAAAAAAAAAACATTCTTAGCAAAAGTTCCTCATCAGGTACTGTCTAGTTACATTTTAATAGATATTATATGTGTTGTTGTAACATTTTAAAATAATGACAAAATTTTAAAAGTACTAGGAAACATAAGTTTCAGCTTTCAGATGAAATAAAATAAAAAATAAGAAATCTTAATATTTTAAGAAAAACCACTGATAGAAAGGGTGAAAGGAATATCCTCTAAAATGGTGGAAAGAAATCACTGTAGGTAGACTTTATAAAGCTCACAATTAACAAAATTTTTATTTATCTTTATTATTATTATTATTATTATTATTTTGCTGTCAGCAGTGAAGCCTCTTTAGAAAGTGCGCCTCAATGTGAAGAGTAAAAGAAATTAGTAATTTTCTTTCCCAGCCACTACTAGAAAGACAACAGCGTCCTTTGGGGTGGTGGGCGAAAAATTCAGAAGACTTTCTAAACGTTTCACAATTAGCCAAAAAGTACTTTTCTGCACCAGGAAGTACCATATATAGAGAGAGGTTATTTTTAGAAGCAGGTAACATTTACGAAAAAAAAAAAAAAAAAAAAAAAAGACTATCATCTGAGAATGCTGATTATTATTATTTCTGCATCACAATCTACGTTTATTGAAAACATTTTAACTGTTTTTTAAGGCATTACAATGCTATTCTTGAAAAAAATATCTAAAATGTAAATGCATACTAATTAAAAGAATTTAGTATTTACATTTCTTTCATTATTTAATAAGAAATAGTAACAGGCTTAAAAAAAATCACTTAAATTATATTTTACTTTTAAGCGTATTTTACTTAAAAAAAAAAAAAAAAAAAACCCTTAACTATTGCAACATATACGACTTAAATATCTTATACATATAATACATCTATATCTAATCAATCATATATTTATGTTCTTTATAGGTATAATTCAAAATATTATTGAAAGAAATATTTTTTTATGTAACAAGGGTTAAATGTTAAACTTCACATTATGATTTAAAAAAAAAAAATTGAATTAGCTTGTTACAGCTGTATTAAAACAATTTTGAATAGATTAATTTTAAATTTAACAGATTATGTTAGCTTATTACAGATACTTTTTGTACTTACTGATACAGCATAATTTTTTTTTAACATGATTTCTAAATTAGCCTCTTATATAAAAATGGGTAGATAAAACCCATTCCGAGTATGAAAGTTAATGGAAAAAAAAAGTGTTAGTTAATTTCAAATAAAATTTTCATTATATATGATGAATATAAATTGTCAAATTAAAAAGTTATACTGTGTAAATATAAAAACATTTATTACAGTGTATTATTCGGCCAAGGCCGAATAATGGACTTGATATTCGGCCGAAGCCGAATATTCGGCAGACAGGCCGAATGGGCCGAATATTCGGCTTCGGCCGAATATTCGTTGCATCTCTAGTCTGCACTCATTGAATAATAAAAAGGCGAACAACAGGGTAACTACATGAGACGAAGTACTGAGATCGTCACAGTAAAGTAAAGATAGCCTTGTAAACAATTCATTTTCTTGAAATATGTGCGAAACAATTTTAAAAGATATGGCATTCCCTGTGCTAACGAAGAAATTGGAAGCTAGCAGTTAGTGATCTACGCGTCTAGCACATTGGTACAGAAAACTATCAACTATCTCTAAAATAATTCTATAGCATCCTGGTCTAAGTTTCCTACAGATACTTTGATCACTTAATGACTTCATAGTCCGTTTTTATCTTTAGAATGAATATTCTGATTCATGTTTTGAAACAGTTTATAACATCACACAACACTCCAACGCATTGTATCTGGCAAATTATTTCTCCTGCTCATAATTTCTCATATCATAATATGTGAGTTACATATTATGATGTGATAACATGTCACAAATTCTATATTTTATATAATCACATTTTAATTGCGAGATTGGATTAAATACAAATTGCTTTCTTTCCAATTCTGAACGTAAGATATTACACAGTCAAAGAAAAAATATGCAGTATGTTATTGTGTCTATGAGAAATCACTATACGCAGACACTTAAGAATAAAAATTCGTATTAGTAGAAACACTAATCATTATGAGTGATTATGAATGTCCCTTCAATGCAAACGCACGGCGGCGGATCGGAAGGCATAAAACCTTGTGCATTTTGAAACCTTAATTATATAGACCAGGGACGGCGAACCTTTTTATATTTTTATGCCAATTTATTTTTTCAAAAAATGTTTTGGATGACCAAGACTTGCCAATAAGCAAGAATATTTCATTAATCAAAATTACTTGGCATTTTGTTTATGAGGATTGAAATCTATGGGTAATATACGTGGAATTATTACACTGTAAAATTTTCATTTTAAGTAATAAAAAAGTAAGTGCGATTTCCGTTATTGTATCTTGTATGCCAAGTAATTAATATCGGGTTCATACCAGAGTTGGGCAAATTTGTAATTCCAATTACATGCAACAATTTACATGGATGTAATTAATTATGGTTAAAATTACATGCCGTAAAAAACTCTTGCAACATCGTAGCCGGAACAGTGCCCATCCCATTAGTTGAAAAAATACCTGCGTTTGAATGTGTCTAACTATAATTAATTACATGCAATTAATTTGTAATTACATTGCAGATAATTGAGATTACGAATTTCCACTGTTGCTTTTAACAGTGTGCAAGCTGAACAGGATTTATTTAACAAGATAATGATATTGATCTATTTGAGTTTTTCATATCACTTATTTCCGGAAATATTGACTCGCAGGCATACACAGACGGGGAAATTACTAAAACGGCAAATTTTATATCAAGTCGCTAAAATTTCATCATTGGCATTCTCACTTCATAATGCCTAATATTCCTTCTTTTCGATATTTTCCCAATCTCTTAATTTGAAAAAAAAATATTGATTCCATATAGAAATAGACTGGAAATTCATTAAGTTGAAATTCAATTTTTTTAAATCTCAGGAAAAAAAACAAACAAGCTCAGCTTATGCAAATTCAAGTGTTTTGTTTAATTTCATACTATTTTGGTTTAGAACCTCTATCAACGCAGTGCCAAAAATATTTTGTTGCGTGTCATGTATGGCACGCATATCATAAGTGCTCCATCTTTGTTTTCGTTTAATTCAACCCGTATAATCATTTTGCCCATCTGAAAATATGAGTTCCATGATCATGAAAATATTAATATTATTTATTATTTTTTTTATATATTTATTATTAAAAATACTTAAAATATTTCAGCAATTTTCTTTTTATCATTATTATTAGAAATAAAATATCAGAAATTTATGTTCATTTAAAAGACAAATGATTTTGTCTGAAAAAATGTATTTTTTTTTTTTAAGGCAGCTATCCAATTATCGAAATATTTTGACAATCTTTTGTTTTGAGAAACATTTAGGCAGCAGCAAAAAAAAGCATATACTTTCTTATATCTTCTGTTACATACATTCTGATAAATTCTCGGAAATTAATTATACTTCGAAGGCAATTATATTTTTGCTAACCGTTCAAAAAATCTTATTTAACGCTCGCCAATTTAATTAGATCTGACAGAAAAGTTGACAGTTTATTCTTGCACTACAGATTTGTTTTTCAAAATATAACTTCTGTACTTACTTCTTGTACATGATAGTACATGTCCATAGTATCGATTTTTCAAGCAAGGAAAAATATGATTAATCTCAGTTTAACATTTTTCAGCGGATAAATGTGGAAGTTTTATCAGGATATTTATAGCGATCGTCGAAAATTAAATTAATTTTATGCAAATCATGTAATTTTTTTTCAGAACTGTACGTAAGATATTACGTAGTCTAAAAGACAATGCGTGCTTTATGCATACGAACTATTCATTATATCATTATATCCAGAACTCATATGAATCAGGATTCGTTTTAGAAGTTCATTATAACTTTTTTTATCCGAAACTCTCGATTAACCGAAATCCATTTTTAAAGCTTTTTTTTTTTTTTTTTTTTTGCATTACATTCCTTGTGTGCAAAACCAATTTGAAAGCTTTTTTTTTTTTTTTTTTTTTTTTATCTACTATGTTCTTTGTGTGCAAGTGGTCTTTCCGAATTACGAGTACATATAAATATTTTCGATCCCCTTTCTTAGAGTTTCTTTGAATTTAACTTGAGCTCCCATAAGCTGCTGTGTGAAACGAAGAAAACGAACAAATTAGCAATTCTGAAGCTTTTGAATGTTTCGCAAAAGATTTGCCGTGACTGAAGAAGCAGAAAAACTGTGATACTGGTGGATTAATAATATTAAAAAACTCCGTGATAGAGCTTCAAAGCAAAAGCAATCGAAACTCCGATAAAGAAAACATTTTTTCAAACCCTTGTGATATATGAAAAAGGTAATTTCAAAATCAAAATTCAGGTAATTTATTCTTGTTTCTATTTTGCTATTGCTTTATTTTTATTAAACACTTGTTACCATAATACGAAATATTGCATATATTTCTCCTTAATCTTAAAATTGAAACATTCTCGATTATCCGAAAATTTCGATTTTCCGAAAGATGGTCGGTCCCAATTACTTCGGATAATCGAGGTTCTACTGTAATACTAATCACATTAATTGTGATTGTCGCTTCAACGTGGTCTCCATAGACGCACTATTCAAAATACATAAAATCTCATGCATTTTGAAACGCTTTCATTAATTATATTTTACTCGGGAACCACTTTTGATGAAAGCTCGTACATAGCACTGAGACCTTGTGGGTTTTGTAGTGCTATAGAACAAAGTTAGAGAACGGATAAAATTTGTCTGCAAAAATCGTATCTTTTGATTTTACAGCAACATAACTCCTGAAAATGTAATTTTTACGACCATTTATCGGACTGGTAACATAGAAGGTTTTTATTTATTTATTTTAAATGTACAGTCGTGGAAAAAAATAAGTAAACACCCCCTACTAACTCCACAACAAATTATCGTAGAAGAAAGTTACTGGTACCGAACGATTGGAAATAAAGTCAACTTTTAAAAGATGTATATAAAATTTGCTTAGGAGAAAATCTACATAGTAAAATGAACCCAAACTTAATTTTTTTCAATGGCAATACCCAATTTTTTAACAAGATATTTCAAATCTTCCGTGCAAACTATGCCTAGACACCAAATTTCAAGTCATTTGAATAATAAGTTTTTGAATTATAAACATTCAAAATTTAGTGCTTCTAATGTTCAATTACATTTTCATATTTTTATTATCACCTGAAATTATACTCCTAATGTGCTAATTTTTTGTGTAGCAATAATACTAAAATGCCCAAACAGAAATACGTTGAATTTGCAATTTTTATAATTTTATGATATGAAATATGAATTATGAAATTAATATTCGAAAAAATTATGAATTGCAACCTACAATTTTTTTGATGGATTTAGATTTATTAAGTCCTGCTTTATGGAAATCCAAAATTTCACATTTTTCTTCCAAGTAGTTTTCAAATTATGCTTAAAAAACGGCAAAATGATGGTTTAAGGGGCCGTCTATGATAGAAGTGACTAGATATTTTGAAATTTCTTATGCTATCCTGTAATCTAGCAGCCTTCAATGACTGCCTTGATCAAGAAGGGGGCTCTCTCGGTCAACAATCGAGTACCGAACGTCAATTTGAATACAGCCCATAAAATACGTTCGTTTTAAAATAATTAATTTATCGTACGAATTGCATAAAAATTAGTTTTTAGGCTAATTGAAGGGTATAGAGTTCATCTATGCTGTCAAAATTGTGCACTGCTATTGAAGAAAACAAAGTTATGGTTCGTTTTATTATGTAGATGTCCCCTAAGCAAATTTTATATACATCATTTAAAAGTAGACTTTATTACCAATCGTGTGGTACCAGTAACTTTCTTATACGTTAATTTTTTGCAGAGTTAGTAAGGAGTGTTTACTTTTTTTTTTCCAACGACTGTACTTTAAAATACAAATCAGTTAATAATAAGAATAAAGGGCTGAAAAAGCTTTAAAAAGTCCTTCCAAAACATAAGAATTTCATTTTGAACAAATATAACATTATAACTACATATTTGGAAGCGCGAAACTGGCCTTATTCGTTAACGTAGAAATTTTACCTGCAACCCTGAAAATAAAATATAACTGATGTAATTCTAACACGTTCGATATTCATTTACACATAGTGTAGGATGAAGCGGGTGAAAAATTTGTAGCATCGTATTTGGCTGCCTACTCGCTTTTGACGTGAAAGTAACAATTTAAAAATCCATTACTTTAAAATTAGATGTATACAGATATATGAAGAGCTCAGATGCTAAAGATGGTGTGTGACAAAATTAAAAAAATTTGTTAATCATATGATTGAAGATAAACAATCGCCCTCTACCATTTGGTAAATTACTATTTGAAAAAACATTACCCAAACAGATTTTAATTCATAAAGGAGGCATTTGACAACAAACACAACTTTTGTAACTTTACAGATTATTTTCTCAAAATGATGATTGTGTCACTTACCACCTTTATCATCTTATCTCTTCCTATATATATATAGTAGAACGCCAATTATCCGGACGACGATTAACCGGATTCTCCAATTAACCGAATCAATCAAGGACCAAGCTTTTTTTTACCACCTTCTCCAAAATTTTTGAACTGAAACTTCCTAAGTAGCGGTAGAGTGAATTCGGCTGGATGTCACGAAAGTTAACCTTTAAATAACCATTTCCTAATCCTAAAATAATAAAATCGCCAACAAATAAAAAGGCAGCAATGCATAAAATCAACTGTTTCTAGAACCTAAGAACAGCCCATGGATCAAAGTGTATTAAAAACGATGAAAAGGCTGTACAGGAAACAGCGTTTATGGAAACTTTTATTAGACAAAGTTGACCACCCTACCTCAATACAAATTGACTTGAAAGAATGTTGTATGATGATTGCATATCGACTGGTATCTTGTAAAAGTTTCCACGCTAAAAATTTCTTGAAACAAGGTTTTAAATACGACATCCATGCAAGAAAGCAATGAAGAAATTCACAGTGAAAGCTTTACAGAAGACATGGAAAAATTTGGATACACTGGCAGATTTCTAACAATGAATTGACAGCGACGAAAACGATCCCGGTTTTGAAATTTTGAACGACGAAGAAATAACACTAATCATTCAGTATACGAATAGTGAAGCACAATGCGAGGATGACGAAGCAGAAGGAACTGGTGAATCTAGAAGGCTAACAGTCACAGAAGCATTTAATGCACTTGAAGTTGCAGTGAAATGCCTACAACGGCAAGATTCAGTCGATCCCGTTCAATTCCAGTATTTAAAAAGATTAAGGGATTGCAGAAAAAAGAATGTCCTTTATGAAGCAGAGGACTATCAAGAATTTTTTTTCCTATCACAATGATTTATTTTAAATGTATGTACTGTACAGTGTATGTATATATACATGTAATGATTTCTATGTGTACTTCTATGTATAATTCTGCACAAATTTTGTAGAAAATAAAATTTAAAAAAAAGTTCAAAAAATAACTTCTAAACACGACATTTGTAATACGCTAAAATGTGCACTACTACAATTGCTAATCCTAAGCCTGTTAAAAGTGGGAAGTTAATATACATAAAAAACATTGCCATAGCCGTTTTTAAAGTTGTCCAATTATCCGTATTTTTCTTTAACCGGATCGACCTCGGTCCGGACAGGTACGTATAATCGGCGCTCTACTGTACTACGATTTTTGTATTCAAATTTTATCGGTTTAATAAGTTTGACCTAGACTTAGATACCTATGAAATGCCTCGGGCACACTCACCAAAAGTGGTTCCCCTATTAGTGTAACTGTTTTACCATACATAACATACAGTCACATACAGTCAAATATGGAGTTCTGAAATAATGATAAAAATAATACTCCTCTGCATTTATAATTAAAAACATATGAAAAAAATCCCCCCCTTTTTTTTTTTTTTTTTTTTTTAAGAAATAAAACATCTGAAATTTTGACGATGTGTTCAAAAATTATTTTGCAGTTGTCGCGGATTAAAAGTATTATTTATTTCAAGAGAGACTACGGTATATCTAAAAATTTTAGCAAGCTTTAATTTAGAATAAAAAATATGACTTTAGAAAATAATTTAATTTTTTTTATTAATAATTTCTAGTAAGTGTTTTAAAAAAATTCTCGAAAGCTAATTAATCTTCACAAGTAATTATAATTATGTTAATTTTTCAGAAAACTTGTTCAATTTGTTGTAACGCTCTCCATTTTAATTATATATGACAGAAAAATCAACATTTTATTCTTGTAACTGGAGATTTCTTTCAAAAAATAAGTCTGTACTTATTTGTTGTATATGTCCAATACTATCGATTTTTTCAAGCAAACAAAAATACGATTAATCTGAGTTTAATATTTTCTGCGGGTAAACGTGGGAGTTTTATCAAGATATTTCTTGCGGTCGTTTGATACCGATCAGTATCGTCTGAGCAGCTGACAATGTCGTGTACGTGAGAAACATTTTTATTGCAAATTTGAGTGATTACTTGTCAAAAACTTCTGTTTTATCTGCACTTATGCCATAAAAAATATCCTCAGAAAAGTTCAATTTTGTTTAATGACTTGAGCCATTAAATTGTAGTTTATTTCTGTTGTGTGCCTGTATTAAAAAAATTAGGAAAGTTTTGATGCTCTCCTTTTACACTACAAGAAAGAAAAATCATGAGTCTAGCATAGATTATGCAACACTTTCCAACATATTCAGAATACTGTAACGAAACTGTTTGATAAAGTGAAAAATGATATCTAAATAAAAAAATTTGAAAAACGCATAACGTGTTTGAAAACCCGATTTCTGCTATTAACATAAATAGTCGGAAAATTATGCGGGTTTTTTTTTCTGTTTGTGCAGCCCTGTGTATGATCTGTAGGTTTGTGCATTTGTTTGTCTTGGTCTTCTAAAATAGAAGAAACGTTTTAATTTTTATAAGGAAATTGATCTCGAGCATGAAAACATGCTATTTTTTATCATGGTTTCTAATCGAAGAAAATTATTGTACTTTTATTAATTGGTCTTGAAATCGTGTATGAAGGCTGGCTGGATGTTAATTTCCAGAAATTTAAGATAATTCTCTAAAAGCTGTAAATATGTACAAATTAAATGTAAATAGTTATGTATCGTATATGAACAGAAAATTTGTAATTACTGAAGTGATTCTCGAGTTTCGAAAAGACACATTCATAGTGCTCTTGACTTTAATGTGATATAATTAGAAATGTGAAATCCAGAACTTAGCTCTCCCAACTGTGATTTTATTAAAAATAACGTGAAACTCGTGGATATACATAGAATATCTTCAAGAACCAGTATAGACCGTTATATAACGAAATATTTTTGAGGGTCGCTGTGAATGAACCGTAAATGCTACATTTTCAGTACCAAACATGCCACATTGACACCCAATAGCATAAAAGAATTTCGTGGCAATCGGACCGTATTTACGCGAGTTAGAGCACGAACAGACAGATGGTAGACAGACAAAACGAAATCATAAACACTTTCCAATTATGTTGGAAAGTGTTAATAATAGATGCAGTCGGAATTCTGAATTTTTGTAAATTAAAAACCAATAATCTATCAAAAGCGGAGTTTTAATCGCGCACAAAGGGCGTTCAGTAAACATATTAATTACTAACTGCAATATTACAAAATTGAAGAGATTTGTAATCAAAAAGTTTTATCATTATAAATGAATTATTGAATTATAAGCGATTTTTGTCTCAAAGCTATTCTTTTAATGCCTTGGAATTATTTTATGAATTATTTTTCAATAATTCTCTTCAATAATTGAATTCAATTGGAATGAAAAGCGTTGACTATTTATCACTGTGATTAAAATTATCTAAACAATGTCCTTGTACAAAGTTTAAACTTGGCATTCTGCCAAGCGCGCTTCGAAAGGAGGTCGAAAAGTTGGAACGCCGCATTGGTCTGTGATGCGTTTTTCTATGTAGGTTTTTGAATAATATCTTGGCTAATTACCTAGAATTTTTTTTTCGAAAGTCATTATCAACAATCTTTGGACGATTCTGCATCGACAGGTACCTCGAGCGTCTCACAATTCCTCTACTGAGAGTCCGCAAAGTAAAGTTTGTGTGTAACACAAAAATGCGATTTCCACAAAAACAGTGTGATATATGATAATGGCTATAGTTTTTCTGCACGGTTTAAATAAACCCCTACTACCCCTAACTTTTTCATAATATTTAGATTCTGTAGATTGGAAAATAGGGTGATGGGACATATTTTTGGAATACATTTTCGACGATATTTCTGAAAATGTAATACCTAAAATTAAAACAAATGTATTTTTGAGGTTGGTGTTACGAGATCTTCGATTACGATAGTTTCGAACGATAATCTGCACGATATTTAAAAGAAAAAATCCTTTTCAAGTAAGTTAATTAGCCCCCTAAATTTTTCATTAAAAATATTTGCGAATAACGTATAATCTATAAATATGTGGTTCAATAGCCTTTATAACTCTGCCAAGTATGAACTTTCCACCTTCCATAGTTTTCGAGAAAAACGGCTGTGACAAACGGACAGACAAACACACGAGTGATCTTATAATGGTTCCGTTTTTACTTTTTAAGTAAGAAACCCTAAAAAGGACGCATTATGTATATTTAGACATGCGATAAATACCTTATAATACACTGGCCTCCAAAAGTTAAGGAACAGGGATTGCATGCTTTCGATTGTACGCGGTTTGTCGATTATCCGCCAAAATTATTGGCGAATTGTTCTTGAACTTCTGGGATGTAAATAACATGTTTCATTTCATATTTCTCGATGAAGATTTAGTCGGGAGGTCAATTAGAGGGCTAATAATAAATTTAATAATAAAATAATATTTGCGATCACCTATGGAACAGAAAATGCGGAAAATGGTTTGCCACTGTATTAAATGAATATCCGGGTCCTGTTCAACGTTTGTGTGCATTTGTGTTAGCATAGCACTCAAATTCGTGAAGATGTTATTGTTTCTGTGTAAAATTCAAAAGTTTTTTGTTTATAGCATACAGAGTTTTCAACCAAATTTAACACAACTTTCCGAAAACCTGACAAAGAACACTAGCAACAGTATACTGCAATTAAAACATGAATACTATATTGAATATTTGAGGAGATATGGGCATCTGTATGAAACAATTTGTAACTGCGCATGCGTGGAAGATTTCAAAATTTTTATTTCATAATTTGGTAGTCAGCTATTTTAAGAAACTTCTATAAAAAGTCTAGCCAAATATTGTGAAAACTCAGAAAGATATAGTGAGCTAATTGAAAAGTTGTTATCCTTTGGTTTTAGTAAACTTGATAACCTGCCTAACATGGTTAGTCTGTGCAAAAAGAAAAAGAAAAGTTAATAACACTTAATCATGCCATGCAAAAGAAACTGCGGCATGTGTACCGGAATTGCAGTGCGGCATGTGTCGCATTTTGCATGGTGCATCACAGTTACCTGAAATCGCTAAGGGGAATGGCGTAACCATACACTCAGTACTCTATACAAACGTTACACTTAGTTTTGACTTCGAAATCATGCATGCATTTACTAATTAGTGTATGAAAAGAATTTAAACATAACGTGTTTAAAAGTTTGAAATCATGCACTTACGTCAAAATAAGGATTGTACTTCTACAAGTAAACATAGAAATGGTATTCATGCTATACACTGGTTAAAATAATCTCATTGCGCACCTATACTGTGCGTTTGACGACCATCTATCGATAATAGACTTTTAATATTTTTTTGATAATATTTATAGACTTTATCTGTTTCTGGGATGAAAGATTCCAACGTTTTTCAATATTTTCTGAAAAGAATACATCGTTAGACCCTATTATATTACTATTGAAATAGTTATATTGGTTAAAATTTAAGCAATTATATCAATTATTATAATTATAAACTTAAAAATTTTATAATTATTTTAAAAATAATTATATTTAGTTCAAAACTTCACTCTGTACAATTTTGAAATATTGATTAAAGGTGGTCATCTCTCCTCGATTTGATGTGCCATCTATCCTGAAATTAAAGGACAGATTGAGACCCAATTTAAAGCGTCACTCCGCCATTGTACGTCTTTGTTTTAGGCTCAAAAGAGAATATTGGATTATGTACGTGCTTTAACCTCTTGGCCTGGAAAGACGTGCTATGTACGTCGCCTTGGATTAACACTAGAAAGCCCGCAACAAATGAATATATCTCGGTTCGAACCAGAATTTTTTTTATAAAACTAGTTTATAAGATACAAAGAAAAAACTAGATAAATGGATAAGTTAATAACTTTAAATAAAAATTCTGGTTTGAAATAGTTTTCTAAAATATGGACGGCTTCTGCCAATTAATTTCCAGTGCAAGAGGTTAAAAGTTAGTATATCAAAAACAACCTACGTACTGCAAAACATTCAATACCTAACTCAAAAAAAATATTCAACCACTAAATTAAATAAACATTAAAATTACACTTACTTTTTATAATCGAAAAACCCAGCTGCATGTCGCAATGGGTGAACACACTGAACTATTTCTTACGAAGAAAGTTTATTCTGCAATCTGTGATCAAGCTTTGGAAATATTTAGATTGGCCATCTATCTTAGAATAACCCTATATAATTGTTAGTTTTTTAAACGTTGTTTCATAAAAAAAAATTAAATTAACTACAGGAATTGCATTCAAAACCATAAAAAATACAATAATTAATTAATCAAATATAATAAAACACCTTTTTTATGATCGTTTAATAAGCAAAGAAATAATTTAAGATTCGGAAACCTAAATCGCAAGAAATTACTAAAATATTCATGCATTATTAATTAAAGTTTATTTCGCACGCATGGATAAATCGAATATGAATATTAAATTTTAATATATTATCATTCGTATTAGAATTTAATATATTTAATACATACATTAAAATTCAAAAAGAAAATTTTCATTATTAGGTACGTTCGTAATTACATAAATACGTAGCACCTATAGCCGACGTTCGTTCCGTCTGTCTGTCCGCGTATAACAGAGCAAAAACTACAAAATCGAATGGTCTGAAATTTTAAGTACATAATTGTTGCAAAATTTTCTCGATTCATTTCAAATTTTATGAAAATCTGATGTATAGTTTAATTACAATGACAGTCAAAAGTTTTCCGTTACATTATGGCCAATGGGAAAAAATTATTTCAAGTACATTTTAATGATGTTACAGCCTTTCGAACAGAATGAAATTGATATTCACTTATGAAGTGCACTAAAATACACATTCAGTATATGCGGCGCAATAATGCTCACTGATCGTAAAACATTTTTCCAGAATGAGAGCAATGTTTCGGCAGAACTCCGTGCATATCAACAGATGATGCTAAACTTAGGGAGATGACCCATGTCCGTTAATGAAGTTAAAGGCATGATTCGTAAGTTCGAAGAAACCAATTCTCTAGATGTTGCACCGGGAAGAATGCGATATGCAACTGAGCCGGTGAGGACGGAGTAAATTGCAATTGCAACAGCTGATCTGAAAGTTCCTCAATTACTACTGTAAGTGGCCGCTCAATTACACGAGCACTGGACATTCCATGGGCAACCGTGCTAATAATTCTACGCAACATTCTGTATCTCTATCCATACAAAATCCGTTTCGTGCAACAGTTGAAACCACAAGATCACTCTACACGTCTTGATTTTACCCTGCAATTGGATGCATACTGGCCATCACATATCTTATAAACGGGCGAGACCCACTTTCACTTGGATGGTGCTGCGAACGCACAGAACTGACGAATATGGTGTTCCATATTCGTCATGCCGTGTAACAAGAGCCACTGCATTCCCCATACGTCACATGGATTCACGGCGAATTTCCTTTTTGGCCCTTACTTCTTCGAGGAAGTTACAATGAACGGATTTGTTAGGTGTACATTCACAAGTGATCGATACAACAGACTACTGGAGATTCATGTTGTCTCGGTACTGGCTTTGAGGCAAAGAGGCTGTTTGGCCACTACAATGTTCGTGCAAGATGAAGCAACTGCTCATACGGCGAGACGTGTAAAGAAATGATTCAAGTTAACTTCCCTGATGAACGTGTCAACTTTCGTACTTTCCCGATTGCCTGGTTCGCAAGGTCACCGAATATGAAACCTTGTAAATTCTGGATGTGAGGTTTCTCAAATATCATGTTTATCAAGGACGTGTAACTGATGAAGTGGACTCGAAAGCATCGTACGCCATGTCTCACTCATTCCTACTGATATGTTACGTGCAACCGTTGATAACGCGCTGGTACGCTTTCAGCATATTGTTGACCAACAAAGTATGCACTGCACATAGAGCCCACAGGTGTGTAAATAAATAACATACTCCGTTCTTCTTTTATTTTTGAACAGTTATCTTTCTTTTTACGTCGTTACAGCGTCATCTGGTGACGAAATATCAAACGTTTTTTGCAAAAACCTCGGCCGCATGATCTACATAACATATATTTAAAGTTTCATTCGTATCCGTTCAGCACAACCAGAGCTATTACCCAGCAAAGAAGAAATTGCTGGCCAGCAGCAAGATAGGTGCTGGCAATGATGGAGAAGTGTTGGCTGATGGTCTACCACTGCATGACCACTGCTGGACAGCTTCAGTCAACTTTGCAGTTGGAAATCATCAGATAAAATTCTGATGGGCCTCCGTTTTATCTCTTGCGCTGGGCCACCACACCATGGAAGTACACGAACTTTTGCAATAATATTGCTGGGAACCCTTACGCTAGGTAGCGTAATTCATCTAAGTTTTAAAAAAAATCACAAATTGTAATCTTTATTCAAATATTTTAATATGAAGTGTAAAAATATTTAAACAATTACGTTTCAAGTTTAACAAATAATAATTTATTAAACTTTTAAATATTTTGTCAAGTCTATATTAAAATAAGAGTTATTTTTATCACCCCGCAGCAGATTAATGAATTTGAACACAAATCTGAAATGAATATCTTAACACAATTTAAGCTATTTTTTTTTAACTGTAAATAATATAGCACCACTGCCACCAACAAAATAAATAAGTAAATGAATAAATAAATAAATTCTATATTTCAACGGACTTTTTTTTCTTCTTAAATCTGGTTTTACTAAGTTACAAAGGATTTCGGTTTTCGTAATTTACACAGTTGAGAATCAATCAACGTATAAAATATCTTTCTCTACAATACAATAATATCTATACAAGTTTAATGATTGGGAACGTAAATCACAAAAGGAACAAACTTGAAATAGTGTAATGAGAGGTTGAAAACAACGAGCGGTCGTAGAATGCTCTAAAAGTACTTGTTCATGTCCGATCACGAAAACCAAGCAGACCCGACACGGTTAGTACTTGGGAGGGTGACCACATAGAATCAGCTGCAAGTTCAAATATTTCTATAGGCATTTCTATTATAGACACTTCTGTAGCTGTTGGTGAAACTAGCTCATAGGAAAACGGGCCGTTATTCTATAATACTTTTTCTATAAGTTTTTTTTTAATAGAATTCTATAAGAAATTTTTGTAAGGGAAAGTGCTGGGCCAGCAAAGGAATAGCAGTAGGATAGGTGCTAGCACTGCAGGAAAAGTGCCAGATTGAAGTAATGTGATGGCATACCAATGCTGGCCTGCTGTTGACCATCACTGATGAGCCAGCTGCATTGGAAGCTTTTGTACTGGTTTAAGTAATGGCACCATTGCACTTTACCGCTGATGGCAGTGCTGGCTGCCATCTTTTTTTTCCCAGCTTATGGCCCACTATTTCTTTCTTTTCTGGGTAAGCCTCTGAGTACCGTCAGTTTAATTTTGACCACCCTGTATGTGTTAAATCGTTAAAATATCACTTTTGTTTTTACTTTAGTAAATCAGAAATTTTGAAAATGGATATAACAACCCGACAGATCTGCTTTTAAAATTTGGGATTACATTTTAAATTTCCTTTTTGCTTAATAGTTTGGGCAAATAAATTGTAGTTTATTTTGATCTTATGCTTCTAAGAAGAGGGAAATGGTAAACTTTTCATACTCTGCTGTTACACATAAAATGAAATGGCTCAGTTGAATTTCTGTGATTTACACTGTAAAAAAATTTCATAAAAATAGAGTATCTCTCTCTCTCTTCCCCTTTCCTACCTATATCTTTCCCTGCATCATGTTATACCGCCCTATCTTTTATTTCTCCCACGATAGTACACATGTCTGACGGATTTTTCTTCGTGTAAAGAAGAAGGAATTCCATTCAGAGCCTTGAGGAATCTGCATTTTTTTCCACTTTTTGCACATATATTTTATCTTCCATTGCTTTATTTTACATATACTGAAAATTTTGCACCTTATGTGAAATAAAAGTGCGATCTTAGATTTTTTTCTTTAAAATATGTTTTGAAAATATACTCTGAAAATAGAAGAGAACGCAATCAGCTTTAGTACCAATAGATTTATTTTTGAGAATTAATTTAACAGTAATTTTGTTTCTTTTATTTAACCGACTCTAAACAAGTTTGTAACTTATTCCTATTTTCTAACTAGTTGGATGTGCCAATCCCAAAACTTTCTTCTATCTTATACATCTTAATATTTCAAAAAGTAGTTACACATGTTAATACTTCAATATTATTAGTTCAATACTATACCAACTTTGATTTTCATCTCAAATTTCTGCTTCAGTCAATTAAACGGACTAAGAACGAGTTAATCTATATCATGATATTTGTTTAAATTAATAGTTTTTCCTTATTCTGTTATTATCAGCTGTTTGCGAATGGCCGTCTTAGCAGGAAGCGAGTTCCCGCCTCTGCACGAGCCGCCGATGGACAATAGAACTGCACAAAATCAAGAAAAGTACACAAAAATCGCTATCACAGAGCCCCTTTACCGCGCAATATTTCCAAATTCTAGGAGGACCTGTTGGCCAAAGCCAAAAAAAATGCACAAATAATTTGGTTCAATTGTATGCACAATTTTATACACTTTTCGATGGTACAATAATGAAAATGGCACAAACATCGCTATTACAGAACCCCCCTTCTGGCAGATTTTTTTTCAAATTCAGGGAGGACTTGCTGGCCATAGCCAGAAACATACACAAAAATGTGGTTCAATTCTATGCATAACTTCATACACTTTTCGATGGTACAATAATGAAAATGGCACAGACATCGCAATTATAGCGCCCCCTTCTGGCGGAATTTTTTCAAGTTCGGGGAGGATCTACTGACCATAGCCTTACACATACACAAAAAAATTTGTTCAATTGTATGCATAATTTTATACAATTTTCGATGGTACAATAATGAAAATGGCACAGACATCGCAATTATAGAGCCCCCTTCTGGCGGAATTTGTTCAAGTTCGGGGAGGATCTACTGACCATAGCCTTACACATACACAAAAAAATTTGTTCAATTGTATGCATAATTTTATACAATTTTCGATGGTACAATAATGAAAATGGCACAGCCTTCGCTATTACAGCGCCCCCTTCCGGCAGATATTTTACACATTCAGGGAAGACTTGTTTGCCATAGCCAGAAACATACACAAAAAATTTGGTTAAATTATATGCATAACTTCATACACGTTTCGAAGATAAAATAATGAAAATCATACAGACATAGCATTTATAGCGCCCCCTACCAGCGGAATTTATCCAAATTCAGGGAGGACCTTCGTGCCATGACCAAAAACAAACACAAAAAATTTCGTTCAATCCTATGCATAACTTCATACACTTTTCGATGGTACAATATTCAAAATGGCCCAAAAATCGCAAAAAAATTGCTATTATAGCGCTTCCTACAGGCGGATTTTTTTCAAATTAAGGAAGAACCTACATGCCATAGCCAAGAACTTAAAAAAAAATTTTGGTTCAATTCTATGCATAACTTCATACACTTTTTGACAGTGCAATATTCAAAATCGCACAAAAATCGCTATTACAGCGCCCCTTACCAGCGAATTTTTTCCAAATTCAGGGAGGACCTGCGTGCCTTAGCCAAAAACTTAAAATAAAAATTTGGTTTAAATCTATGCATAGCTTCATACACTTTTCGATGGTACAATATTCAAAATCGCACAAAAATCGCTATTACAGCGCCCCTAAACGGCGAATATTTTCCAAATTCAGGAAGACCTGCTTCCCATAGCCAAAAACTTAAAATATAAATTTGGTTCAATTCTATGCGTAACTTCATACACTTTTCGATGGTACAATATTCAAAATCGCACAAAAATCGTATTACAGCGCCCCTACCAGCGAATTTTTTCCAAATTCAGGGGGGACCTGATTGCCATAGCCAAAAACTTAAAATAAAAATTTAGTTCAATTCTATGCATAACTTCATACATCTTTCGATGGTACAATATTCAAAATCGCACAAAAATCCCTATTACAGCACCCCCTACCGGCGAATTTTTTCAAAATTCAGGGAGGACCTGCTTGCCATAGCCAAAAACTTAAAATAAAAATTTGGTTCAGTTCTATGTATAACTTCATACACTTTTTGATGGTACAATGGCGACAGACAGACATTTTCTATAAATATGTTTTTTGGGATCTCTGACCCATAAAACGTGTAAATTCGTCGAAAACCGGAAGTCGGAAAAAATTTCGATTACAATACTTTTTTCTGTTTAAGATAGAAGAAAGTAAAAAGTACGTTCACTCAAAACTTTCAAATGGGTGATCTGATTTTAATTCATTTATTTCAAGTTGCCCATTTACTTAATTCCCCCTTATATAAAGTTTATTAATATTTCAGAATGGAGATTTTGTATGTCGATATGCCTATCCGTTCCTTTGTGATCCAACTTTTTATAAAAATAGGGATGTTTCTACAAAATATGAAATAATCACAAATAAACATCATTACAAATAATATAGTACTATATTACGCATTATTTTCAATAAAGAACAAAAAGCAGTAACAAATATCAAATTTTTGCTTCGAAAAATCCCCGGCCAGAACATATAGCTTAAAGGATAAGTTTAAAATTTAGATCATCTAATTGCAACATTTCATGTGACAAAAAATATTTAAAGGAGAGCAAAAGTAGCTGATTAAAAACTATATTCCATGACAACGTGAAGAAATCTCAAAGGTTACCTTCCAAGTTACGTTAATAGCGTCAGAAAAAAGCTCAAACATATTCGAAAACCAATAAAACTTTCAGATGTGCATGAAGATGCAAGTAAAAATTAAATTTAAAAAATCAAAAAAACCGACTGCGTAAAAAGAGAACTAATTAATTATTTCTCATCAATGTGAAACTATTTTTTAATATTACTTACCTATTTTTTTTTATTTACTTGTATTGATGACTTTTAAGTTGTGTTTAATTGTTAGTTACTATGTATAAACACTGTTTTGGTGAGGCCTACAGATGTCTATGATGGTTAGAGTTGCAGTGAAGCTAGAGATCCTACCTACACAACTTCCAGGTTGTATAATATTTAAATGGAGCTTCTGACTGTAAAATAGTCAATGAAACATAGTCTTCATTTTGAAAGACCTATCCAATGATATGCCATTCAATATGATGCGTAAAACATTTTTTTCGTCTCTACCGCCATTCTGTATTTTACGGCCGCCATTTTGAATTTTTAGAAACAAATCCTAGCCTATAACCATCGGACGATTAAGACAAATCGATAGAGGCCTCATTCATTAAAATCCATCCAGGCGTTGGGATGTTTCGAGGGTATAAAGAAATCCACATACCCAGATACGCGTGACACACATAACCCTTCTTGGCAGTCGGGTAACAAGAGGACAGAAATCATGTCATGAAGGATTGCTATATGTTTCATAGAAAATTTCATGTAAGTCGGTAAAATCCATATCAGACATCATGAATTTTTAATATTTTATCGCATTACAAAAATATCACAAGTAAATTAAATTTCTCAAATAAAGGGCTATACGTTGCTCTCTTGGCTGTTCATAATAATTGTCTTTTGATCTTACAGCTTCTAAGATTAAAATCCCTCTTTTTGATCACAGTTAGTCGTGAAATAAATAGAACTTGCTTTACAATTTTTTTTATTTCTGCTTGTAGTTGTCATTCATATTAGATTCGGATTGACAAAAATCTTTCGCATAGACAAAATCAGTAATCATTTAAACCGATGTTATGTTGTAAATAGGTCACTCTCCGTAATCACAAAGCGCACTCTAGCTCCTCGGTGCTATAGTTACAAACATGCATTTGATGGTGATTTATGCTTGTTTAAGTGTGTTCTGTCTCCCCTAAATGTTTGTACGAATAATTTTTAGACCATGTGTATTGTTTAAAAAGGGAATTGATTGTCTTAGGATCAGGAGGGGTAATTATGAACAGGGGGTAATTGTGACCGCCGCCATATTGGAGAAAACTGCGAATGGTAAAAATTTGTTTCAAGCTTAGATATTAACCTCATAATGTATATTTCATTTTAGATATTCTTTATCACTAGTCTAAAGGCTTATTGAGATCCGAATAGCAAATAGAAACAAAGTCTATCAAAATTTTTGATAAACGGATTTTTCACTTTGGAGTTCAAAGTGGTCTCAATTACCTCAAATAAATGTGTATGCAGAGTTCATTCTAGGCGTTTTTTGTGGGGCGGGCCACCCTGCCTGCCCTTCTTTACAAAATTTGACGCCCCGATGCCCCCACTGTCCGAAATCCCCGCCCTGCGAGCTCTATCACTGGGAAAAATAAAGCCCTTTAAGTTAATTTCATTGCTTATTTCAAGCAAATTCTAAACTATTTGTAAACACTATATAACGTCCTAGCCCCATTTTGCTCCTAATCTGTTCCTTTTCAACCCCCCCCCCCCAACATCCTCATACAGACACCAATTATTTTCAGAAAAATTCCAGCACCGACGCAGTCATAAATTTCTCTCTGTGTCTCTATACCCCGTTTCTCGGCTACCGTGAAAATTCAGCCGAATTAAGAAAGAAAAAAAACCCGGAAAGGTCTTTTGACAAAGTTGCCGTTTTTTCGCGATTCTCTGACGAAATTGGGTTTTTTCGCAGAACATTTCTCAAAATTTGCGATATAGTTTATGTCCAAATTTTCGGATTTATGACGGATTTTTTTTTTAATTTTCGGAAAAGAATCATCCCTGCACTGCAAAGTGTCATGAATGGGGTAAAGGGGTAGTAGCAAAGACTTTTTAGGGGGGGTGGGGTCAGGGTGGGGGAGAGTTATTAGTTGATTATTTATCATTACATTAATGTGCCCTTTTTTTCTCTAAAGTGCCCTTTTATGGCAAATTGCACTCTGCCTACCCTTGATCCTAGAATGAACTCTGTGTATAGGCAAATATAAAAAAAAAATATATAGTGGTCGTAATTTCCCCACTAGTGGTCTTAATTACCCCAAACTTTTATAATTGTGAGTTTTTAATGGAGTGATTATAACCATCTTTTAACGTAAAAGACAATTAAAACTCTTATAAGGTGTTCTTAAAGGGTCAAAGTTACTTTCTATGTACTGAAAACACCACTTTTCCAAATAGAAAAAAGTAAAAAAAAAGTAACACCGTTTAAAATATAGAAAGTCATCATAATTACACCTTCTGACCCTATAATATCAATAAATAAGTGCTTTTCTTAAAATATTAGGCAAAAACTTTATGTCCATATGTTGTAAAGAATGTTTAACGCATGAACTTGTTTTACAAAAAATTTATTTTTAAGAATTTTACAGAACAAACAACAAATAAAGAAACACCAAACTTAAATAAGCAAGACAAAAGCTCAAAATTGCGAAAGAATTGTCATTTTGAAGCGCAAGTGGTTCCACGACAACTCGAAGTAATCTTTCAAGTGTGTAATAAAAATGTCTATCACGTACTATACTGTAACGGTTGCTGAAAGAACATATTTCTATATTAACCAACCGCAAAGAAACTCTATCTGCGGGAAATATAAAACTCGAATTAATTGCATTTTTTCTCGCTAGAAAAACAGACATCTCGGACAAATAGATATTTCAACTGTTATTTTTCAAAGAAAAGTTAAGAGAATTTATAAATAAATGTCAACTTTTCTAAAGGTATGTAATTGAATTTAATATAAGAAAAAAATTCTCTTGAAAATAAACTAAAAATGTTTTTTTTAATCTAAAGTATTACATTAAATAAAAGAAAAAATAAGCGAATTCAATGAGAAATGTTTAGTTTATTAATGTTTCAGGGATTTAAGAAATCCAAAATTACTTTTTTTTTAATATATTTCCAAAAACGGCTACACATTGCTGTCTTACCTGTGATCCCTTCATAATAATAGTATTTTGGTATTACAACTTCTAAGATTAAAATCCCCCTTTTTGATCACAGTAACTCCTTAAATAAATTGAACTTGTTTTACAATGTGTTTATTTCTGCTTGTAGTTGTCTTTCATATTAGATTCAGATTGACGAAAATATTTTGGATATACAAAATCAGTAATTATTTACTGATATTATGTTTTAAATAGGTCACTCTCCCTAATAGCGAAGTGCTATCTAGCTCCTCGCTGCTACAGTTACAACCATGCATTTGACAGTAATTTATGCATATTTAAGTGCGTTTTACCTCCTTTAAACGTTTGTACCAAAAATTTTCAGATACCATGAGTATTGTTTGAAAAAGTAATTAATTTGTTTTAAAATACCGAGAAAAAAACAATATTCTTACAATATGAGGATAAAATCTTTATGTCCATATGTTGTAAAGAATGTTTAACGCATGAACTTGTTTTATAAAAATTGTATTTTCAAGAATTTTACAGAACAAACTACAAATAAAGGAACACCAAACTTAAATAAGCAAGACAAAAGCTCAAAATTGCGAAAGAATTGTCATTTTGAAGCGCACGTGGTTCCACGACAACTCGAAGTAATCTTTCAAGTGTGTAATAAAAATGTCTATCACGTACTATACTGTAACGGTTGCTGAAAGAACATATTTCTATACTAGGACTTCCCTCAGAGGGATTAGTCTGAGCGATATTACTGAGAACATAGATTTAATAATAACATGTGGAAGCAAAGAAAATGAGATGTTATCTTTAATTGTCCATATGCTGCGATAAATTGAAATGATGAAAATAAACGAATCGTAGAATTACAAAATCTTATATATAAATTCGTATACACTGTTTTAAAAAATGGAAAATCTAACCATTGAAGACAGCCATGCATGGATATAAAATTGAAAACGCAATATATTAAAAGTAAAATAGAAAATGAAATACTAAATTACTTATATCGGAATTTTAACTGTATAAAATGATGTCAAAAGCATAATCAGACGCTCCGCACCAATTTGAGTAACTTTAAATGACAAATATATGATGTTTAAAAAGAATGGACTATACTTTATATGGTGTGTGCTCCCCCGGAATAGTTAATATTGTACAATATCTGTTTTCCACGGATGCAATGACGTTGTCGATAACATTTAAGGAATTCTCTCCTCAAAATCTAATATAGTATCAAAGTACCGAATACATCAACAGTGGCATGCAATGCTTCGTTTGAGTATGTTTTAGATATGCTCGATCGGATTTGAATGATGAGTGTATGCTGGCCACTACATACGCTGTATTGTTTGGTTTTCAAACATATTCTGCACAAGTTGAGCTGTATTTAGCATGTATTAAATAAAAGAAATCGGCAATGATTACAACATAAAGTATGACACAAGATCTGAATATATCGTCTGCATAACTTTTGAGCTGTCAAAGTGTCATTTGAAGTAATTTACAAATCCAAACATATTTATTCAGGAAATCATGCAAGCTAACATACGCCAATATGAACCCGATTATAAAATTTCACCAGAATAAGTTAATATATAAAAAATCTACTAATGATAATTGAGAATATGACCTTATGATAAAATGTCTAGAAAAATGAATCGGATAAAAAATTCATATCACATTTAAAACGGCACTTCCCTCTGTTAGTGGCCTTGGCGAGAGAGAGAAAAGCCTAGAGAAGGAACACTTCAGGGTTCGCAAAAACCCGGGTTTTTCTGAAAAAACCCAACCCACATGGGTTTTTTCGGGTTTTTTCATGAAAAACCCAATTTTCCCCGGGAAAATCGGGTTTTTTCAAAAGTATAATACATGCGTAATTACATTATTGTATACTATATTTTCTATATATTATATATACTATACATAAAAAAATACATTGTTCTCTTATATACAATATAATTGTAATGCTATTTTACAAGTTATAAATTGCATAAATTATATGAATTTAAATTAATTAAATGCCAGTGTTTCTCACAAATTAATTTTAAATATAATAGAAAATATAAAATTGTTAATTTTCTTTAAATCAAATAATGAATAGAATATTAAAATTTAAAATATATAAGTAGGAAGAAAAAAAGGGGTAAACTAGTCGAATGTGCCAATCCCAAATGTTTCTTCTATCTCATACATGTTAATAATTCAAAATTCGCTATCACAGTGCCAAAATTAAATGGCAATTTATGCCCATCATGAGGATTGTAAAATATAGATTTGTTGAATTGGATGCATTTAACAAGGAGATATAAGTATGACCTGTTGTTCAATTTACAACAAAACCTGATCAGTAACAATTTACGTCAACATCTAACTGAATCTGAAGTTTGATGAAAATCCATGCATTATTAGTTCTTGAGATAAAGCTATTGCAAAAAGTAAGATAAATGCAGCACAACTGCGCCGCTTGGGCGATATACACCAAAAACTAATCAGCACCAGTTTATATCAAGGTTTAACTGAATCTAAATTTTTATTCAAATCCGTACATTAGTTCTTGAGATTAGAGTTATTGCTGAAATCGTGAAAAATGCAGCACTACCTCTTGGGCGATATGCACCAAAATTCAATAAGCAACAACTTAACTTGTAACTGAATCTGAAGTTTTATGAAAATCCATGCATTAGTTCTTGTGATAAAGCTATTGCAAAAATTGAGATAAATGCAGCATAGCAGCACCACCTGTTGGGCAGTATACACTAAAAACTAATCAGCATCAGTTTACATCAAGGTCTAACTCAGTTTTGTGTTAGTAAAAGTTTTGTGAAATTCTGTGCATTTGTTCTTGAGATAGAGCACCCACAAAATTTTTTTCACATACAGACAGTCATTTTCTAAAAACTATCAAATTGTCTTCAGGACCTTTTTAAAACATATAAATCAATCATGAACTGGAAGTCGAAATTTTTCACGAATCCAATACTTTCTTCTTGTAAAGATAGAAGAAAGTAAAAATACATATTTTTTATTTCCATGAATATAGTTGATTTGAATTTTTTATATAAAGACATACCTATAATTATGTACTATGTGTGTTGCCTACTAGGTTCTATGTTAGTAAAGTAGTTCAATGTGCTGAAATACATTTTTATTTGTATGTAATGGCTTTTATATATTAATATTTTTTCAAAATTAACTGAAATGACTTAAATTCATTAAATTTATATGTTGTTTAAATTTTTAAATTATATCTGAAAATTGAAAAAACCCACTTTATGGTTTTTTCAGTGGGCTTTTTCAAGTGGGCCCATTCTGAAAAAACCCACCGGGTTTTTTCGAACTGGGCCCAGCTTTGCGAACCCTGGAACACTTTAACAAGTACTTTCGGGCAACCTACTCACTGTTTCATACAGGTCTTTATTCAATATTTACACAATTTATTTAATGCTAGGTGGGTATCTATCAGTTTTGTTTCATTTAAATCGCATGTTTTGCGGAGGAAATGCAGCATTATGAAATATTTAAAGTTGCTGTACCTAATAATTCCAAATTAATGGTAATTGAGATCGCTTTCCGTTAATTTCATCTTTTTAAATTTTTTAGAAACCATTCATAGAGACAATTGTATATTTTAAAACTAACCCGAAGCAAAATTTCAAGATTTTGGGCTCAGCAGTAACACAGAAATAGAAAATTTTTGAAAGTTTTTTTGTTTTTGCACTGTTTTATATAGCGACATTTTTAGAAATTGTTCTATTGCGAGAATTTACCCCATGATAAATACAGCCATGTCAATTTTCATGTTTATATTCCTAACAATTCCATGTACTTCGTTACTTAGATCATCTTTAGATCTTTTTCCCGCTTTGTTTAGTCTTTCTATTTTTTTAGAATTCGTTCTACAACGAGCATTTACATCTTATTAATTACTACCATGCCAAAGTTCTAGTTTCTAACCCCAACAGTATCCCAAAAATTTCAGTATTCCAAATAAATCATAGTTTAGAACCTTTCTAGAAATTTTTACGTTTATCCGTCAAATTGAACCTTTTAGAGAGCGTTCATTACAAGTATTTATATCTTAAAAGTAACTACCGCACCAAATTTAAAGTTTCTAACCCAATCAATATCGCAGAAATCACAATATTAGAACATTTTTGCTCCTGTAGCGATGTAGGTTCCTGCACTGACATAAAATAGTCTTTTTTTCGGAGCAGAGATGGCTACCAACATTTTTTTAAGTTGGCTATGTAGTTTCAGAGATAACAACTCACAAACGTACAAGCATTAATAATATTATATACTTTATAATATTATAACGCTTTATAATATTAGCATTAGATGTACAGATACAAAAGCCATTTATCCGTTACAAACTAAAGTGCCGGCGATGCCCAGAATTTGAAGGATGTTTGTTCTGAAAAATCAATTTTAAAATTTGGCATACAACACAAAACAAACATTAAAAAAAGCAGTCGAAATGTTGTATGAATGAATCATATGAAATCGCTACATAAAAATGTATAAATGTATATAACAGACGCAAAAGAATACAGCTATAAATGAACTTATTTCAATTTATAATTGGAGCAATAATGTTAAAATAGGCCAATAATTTCCCTAATCGGGTTTTTATCATGCTTCAATACATTTTTCACACTCATATGACGTTATACTATATCCACCACGTCCTTTATATTTCCAATATGACGTAATATTTTCCTCTTTCACGTGGAAACCTTGAAGTAGAAAGGTTATGAAGTTATATTCACTTTCATTTAAATTCGTCAAACCATTTATTTCATTTTCATATTTCACATGAATATCTTGCAATAGAAAAGTTATGACGTAATATTCACTTTTTTTTTTAAATTCGTCAAACTATTTATTTCATTTTCATTTTTCACGTGGAAATCTTGCAGTAGAAAATTAATTGTTGTAGTAATAATTTTATTGTGTTTTTTAATTGTTGGCAACTGCTATAACGAAAAATGTTTAAATTTGATAAGAAATTGCTGTTAAATTGGTGGTTTTTTATTAATTAAAAATTCACTAAATTATTTCGATTCCGGATTACTTTAGTTGCCTCGGCCATGTTTTAATACACATGTCCGTATCTTTTCACAATTTTGGCTTCCAAATTGTGGATTTTTATAAAATTACAAACAGACAAGTAATTTTATAAAAACTTAATATATAAACTCTATAAACAGTTTAGACAAGTTTTCATTTTTATATATCTCTCTATTCTAAAGAAAGTAACTAACGCTGTCACCGCCGCCGCCGGTTTTGAAGTTTTTGTGACCGGAGGTCTTTCTTCGTTAATATTAAGAAAACTATTACATACAAAAATATGAAAATCGGTGGTATTATAGCGAAATGTTTGATCAACACGCTAATGCAAACAGTTTTCAAATCGAAGAATTATTTTAAGAGATATTTAATGCTAAAGTTGGACAAAATCGTTCCATTAAAAAAAAAATTATAGGAGCAAAAGCTATACATGGGAATTTAATCAGTTTTAGATCATTTTATTCGATAAAAGATCCCGGTGTGTAGCTTTCATTAATTGTTTTTTAATTTGACTTATTTTTTGAGGTTTTATTTCTATTTTAAATTCAAATATTCAGCATCTTGACAGATATTTTTTACATATTTTAGAAAATGGTATTAATTTCAACTGTTGCCAACTATATAAACAGCGCAAACAATAATGTTTGCTTCAAATAAAAAAAAATATTTACACATTACTATTATAAACAGAAAAAAACCTTCAAATTAGAATTAAATGATTAGGTATAAAAAGCAGGCACTTATTGGAAATTACGCCATAAAAACTATATTTACATGTGAATTTTAAAAGAGAAAGGATATTGTAAAATAAATTCATTAACATGCGTTAGAAGTCTGAAATAGAAGAAATTACGTCACATTACACTTATTATGCAAAATGAACAAAAAATAGTATTGCAAAACAGTTTAAATTTAAAAATTGCGCGAGACAAAATATTAGAGGTTAAATATTGGTTTTTTTCAAAATTTTATTATTTGTCGTTTATGTGAGGGGTTCAGCTATAAGTATGCAAATTTTCATGTCTCCAAACTAATTAGGGGCTGAGTTAGAAAAATTGCTTAAAATACACAAGTTAGAGCCCAGAGGGTTAAATATTAGACCTTTTTCAAAATTTTATTATTTGTCGTTTGATCTGAGGTGTTCAGCTATAAGTATGCAAAATTTCATGTCTCCAACTTAATTAGGGGCTGAGTGAGAAAAATTGCTTAAAATATACAAGTTAGACCCCCAGAGGGTTAAATATTAGAATTTTTCAAAATTTTATTCTTTGTCGTTTGATGTGAGGTGTTCAGCTAAAAGTATGCAAAATTTCATGTCTCCAACTTAATTAGGGGCTGAGTTAGAAAAATTGTTTAAAATACATAAGTTAGAGACCGGAGGGTTAAATATGACTTTTTCAAAATTTTATGATTTATCGTGTTATCGCAAGTGTTCAGCTAAAAATATGCAAACTTTCATGTCTCCAACTTAATTAGGGGCTGAGTTAGAAAAATTGCTTTAAATACACAAGTTAGAGCCCAGAGGGTTAAATATTAAACCTTTTTCAAAATTTTATTATTTGTCATTTGATGTGAGATGTTCAGCTATAAGTATGCAAAATTTCATGTCTCCAACTTAATTAAATTAGGGGCATAGTTAGAAAAATTGCTTAAAATACACAAGTTAGAGCCCAGAGGGTTAAATATTAGACTTTTTCAAAATTTTATTATTTGCCGTTTGATGTGTGGTGTTCGGCTATAAGTATGCAAATTTTCAAGTCTCCGACATATATAGTTTCTGAGAACGGGCTCTGTGACAGACGGACAGACTGACAGACAAAGGAGTGTGACAGGTAGTGTTTCGTTAGATGAACGAAACTCTAAAAACATGCTGCGGATGACTGTAACAACATCCTAAAATTACATTACCATCAGCGATCTACCAATCCCGAATTTAGTTTATATTCGTTTCATATATATTCTTATTCTTCTGTGTGGCCCTGTAAAATAACTATCAAAATTATATACAGTAAAACCTCTGAATAGCGGACACCCCGAGAATTCAGAATTTGTCCTCTATTTAGAGGTGACTGCTACTGAGAGTAAAACATGTACAGTTATTTAAGAGTTGGTAATCGAAAAAATGTTCGCTAAATAGTGTTATCCGCTAATCGAGTGTGTCCGCTATGGAGGTTTTACCAGTAAAACCTCTGAATAGCTAACACCTCGTGAGGGCAGAATTTGTCCTCTATTTGGAAATGTCCGCTACTGAGAATAAAAAATGTACAGTTATTTAAGGGTCGGTAATCGAAAAAATGCCCACTAAATAGAGGTGTCCACTAATCGAGTGTGTCCGTTATGGAGGTTTTACTGCATAATAATATCATCCTTTACAAGAAAATAGCATGCTGTATGATAGACAGACAGACATCCAGAGAAAGTTAACCTCCCGGAGCAATAAACACTCATGTCTTTTGTTTTAATCATCCACAATTGTATGTCATACAACAGGCCAGATTTCATACAATAGGCTAAAAACGGTCACCGTGGTACGGATTACTGTATTATTATTTGTTTGCCCACCAAAACTGGTTGCCACGGGTTGTTGCAAGGTTTGTGATCGCGTGGTTGAAACTGATCTATTCGATATTACTGCGTGAGTATTTTTTTTATTTGCTCCATGTGTTCAAACCAGTTGTCTATGAAAACATCAACCGGTGAAAGTGACGCACACCAAATTTCTGTGACGTATGCAGATAAATTGTGTTTTTTTTTTATCAGTTTTTTCTATATAATTTTTAAACGGTTTGGAACTTATTTTTCATAGTATGTGCATTCAGTAGGCGACCCTCATAGGTACCTTCTGGTGCAATCAGAAACGAAATCCGACAAATAATTTTTGAGTTATGCTTGACGAAAGGTTTTTATTAGGCTTTTTTTTTAGTAGGACATGGTGTTAATATTCATCGTAGTAGTAATGTATCCGGACAGTAATATTTCGCTGAGTATTAGCCTTCGCTTCGCTCAGACAATTAACCAACCGCAAAGAAACTCTATCTGCGGGAAATATAAGACTCGAATTAATTGCATTTTTTCTCGCTAGAAAAACAGACATCTCGGACAAATAGATATTTCAACTGTTATTTTTCAAAGAAAAGTTAAGAGAATTTATAAATAAATGTCAACTTTTCTAAAGGTATGTAATTGAATTTAATATAAGAAAAAAATTCTCTTAAAAATAAACTAAAAATGTTTTTTTTTTTTTTTTTTTTTTTTTTTTTATCTAAAGTATTACATTAAATAAAAGAAAAATAAGCGAATTCAATGAGAAATGTTTAGTTTATTAATGTTTCAAGGATTTAAGAAATCCAAAATTACTTTTTTTTTTTTTTTTTTTCTGGGAGCACGGCAGTGCGTCCGCCAAGTTCGCACAAGCCGTAAGGTACCTTTTCCTGAACCATTTCGGCATACTTTTCACCCTCTCATATCGTCGTTTTAGGGAGAGATATAGAAATTTTTCTTTTATACACATGTTCGTATGGTCAAAATGAACTAAGATTCCACAATTTCATTTTCAGTATTTAGTAGTTTTCGAAACATTAAATTCCGAAAAAGCGCCTTTTTGTCACTGACTCACTTCGCATCATCAAATAACTAAGGTACTTCTAAAAGTCGTAGAATCATGAAATTTCACAAGTAAGTCGGGTTTGTTGCACAATTAACCAGAAAAATCCGAAAACACAGAATTTTCGCCTCTAAACCCTTCAAACAGGGGGTGTTCATTTGGCCGTAAACAGTTTCTTAACACATTCAATTGTGCCAATGTTGGTCGCCAAAACTCGATTACAGAGCTTTGAAGGGGTCACATGATTACAAAAAGAATAACATTTTATGGTACAGATGTCATATTCGCCCCATATTGGCGCGATTTTTTTCTGTCGCCAATATCATATAGGCAACAGGTACTTAACTTGCGCTAAAGTGTCGTTATTTTGCTTGATGTGGTAACCCGGATTATGTTGTTTATGCTGTTGATGTTTTCGCCAAATTGGCAACCGAAAAAAATTGCGCCAATATGGGGCGAATATGACATCTGGTCCCATTTTATATATATGCTTTTCCAAAGATGTTTGTTAAATAGAAAAAAAAAATGAATATACCTAAAAATTTCAATCAGTATAGGTTATGATATATTTACGATATTAAAACAATAAAACATTTAACAAAATATAACCGCAATTCGGTACGTTTCCGATATTGTAGCCTTGGCGAAATGCAGAAAATAGCCTTGACGTGAAAAGAAATTTGATAATAACATATTTTCTGGCAACCTATTTACTGGGTCATATACACAAGCAATTTTTTTCATAAGTATAAAATTTATTTAATGTAAGGAACCCGTTTATTTATTTTTATATACCAACATAAATAATTTGTATATAAAAAGTAATATTTTATACATGTATAAATAAAATTTATATATGTATATAAAATAACATGAAAGTTCATCAGGTTTGTTTTCATAGTTGTTTATATCATTTGGCAACATATCTCAGTTTCTGAAGTCCGAATTGCGCCAAGATTTTTAAAAGATGTCAAGGTCCCTATAGTGGAAAAATATCCAAATTCCATATGAAAGTTTAAAAATCTCCTTTTAATTAAATGAAATTTGTAACTAATAAAGCTGTCTTTAACGGTGTACGACAGATGCGGCGTCCGAAGTCCGCTGCTAATGCTATTATATTCTATTATTAGCCTACTTACTATTAATTTATTGTTAATTTTAAATCTGTAAAAGAAATATTATAGTTATAGATAAGATATGTTGGTCGCCAAAACCCGATTACAGAAAATTAGCCTGAGTTATAAAGGTGTTACATGATTTCAAGCTGAATGAATTTTTATATGCTTTTACAAAAATCTTAATAAGGCAAATCTTTCAGTTTATCTGTCCATCTTTCTATCTTTTACTTCCTTAAAACAAATTTTATTAAAGACCGGGAGGCGTCTGCACAGATCATCACCTCATCGAATTGACAGCTGAAATTTTAGGATTAGTTAAATATCGATTAGCGTATTGAAATGTAACTGGTCTGCCAAGTCATATCTTTGAGGAAACCACCTCCAGACCCAATTTTACGGGTTAATTGGTGGATTTTCCATTGTTTTTTTCCTGCACCCATTCCTCCATGTTTCCATACTTTTGGATGCAGGAAAATACAATAGTAAACCTATCAGTCAACCACTAAAATTAGGTCTTCAGGTTATCACGTTTTATCAGGTTCCACCATGATATGATTTAACAAACCAGTTGCATTTTAATATGCTAATCTAGTTTAAACTAATCCTAATATTTCAGCTGTAAACTCGATGAGGTTATGGAGTGTGCAGACGCCTCATGGTCTATTATAAATGTCGGAATTCTAATCTCGATAGCACTCTGGTCAATCTGGCAACTATTCCTACTATTTATGGAACACTATTCCTTTAAGTGCGTTTTAGTGATGTTAATGAACTTTATGCATATGCATCATACATATTATACATATGCATATAATGCGTAAACACAGTTGCATCATACATATTATAGGTATGTGTATAATACATAATACATATGCATCATTATGACGTCAGAATAAACAAAACATTTTTTGTCGACAAATATGAGAATTGACATAATATATTACTAAATTTGGCGACACTTCGCTAAATGTCGCCAAGCTTGGCGAATATTTGACGCTGGTGGCTATTTTTCAATGAATTAATTATTAATGCGAGCTATCTATTTATATTTTGCCGCATATCATCTAAATAGTTAAATGGTATAACGTACGAATATTTACAAAGTGCCAATAGTTTCGTCACTCCACAAAACCTGTGCTATTGTTATTATATTGTACTGTTATTATACTTACTGTGACTATGTTGTTAATCTTTACTCTGCTAAAACTTCTGTATTATATAAAGAGAATTTGCGGAAACTATTAAAGCACCGAAACTGCCAGTTCTCCTTCTGATTATTATAATTCTATAATATGTAACCTGTTAATCGATATGTACGTTAGAATGAATCTTCTATAATCCGGTTCCTCGCATTTTAGTTTACAGGTTTCGAATAAAAATAGCTAAAATCTTAAAACCATGGCACATTGGTTAATTCTTCAACACGATTAGATGAGAAGAATTATAGATTTTCAAATGGATCATGGCAGTGAGCCCGTAGGCCTTCTATTCTTCCGTAATGGAGTCTATTGAAAAGGTTAACGTGAAACAAAAAGATATTAGCATCAATATGTTTTTAATGTAAATTCAGATATTGTCAAAGGATTTCATAAGAACCATTTCACTTGTACCCAATCGTATCAGTTAAAATAAAACAATTGGCAATGAACCCAAGTTGAAAAGATTACTTAATATGATTAAAAATTTTCGCATTAGAGAACGAATCGTAACTGATAAGGAAACATGCATAAGTGAGTTAAGCGATATTTGTCATGAAAGATGAAATTCATAACAACACAAAATATATGATGTGCTTCCATGATCGTAAAGAGTTCTTCATTTCTCTATCAAAAGCTTCCGACTTGGCGAAAGAATGAGCAAGTAAATTAAATTATGAATAACAGTAACATGATGCAACGTTTAACATGCAATTAACAGAGTAAATACTGCTTGCTAGAGGCGGCTAGTACTTTAATATCTCTCTATTCTAAAAAAAAGTAACTACCGCTGTCACCGCCGCCGCCGGTTTTGAATTTTTTGTGACCGGAGGTCTTTCTTCGTTAATATTGAGAAAAATAATGCATACAAAAATATGAAAATCAGTGGTTTTATACAGAAATGTTTGATAAACACGCTGATGCAGACAGTTTTCAAATCGAAGAATTATTTTAAGAGATATTTAATGCTAAATTTGGACAAAATCGTTCCACTAAAAAAGTTTTATAGCAGCAAAAACTATACATGGCAGTGTAATCATTTTTAGATCATTTTATGCGTTAGAATTTGCCGGAGTGCAGATTGCATTAATTTTTTTATTTTGACTCATTTTTTCAGGTTTTATTTCTATTTTAAATTCAAATTTTCAGCATTTCTAGAGATATTTTTTACAGATTTCAGAAAATTGTACTAATTTAAACTGTTGCCAACTGTATAAAAAGCGCAAGCAATAATGTTTGCTTCAAATTAGAAATTTATTTACACGTGACTATTATAAACAGGAAAAAAACTTTCAACTTAGAATTAAATAATTATGTATAAAAAGTTATTAAAAATTAAAGAACTTATTAAAAATTACGTCATAAAAAGTATACACGTGAATTTTAAAAGAGAAGGATATTGTAAAATAATAAATTCATTAACATGCGTTAGAAGTCTTAGGAGAAATTACGTCATATTTACGTCACATTATAGTTATTACATAAAATGAACACAAAATAATATTGCAAAAAAGTTTAAATTTAGAAATTGCGCTAGACATTTATTTAATATTTTGAGAGGATATTTTCAACTATTTTTGTTAGGAAAGCGCAAATAATATTTCATTGCTAACAAAAGTACTTTCACGCGATTATTTAAAAGAGAAAGAATAGCTTGGTAAAAATTACGTCAGATTTAAAACGATTAATTTAAAATGTCTCATTTAAAAGAACTTTCTTTTCGCTTTGTTAAAAAATACCAGGAGACAAAGACTCTGTTTACTTAATTCCTTTTATATTAGCTTATTTTGAAATGTTGTTACACGTGTCTACGTCATCAAGTTATTTTTATTTCGACGTTTTATTTGTATTTTTATTAATGTTGTACGAATTTATTTGTTCTTTCGTTATTTAAAATAAAAATTATGTCAATTTGTATAATTTGGCGAGTGGTTTGGCGATTTATATAATTTGGCGAAATTGGTCGACGGGATAATCAAGTAGTACCGCAGCGGATTTGGCATTAAAATTCCCCAATCAAAGAGAAATGAATAGAAATTCTTTTATAGGGAGATCGCCACTGTTTTTTAAATTATAATTCAATCTTTCGAAATCTTTTTAAAGCCGATCAAATTAGCGTGCATTTAGAGCCTGCGGTGTCTGGACGGGGGTTGGCGAGCGTAGCTCGTAGGGGGCCGAGCCCCCTAGTAAAAAGAAAAAAAGTATAAATTTGTAAAGCTCAATAAAATAAATTTAGGTATTTCTATGTTAGACGGGCGCAAGTGGCAAATCGCCAAATACTGTTCCCAACTCCATTGTTCATATTGCATTCATTTCATTTAAAAATATAAACTTTCCAGTTATCTCATTTGAAATAGATACATTTCCCTCATTTTATTTAATAGAATATTTAACATAGAAATAAATAAATAAATAAATAAGAAATAATAACATAAACCAAAATATTTTATTTGAAAATCAAAGCAATGTTTCTAATTTACACATGTGAAAAATGAAAACTACTATTGGTGAAAAAAACAAAATGCTAATTAGGAGATTTGCTCTCGGCTAAGTAGTTCGACATAAAAGTACCGAAATTTAAGTTTTTTTTTTAATATTAATATAGTATAGAAAAGAAATCTTGAAAAACATACAAAAAGTAGTGATATCCCAACAAAAAGTTTTCGGTAAAAAAAAAAAAAAAAAAAAAAAAAGCGCCAAGTTCTCTTTAATGTTTCGGCCAGAAAAAGTAGTGATATCTGAAGTTCGCACAAGTTAAAAGCCAAAAATCCCAAATCTTTCATTGAAAATGGCTTCCTTCGACTTGGCCGTTAATGCCTTCGAGAGGGTTTTTAAAATTCTAAAGTATGTACAAATGAGCTACATGCCAACTAAATTTTTTTATTATTTTAGGCATTTTGTGGCACAAAGTACAGAAATAAAATACACATTTGAGAAAAGTATTTAAACAACTTCAGTCTATTTAAATGCTTAGAAGTTAAAAATAACAAAATACTTGTATTCAGGAGATAATATCCCTAATTGCTAAAACATAATTAGTATCAGCTTTTAACAGTTTATAAATCGAATACCTCTTAATGTATGCAAACAAACTATAATAAATGTTCAAACGAAAAATATATCTTTCGTCAATGCACACGATTTCAATATTATACAATAAAATATAATGTAACATATTGTGAGATTTGAAGTAAGTAAATTTTGTTTTATTTCTTGAGCTTTACGTTAATGACTTTAGCTTTAGAACGTACAAAATGACAATTAAACCACAAGTGGTCTAAATGATCTGTAATCAAAACTAATTTTTGTTGAAACTGAATGGTAGTTATCAGAAATCTTTTACTTATAATGTCTTTATGTGAATTTGCCTCTTAGCATTGTAAAATTACTTTTAATATTTAACTAATTCATAAATGTGTAATATTTCCAATCATTAATTTTGAAATGCTGTAGAAGCCATTAACGGCCAAGTCGAAGGAAGCCATTTTCAATGAAAGATTTGGGATGTTTGGCTTTTAACTTGTGCGAACTTCAGATATCACTACTTTTTCTGACCGAAACATTAAAGAGAACTTGGCGCTTTTTTTTTTTTTTTTTTTTTTTTTTACCGAAAACTTTTTGTTGGGATACTATATTTCCAAAAACGGCTACACATTGCTCTCTTACCTGTGATCCCTTCATAATAATAGTATTTTGGTATTACAACTTCCAAGATTAAAATCCCCCTTTTTGATCACAGTAACTCGTTAAATAAATAGAACTTGTTTTACAATGTGTTTATTTCTGCTTGTAGTTGTCTTTCATATTAGATTCAGATTGACGAAAATATTTTGGATATACAAAATCAGTAATTATTTACTGATATTATGTTTTAAATAGGTCACTCTCCCTAATAGCGAAGTGCTATCTAGCTCCTCGCTTCTACAGTTACAACCATGCATTTGACAGTAATTTATGCATATTTAAGTGCGTTTTACCTCCTTTAAACGTTTGTACCAAAAATTTTCAGATACCATGAGTATTGTTTGAAAAAGTAATTAATTTGTTTTAAAATACCGAGAAAAAAAAACAATATTCTTACAATATGAGGATAAAATCTTTATGTCCATATGTTGTAAAGAATGTTTAACGCATGAACTTGTTTTATAAAAATTGTATTTTCAAGAATTTTACAGAACAAACTACAAATAAAGAAACACCAAACTTAAATAAGCAAGACAAAAGCTCAAAATTGCGAAAGAATTGTCATTTTGAAGCGCAAGTGGTTCCACGACAATTCGAAGTAATCTTTCAAGTGTGTAATAAAAATGTCTATCACTTACTATACTGTAATGGTTGCTGAAAGAACATATTTCTATATTAACCAACCGCAAAGAAACTCTGTCTGCGGGAAATACAGAACTCGAATTAATTGCATTTTTTCTCGCTTGAAAAACAGACATTTCAGACAGATAGAATTTCAACTGTTATTTTTCAAAGAAAATCTAAGAGAGTTTATAAATACACTATGACGCAAAAGTTTAGACAATGACGTCATTCAGCTTTAAAATGTAGAATTATGACGTCAGAATTACAAAAACCTGTAAATATATTCAAAAACTGATTTAAAATGCTATGTACAAAAGACACTCGTTTTATTTGCTATAATACTAATTTTTTTCATAAAAATTCAAATGTGCTTGTCGCAAAAGTTTAAAAAGTTATTCTAAATTTCTTTGAATATTCGCTGGCATATGCAAATTTAGAATCGATGATGTCACAAATTTGGAGTACTTAAGTTCTGCAAACGATTGCGCTTCATAGTCGACATGCCGAGAGCTAAAGAAATTCAAGTGAATGAGGTTTCAAGGATTTGGCAGTTGAAAGGTGAAGGGAAGAGCGTTTCTGAAATTTCTGCTATTATTAATAGGTCAAAAAAATCTATTTATCGAGTTTTATCGAGTGGTTCCGAATATAAAGCAAAATGTCGGTCTGGGAGGCCACGTGTGACAAATGTACGAGAGGATCGCCTGATACAAAGACTAGCGAGTACTCAACAAATGAGCGTACGTGGAGTTCAAAGCTCATCGGGACTCTCTGTATCAAAGGATACGATTCGTAGACGAATTTCGGAAAAAGGAACAATCGTTTATAGCAAAATGCAGAAGAAACCAGCTCTGAAACCACATCATAAGTTACAAAGACTTATGTGGGCTCGAAAGCATATGTCATATGGAGAGAAATGGCAGTCAGTCATATTTAGCGATGAAAAAAAGTGGAATCTGGATGGTCCAGATGGTTGTTTATCGTATTGGCATGACTTGCGGAAGGAACCTCGACGTTTTTTTAGTCGCAGACAAGGAGGGGGCTCGGTGATGGTTTGGGCAGCCTTTTGCTATAGTGGACAAGTATCTCTGACCTTCACCAGTGGTCGTCAAACTTCACAGCATTATACACAGACATTAGAAGAAAACCTACTGCCATTTGCTGAGCTTCTAGGGGGTCCTCAGTGGGAATTTCAGCAAGACAATGCTTCAATTCACACTGCAAAACATTCAAAATCTTGGTTTAATTCCCATAATATAAGAGTTCTCGACTGGCCAGCATGTAGCCCAGATCTTAACCCTATAGAAAACCTTTGGAGCATCATGTGTCGCAAAGTTTATAGCAACGCTAGACAATACTCTTCTGAAAAGGAACTTAAGACATCTATTGAGAATGCATGGTACGATATCGATCCACAAACTATGCAAGATTTAGTTTCTTCCATGCAATCTCGTGTATATGACGTAATACATAAGCATGGATGCGCAACCAGGTTTTAAAAATTGTTTATTTCGATTTTATTTAATTTGTGTCTAAACTTTTGAGACAGCAGTTTATTTTTGTTACCATTTAATTTATTGCAATATGCACAATTCCACTTTTCTTTGTTATAAATATTGTTTATATGTACAGCACATTAATTTCAAGCAGTGATTTGAAAATTGAATAAATATTTTTCAAAGTATGTAAGAATTTCTTCATTGTCTAAACTTTTGCGTCATAGTGTAAATGTCAACTTTTCTAGAGGCATGTAATTAAATTTAATATAAGAAAAACATTTTACTGGAGAAAAAAATCTAACAATAATTTTTTGTCTAAAGTATTTCATTAAATAAAAGAAAAAATAAGCGAATTCAGTGTAAAATATTTGGTTTATTACAATTTTAGGAATTTAAGAAATCCAAAATTACTTTTCGTCTTTCCATATTTTCCAATATTTTTCCTAATTTTGATTCAATTCTTTGGTTCTTTAGCATTTTATCAGTACAAATGCGTCAGGTTAGTGTTTGTAACTTAACACGTTGAATGCCACGGTGACTGACACTGAAGCTGAAAAATTTACAATGTTTTAAGTAATTTTTAAGAAAGTATAATCCTGTAACAAATAAAAGGTAAGTAAATTCTAAATAAATTTTCAGTAATTACTTAAAACAAGATATGTATTTTTAGTTTTGTATCATAATTTAGACCGTCAGTCATTGGTGCATGACGCGCTCTAAATGGAAAGTTCAGTGACAGCCACTGGCGACTGACGTGGCGTTTAACGTGTTAATATAAATTAGATTCTCGAAAAAGGACAAAAGTAATACACCATTTAGAATTCAATAGCATTCCAAAATTATCAAACATGTATTCAAAAGTAGTATTTTCATACCAAATATTATATTTATTACCAATTCTATTTTATAAGGAACACATGATATCACACCGTCATTAAAGTAATGCGACGTCACTATGTTACGTCACAGTTGATGTTGGATTTGTAGTAAAATCATCAGATAAACGTAACATTCCATTGGGATATACTTACTAAATACGTTTTATAAACACACACACACATATGTTAGGTGGTCCTGAAAATTCGCGTTACGTGGTAAAATGTAGTCAACGTTGATACTCGGAATGTCACCCAAACAATGCCAACTTAGTTGCATTTATCAACAACTCTCAGTGGAATCGATACATGTACAAACTATGGCCTGTTTAGTGCCCAAAATTCCATTTCGTAAAATGGACCCCTTTACAAAATTTAACAATATGGTTCCCTTCACAAAAGTCCACTTAATGAAAGAAGCTTTTTCACAAAACGTTTCATAAAAGCGAACTCTTCATAATTTTTTTTTTATTTTGTTAAGTTTTCAAATATGTAATTTACAAGCGAAATAATCTCAATAGAATAGAAAACTTGGGCAGGAGGATTTTAAAACGTTAGTATTAATAAATACTTATTTGAATTCGCGTAGCTAGGTTTGATCTTTCGTTACAGAATTGTATTGTTCACAAAAGTGTAAGAAATTTCATACAAATAACATTTTTTTCTTTTTTACAATAAGAGGACTCGAGAAAAAAAATCCTGTATCGACTCCTGTCTTACAGCGTACTATCATGTACTTGTGTTTTCTGCTATATTCAGCTCGGATATGAAACATATGACACAAAAAGGAGATATACAAAAACACAACTTGTTATAATCTTACAAGTTTATCAGGGTACTATAGTGCACCAGCACCTAAGGACAGGCCATCCCAGGGAATTAATTATTTCTAAAATACCATTAACAACTTTAAATTTATCTTAATCTACATACTGTTCGTCGACATGTTACGCTGCCAAAATAGTGCAGCATAAATAAAAATAATTGAGGGGTGTTTTTTAGGTAGATTTCGTAAGAAATACTGCCTATTACATTCTGCTCTATGTTGGAATTTCTGAAAGTTTTTTGCAGACCTACGCCCCTAGAACCAAAAATCACCCCCAGTTCAAAACTTTATATGTATGTATCACTTTTTTATGGACACGATAACTTCCATAATTCTGCACAGATCTCTTCCAGATACATAAAAACAAGGGGTAGAAAATCTCGGTCAAGTTCGTTAATGGTCAAAATCAGACCATGGAGGTGAAAATAGGGAGGGGGTTTGTGAAAAACAAAAAAATCCCTTAATTTCTTAATTATAATACACATCAAATCAGTTTAAAATTATTATTACTTCTAGGAAAGGAGCCAAAAATTATGTATCACAGATTTTTGATAAAATTAAAAATGGGCTCAAGGAGCGAAAAAAATAGGATTTTAAGGGGGAAAAATTCATAACTCCGTTAATTCTCAAGCTATCAATTTCTCTTAAACGTATTATAAATTTTCTTAACACTATCGACAAATCTTATATTGACAAGTTTTTGGTAAGACCTACTCTTACCGAAAAAAAAAAAATTAAAAACGAAAAATGGGGGGTACTTGAAGAAGAAAAAGATTCATAACTTCGTCAATTCACAAGATATCAAATCCGCTTAAATTTATTTTAAATCATCTTAATATTATCTACAACTTTTATATTGACAAGTTTTTGATAGGACCAATTCTTACAGTCAAAAACATACTAAACAAAAATAGGGGTTGAAGAAACAATTATCGTATTAACATGATTCTGACAGAACCAGCTCTTACAGAAAAATGAAATTAAAAACTCGTCAAAAGGGGCCAGATAAAACGGTTAAACTGGGTTTATCTCTATTCTTAATTTAGTTTTTGTTGGGGAAATTAGTATTTGGAAATCTACCTCCGCCTATAAATCGAGCCAGCAGGGATTTTTCTAAATGTACGTTCTGCCTTTCATTTGTATTGATTTTATGCCACTTTCTGCTTTTCATTTGCATTGATTTTATGCAAGTGTCATAAGAAAATAAATGAAACATTCTTCTCTTTTTAATATATTTTAATAATTTTTTCATGAAAATGTTTCTGAAAAATAATTAATTAAATAAACATTATAGTCATTGGGAAAAAAATTTATTATTGAGAGAAAAGATACTAAGTATTTAGATATTCAGAGTTACACAAAAACCATACTGGGTTCGTTGTGTGCTGTTGTCAAATCTTGGTTGATTGAAATTAATTTAAATTTAAATTTCATTCATTATAATAAAATTATTCGCCGTGGGCATGGCAGGAGGGCTTCGATTCAATATTCGGCCGTTGAAACACTTCCACACTCTTCCACATTTATGCCATTTTGTAAGCAGTATTCGATGAAAATCTCCATTTATTGCTTTTTATTTATGCTTTCATAGATATTTCATAAAACAGGATATTGTTTTTACTGTACTTTATTCAGGTCAATGTTCAACGTTGGGAACAACGAACTAAAAAATTAATTAAAAATTGAATTTCATTAATAGCGACATGAAATATAATTAGCAATTATAGCTGAAAGAGGACTTAATTTTTAAAATAGAAATTACATTTCAGATTTCAGTTATAAAAAGAGAAGTGCACAAAAAATCATAAAAAACGGTCTTTTTCGCCTTATTTCACAACTTATAAACTCATATAAAATTTGAAGAGCAATCCAATAAAATCCAATTTGAAGAGCAATCCTTCTAAGTATCGGTAGATCTTCATAAAAAGACTTTATTAGGATGAATAATATAAATAAAAATTCGGAAATTGTACGTCAAACGTAGCAAATGCTGTTCGTACTATAACTATTTTTATAAATATTCAGATCTTGGTGCAATAGCTGTTGCACTATTATGCAAAAATGCATGAATACAAAATTTATTACGATTCTATATATTGAATTCTGTAATACGGAAATAACAGGACACCATCTTAAATAGGACGTAATGACAATAGCAACCTAGAATAATTACCATATCACAGGATATCATTGAATTAATTACGTATGATGAGATTTCATAGAATGAAGAAAACTTTTATTAATATCTTTTTAAGTTTAGATTCGATTTTCATAAAATCTGCAATGACTCGACAAAATTATGCAACGATTCTATATAATAAATTTCAAATCATTCGGTTGGATAGTATTTGCGCTGTTGCATGAGGACAAACGGACCAGGCGACGACTATAGGTGCTACGTATTTATATCATTACAAACGCACCTAAAAAATGGCTCTTATTGTGTTTTGTTAAACTTTCACGCTTCCATTTTGAAAATCAAATCATAAAATCATACAAAAAAAAAAGCAATTTAACAAATTACAACGACCATTTGGAAAATGATTTTTTCAAAGACTAAAATTTAAGACATAAAAAATCGCACGGAGTTCATCATACATTACGTACGCCATGAATTAAACATTAATAGTGTTGTTACACGTAAAAATTGCAAGCGACAAAAATCGCCTGCGACCCGTCAGATTTCATGAAACTTGCGCATTATCCAAGCATTTCATTGGCTGTTCGGAAAAAGGCTTTTCCATCGTCAGATTTCATGAAACTTGCGCATTATCCAAGCATTTCATTGGCTGTTCGGAAAAAGGCTTTTCCATCGTCAGATTTCTTGGAAATCTGACGACCAATTTTAAATAAAATTTCATTCTTAAACTTCTAAACATCCCACAATATTACTTTTTACACCGTCGTATAGAGAAAAAAATGTACTTTTAAATGCAATTTGTTTGAAAGCTGTATCTCAGTTTGTTTCTGAGTTATTATTATTTTTTTTTTTTGTAGGTTTTATTACTTTTTGTCATAGTGGCAACAGAAGTATCTATCTCTGTTGAAAGTAAAGGGAAATACAGGTTACTGTATAGACCAACCAGAAAACGAATAAAATGCGGATTCAACCAATAAAAAGCTTCATATATGCTTTTGATTTCTTACCCTGACGAGGACAATAACCATTTTTCCAAATGGTTAAAAAAAAATTGTTTGTACCTAAATAGTAGTGAAGAGGGGAGAGGGACGGACATTTCAGATATATCTTGATCTCGATCCGGGATGTAAAAAGTTAAATACATTCAGCATTTTTAGAGAAGGGTATAAGGCAATCAGAAAGATCAATCACTCTAAAATTTTGCATTGTACCACATGTAAAACGAATGCAATAAAATCATAAGAAGTCGAAAGATTTTTTAAATAAAACAAATTATATATATATTTTTTTAAATTTCAGTACTTACATGTAATTATGAAGCTTTAAGGAAGAGGGGTGAAGAAACAAAATCATATCATATTCTCAACAGAAAAAATATGAGTTGTCGAAACAAGAAAAAGAATTATTCTTGCGTTACAAGGTTTAAAATATACGGTATGCTATTTCTTTCTCCCAGCTTATTTTGTGACATCTCGAAAAAATAACGTTACCTTACAGAAGCCAGCCGTAAAACAAAGCAGTACGATTAAATACTCAACAGCAATTTTTTAAACTTCTAAGCATCGCACATTTTCAATTTTTATACCGTCGTATTGGTGAAAAAAAAAGTACTTTTAAATGCAATTTGTTTGAAAACTGCATCTCCATTTATTTTTGAAATATTAATTTTTTGTAGTTTTTGGAGCCATTTGCTTAATAGTGGCAGCGGAAGGACTCCATTTCTGTAGAAAGTAAAGAAAAAATAGTTGTAAAATATTAATTACATTTTTTTTTTTTTTTTTTTTTTTTTTGCCATTTTTTAATAACAGCCGAAAGAAAGTGTAATTAAAATACGTGCTATTTTGAAAAAATATAAACGAATGATTTCTCTTAAAACGTGGAAACTATATTTAATTTTAAGTGTCTATATTAATGTTACAAACAAATGAGGGCCTATGAATCATTAGACAGCCGTTTTTTTTGTCGAGTTCCTTTGATGACGGCATCTTTTTGCTGCATTTGTGTATTATTTCGCGATAGTGACGTCCTATACATACTTTACTGTAAGAGTGGATCGTATGTAGAATTCTTAAGCGGATGCGAATGACGTCATTTTACATAAAATAAAAGCGTGTGTTGTAAGTCTTAAAACTTAAATATGTTTTGTACTATTTATATATACGTACATACAGTAAATTCTGTCTAAGGCGGACTCTGTATAAGCCGGAAATTTGCCTACCGCGGAAAATTTTTCAAGTCCCGGCAAACCCATAGAAAATTACATTAATTCATGCTGCATAAGGCGGAATCTGTCTAACGCGGAAACGGAAAGGATTTTAAGGTCCCACTGAAAACAAAATTTTGCATAAGGCGGAAAAAAGTATAATTTAAAAATGAAAGGCGTTTTATTTATTAAACTTTAAAATTGATAAGTCAAATACTCAATGACGAGCATGTTAGTTAAAATTTCGAAACACTTTAAAAAAGTTAATTCAACAGAACAGAAACTTTAAATGTTAAGGAATTTATGCTTATGCCATTTTTTCACATGCAAAATTGCATTTAAAAGTTATTATGTCTAGTAAAATGAACATTTATCAAAATACATATTTTCGAAAGTACAATATATTATACTTTAAGGTTGTACTCAAATTAAAAATTATAGCGTTCTGTCTCCTTCTCGAAGTTTATTGGGTTTTTTTTGTGTGTGTGTGTGTGTGTGTCTAAATTTCCAATATGCATGTAAAACAGTAGTACTAAGAAACTGAATATTCTCATTTATCTATAAAGACAAAGGATCTTTCAGAATTTTAGTTTTCAACCGATTTTTAAGTCAGGAGAATCAATAAAAAATTTTCATCTTCGAGGGATTTTTTTTTTTTTTTTTTTTTTTTTTTTTTTTTTTTTTTTTTTTTTTTTTTTTTTGCGCGGCGAGAAAGAGAGAGCTTTTTTGAATAAGCCGGAATATTGTCTACCACGGAAAATTTTCTCAGTCCCGATCGATTCCGCCTTAGACAGAGTTTACTGTATATTATTTTTCACCGAGGGCGAATTATATTATGGCAGGATGTTTATACTACAGTAAGATCAATATTTTTTTAATATTTTTGAAGTGATTTATTTATTTCAAGTTAACAAGTGACGTAATACATAAGATATTATTATGATTAAGAATGCTTAAAAATTAATGTTGTAAAGTTTAATGAAAATATTAAAATAACAAATTAACATAAAATATTAAGCAGAATGTGATGTCTGACAAAATTTTTGATTTATATATTAAAAGGCTTTTTTAACACTTTACAACATGGTTGAAAAGTGTTTATGACTTCGGTTTGTCTGTCCGTCTGTCCGTATGGCCGTCTGTCCACGCTCTAACTCTCGTAAATATGCTCGGATCGTTCTGAAATTTTTGGATGTTAGTGACCTCTACCATAGCACATGCCCTATTTCAAATAAAGTTTGTAGCATGTTTAGTTCATTTACAGGGACAGTCAAAAGTTTTGCGTTGCATTACGGCCAATGGGAAAAAATCGTTTTAAATGATTTTTAATGGTGTTACTCTCATTCAAACATAGTAAAATTGATATTCATTTATGAATCCCACTAAAATATGCATTCTGTTGAAAATCGGATCCAAAGAATAGTTATTGTTCATTTACAGGGCCACACAAAAGAATTCCGTTCATAATGGTATAGGGGAAATTGTTTGCGGTGTATTTGAAAAGATTTCAGATACTATATTGTATCCGAATTACCGTATATTAGTAATGATTGCTCGAAAAGCATTTTTAATCATGATATGCGCTTTTTTAGGGTTTCGTTCATCTGACGAAACCCTATTCGTCTCGCTCCTCTGTCTGTCTGTCTGTCTGTCCGCCTGTCACAGAGCCCGTTCTCAGAAACTATACCTGTTGGAGACTTGAAATTTTGCATACTTATATGTGAACACCACACATCATACGAAAAATCGTAAAATTTTGAAAAAGTGGTACACTTAACCCTTTGGGCTCCCACATGTGTATTTTAAACAATTCTTTCTAAGTGAGCCCCTAATTAGGTTGGATGCGTGAAATTTGGCATACATAGGAAGTTACCACATAATAATGACTATAATACACAACTGCTTATCAGTAAATTCTAATTTGAAAATGACTTTCGTAGTGAAAGATTTTCTACGCACTCAGCGAAATCGAAATAAACAAATGATTTCATTTTTCCCGACTAACAGCTGTGTGGTTACATCTGTCGGTTAGAAATACATGTAAAAAATAATTGAGATATATCTTCTTTTTCAACGATGTATAATTTTCATAAAAATCAATTGATTTTTTTCCAAAAGCGAAAGTCTATAAATATATATATTTTTTAATTTTAGCTGAATATTGTTCCATTAAAAAAAAAGAGACAATTCAGAAAATCCCGGGATTTGCCAGTATACATCCCGGGATTTTCGGGATTAAAAATAAAGCGGGATCCCGGGATTGCAATCTCTAGGTATAAGGCACTAAGAGTAAAAATAACAATTTGTATTTTTAAAGAATTTATGAAAAAAGGTCACTGATAATGTATTTCATTGGGAAATTTCAAAACTGACAGAACAAAAAGAACACTTTTTTAACTATTTTTTAAAAATATTAAAAATCATCCTAGGACAACAAGGAGTGTGGCGGAGCAAAGATGAAAAATTATATCATTAGAATATCATAAAACTATGTCATAAAAATAGAGGATTAATATCTTTTAAGCTTTAAGTAAAATTGTAAACAATTCACCATTCCCCATGTTAGCATAAGGGCGATCGGGTTAAAATGGAAGTGCAAAAACAATACTTTTTGAAAAAAATTATTTAAAGCATTTATATATGTCATAAGTATATAAAACTAGTACTTAACGAAAGTAGAAAGTTCAAAGTAACTGAATTAAGCATTAGTTTCTTGTTAATATGGAGTTTTAATATCTTTCAAAGTATAACAACTATACTGTTTTTTGGCATGTATTCTCTATGGAGAATACAAGTCGTGGAATGGCCAAACAGTACTTTTTAAAATTACCATAACTAACTAATTAAGGGTGATAACTTCAAAAACCATACCTTCAAATGTGCAGATGATACTATGGAACACAAAAATTCCACCAGTTTAGAGTTGTAAGTACGATGATTAATAGATTAAAGACGCAAAACACAGCACATTTTACAAAATGGCGCGAAGAACCACAACATCGAAAAATAACATCCGCCATTACACATACAGAAATTTCAGGTATACAGACCTCAAGAATATTCGCATACAGTGTAGGCGTTATAATACAGTATATTGTAACCAACCAGTAAATGCGATTTTTAATAGTGCCATTATATAAAAATTCCTCATATGCAGCATTCTTTCGTATACATGAAAATTTCGTACACAGGTATTTCGCATTAAAATGCAACTAAACTGTGGATAAAGAATAAATACGTTTTTTTAATAAAATAATATTGTAAAAATATCCTATGACTTTTTTAATAATTTAAAATTGTTAAAAAACATGTATGATTAAAAATCAACCTGTTTATTTACATTTTTTTTAGAGTATATTTAGTAAAACAAAGTGAATAACAATGATATTAAAAAACACCAAATAATGACTTTTTGAAGCATAACATTAAATCTCTGTTTAACCCAACAATGAAATGCAATCAACAAAAAAACAACGTATACTATTCAATTGAGCATCGAAAGTACAGTTTCATTTTCAATTTAGAAGGGAAAAGGTTGAATGTAAGATGGAGAAAACATTGTATGGTTCATGTCACCTCAGAAAATCAGTAAATTGAGGTTTAAAAAGGTACAAAAAGGGGTTTAAACACTTAAAAGTTACCGGTATAAAAAAATTCTAAACTTAGTTTAGAAGTTTGATGAATAATGCGCTCTCCGGAATTATTTTTCTAATAAAACCTTTTTCAAGCGATAAGGTAAAAACGAAATTTGTTTCATTTTCTTCAAAGAAATTGGTTGCTTATGGAGAGTGTTTAATTGGGATAGCCTCTGAATGCAGGTAAAATTAGTATTGAGCCTATGGGAATCAATTTCGTTCTATAAAAAAATGGTCGTTCAGGGTGGTGGTCGCACAGGGAGGTTTCACTGTAATTATTTTTACTGTTTTTAAAGTTTTCATCTTACACCTTTTAGCAATTAAAAGAAGTATACTATTATGAGTACTTTTATGAATTTGTCTGGTAAAGAAAACGATACTTTAACTGAACTGGAAATAATAAAATAAAAACAAGTTGGAAATTGCTCGTCAAACGTGGCAAATGAGGTGCGTTTGTACTATAGCTAGTTGTATAATTATTTTTTGTACCCCATATTGTACTGAATGTATATTTTTTTGCACTTCGTAAGTGCACAGTCTGTAACATCAATAAAATATGCGCTTGCAATAATTTTTTTCCCATTCCCCGTAATGTAGCAGAACACTTTTGACTGGACCTGTAATTAAACTATACATCCGATTTTCATAAAATTTGAAATGGTTCGACAAAATTTTGCAACAATTATATATTTAAAATTTCAGACCATTCGGAAGGTTTTAACATCATTAAAATGCACTTGCAATATTTTTTTCCTATTTCCGAAATGTAACGGAAAATTTTTAACTATCACTTAATTAAACTATGCATTCGATTTTCGTAAAATTTGAAATGGCTCGACAAAATTTTGCAACAATCATATACTTAAAATTTCAGACCATTCGGTTGGGTAGTTTTTGCTCTGTTATATGCGGACAGACGGACTGAACGACGACTATAGGTTCTACGTATTTATATAATTACGAACGCAACTAAAATCGGTACTTTTCTATCCTTGGCGAGAGAACGAAATTTGGCAAAGTAATTTCTGGAAACCTATTCTTTGTTTCATATAAAGAAGCAATATTTTTCAATATTTATACAATTTATTTAATATAAAAAAACAATTTATCTATTTTTATATACAAATAAGTAAATTGTATATAAAAAATAATAATAATATCTCTAAATTAAATTTATACATGTAAATTCTTATAAAACAAGCTAACATTTCATAAATTTTTGCTTTCGTAACTGTTTGTATCATTAGGCAACAAATCTCACTTTTTGAAGCCTGAATTGCGCCAAGATTTAAAAAAAAAAAAAAGCCACAAAGGCCTCTTTACTGAAAAAGTACCAATAAATCTTGCATTTAAATCTTCATTTTCAACATTTTTAAAAGCCAGAAAATAATTGTGCGAAATAATTTGACTTTACGTATTTATTTTAGTGGAATTCAAAAAATATTTTTGGTACTTTTCGGTTTAGCCCAGTGGTAGGGGAGCAAAAAAAGGCCGAATTCGGAATTAATTAGGGGAAAGCTGGAAATTGTCTTAATCCCTTCTGTTTAGGTCTAGAATGAATATGCTATGTTTTCTCCCTCGTACTAGGTGAGCGTTAGGAAATATGTATCGAATTATAGCCAAAAAACACGTTTTTTTTGCATACCATAACAATATCTCAAAACAGCTAACTCTGTCAAAAACATTGTACAAATGTTGTACAGCTTAAAATTCTGAGTAAAATGAGTACCTACACTCAATACTTATGTTGAATATTAAGGTCACAATTCTACTTCAAACGTTTAGACACATCATCAGGGGGATGACCTCAGAATTAATTAGGAGAAAACTGTAAATTGTTTTAATCCCTTCAGATTAGGTCTAAAATGAATGTACTATGTTTTCTTCCTCGTACTTGGGTGAATGTTAGAAAATATGTACATATTTATTTTCGAAAAACACTTTTTTTTACTTTCCTTAATAAAATCTGAAAACAGCCAACTCTATAAAAAACATTGTTAATACAAATGTTGTAGAGCTTAAAATTCTGAATAAAATGAGTACCATCATTAACATTTTTGTTCAACATTAAGGTCGCAATTCTATTTCAAAATATTTTCTTGATCGCTAATCAATAGCTTGAAGCCAGGAGAGACCAATTTAACTTAACAATATCTCAAAATAACTAACTCTATCAAAAATATTGTTAGTACAAAAGTTATAGAGCCTAAAATTCTGAGTAAAATGAGTACCTACACTTAATATTTTTGTCCAATATTAAGGCCGCAATTTGAAATATTGTTAAGTTAACTTGGTCTATCCTGGCTTCAAGCTCTTGATTTGAAAATTTTTGAAATAGGATTGCGACCTTAATGTTGAACAAAAATATTAATGATGGTACTCATTTTATTCAGAATTTTAAGCTCTACAACATTTGTACTGACATTTTTTTTTTTTTTTTTTTTTTTTTTTTTGAGTAAGCTGTTTTGAGATATTGTTAAGGAAATTTAAAAAAACGTATTTTTCGAAAATAAATATGTACATATTTTCTAACATTCACCCAAGTACGAGGAAGAAAACATAGTACGTTCACTTTAGACCTAATATGAAGGGATTAAAACAATTTCCAGTTTTCTCCTAATTAATTCTGAGGTCCACCTGATGATGTGCCTAAAACTTTGAAGTAGAATTGTGATCTTAATATTCAACATAAGTATTGAGTGTAGGTATTCATTTTAATCAGAATTTTAAGCTGTACAACATTTGTATTGACAATGTTTTTGACAGAGTTTGCTGCTTTGAGATATTGTTATGGTATGCAAAAAAAAAAAAAAAAAACGTGTCTTTTGACTATAATTCTATACATATTTCCTAACGCTCACCTAGTACGAGGGGAAAAACATAGCATATTCATTCTAGACATAAACAGAAGGGATTAAAACAATTTCCAGCTTTCCCCTAATTAATTCCGAATTCGACCCCCTAACCACCGGGCTAGTTAGCCGAGCGCCAGTGTTATATTTGCATGCATATATGTATATATATACATGTGTATATATATACATATATATACACATATTTACATATACATATATGTACATACACACCCATATATAGATACATACATATGTATATATATATGTAAATATATAAGTATATATATATGCATATATATATGCATATATAACACTGGCGCCCGGGTAACCGAAAAGTACCATATTTTTTAATGTCAATAACACAATATTTTCCATTTTTCACTATACATTTGTTTGCGTAGTATTACCAGTAGTATGCACCATGTGGCGTAACTTACAGGACAAAGTCAGTTTATAAGTTGGCAACTATCGAAGACAATTTCTCCCATAGGCTTTCACCGGATTGTCAAGTCTGATAATATGATAAGGGAGTCTTGTAAAAAACAATAATAATATCTACAAATTAAATTTATACATGTAAATTCTTATAAAACAAGCGAACAGTTCATAAATTTTTGTTTTCCTAACTGTTTGTATCATTTGGCAACAAATCTCACTTTTTGAAGCCCGAATTGCGCCAAGATTTAAAAAAGAAAAAAAAAAAAAAAACGCAAAGGCCTCTGTACTGAAAAAAGTACCAATAAATCTTGCATTTAAATCTTCATTTTCAACAAAACCAGAAAAATAATTGTGCGAAGTAATTTGACTTTACGTATTTATTTTAGTGGAATTCAAAAAATATTTTTTAATGTCAATAACACAATATTTTCCATTTTTCACTATACGTTATACATTTGTTTACGTAGTATTACCAGTAGTATGCACCAGGTGGCGTAACTTACGATACAAAGTCAGTTGATAAGTTAATAATTATCGGAGACAATTTCGCCCATAGACTTTCACCGGATTGTCAAGTCTGATAATATGATAAGGGAGTTTTAGAGAAGGGATTGAAGGGAGATGATAAAAATATCTCGGTGACTCAAATAATCAGAAGGTTTTGTAGAAAAATAAACTTTATTAACATAACAACACATAGTCAAATATTCGCCATCGTCACTGACAGAATAATCTGCCGCTCTCTGCAGAGTTCGAATGTTACTGCGTCACGTGACTTCAAAAGCTCTCCGCAGAAAACGCGGGGGGGAGGAAATGCGCCTCTTTGCTATTGGCTGGCTCCTCGCGTGCAAGAGAGAGAGAAATTGCAGACGGCTACAGAGTATGCCCCCAGTGACGAAGTCGCGATTACAAAAAGGTAGCAATTAATAAGATACATAAGAAAGGTCTTGAGTAAAATTGAAGTACATATGATGCAAAAAAAAAAAATAGAAAATATATTATGCATTACATTAAAAACAATACTTTTGAGAAGGAAATAGTATGCACACTATATACATCAAATGTTTTAAACAATATAATCCGTAACGAGATGTTTCGGAAAACGAACTTTACGACCAGATTTGGTGGTAGGGTGTTCAACAGGAGTAGTTGGAAAATTTATGGGCTCATTTTGTTTTTGAGGCTGGGAAGGTGAAATAGAATCTGCTAATTGATATGCAGGTTTAATGCGATCAATAGATACAGTACAGCGCTTCCCGTTTATTTCCAAGTCAAACGTTTTCTCAGACCTGTCAATCACCCGATGAGGTCCTGTATAAGGGGGTGATAAGGGAGGATTGACTTTATCTGATCTAAGAAACACTTATGAACAGGTTTTTAATGAGGGATTGACATAAATTTTTGGATTGCCGTGCATTGCAGTGGCAATGGGATTTAACTTTCTCATTTTTTCAGTTAACTCAGTGACGTATGTAAGAGTAGGTGGTTGATTTATAGTTTCAGTGTTTATGAGATCAGAGGGTAGTCTGATATTTGTGCCATAAACAAGTTGAGCACAGGTCGCTTGGATATCATTTTTAAGAGCAGTGCGTAAACCAAGTAAGACAATGGGGAGGATTTCAGTCCATTGAATTTGATTGTGAGCTTTAAGAGAACTCTTAAGATGGCGATGGAATCTTTCAATAAAACCGTTAGACTGTGGATGGTATGCTGTAGTTCTGATGCGTTTACATCCTAATCTATCTGTAAGCTCTTTGAAAAGAGTGGACTCAAAGTTTCTACCCTGATCAGTAGTGATGGTAACAGGGGTTCCAAATCTGGAGATCCAACTGTGTATCAATGTACGAGCAGTTGTTTCTGCAGTCATATCAGATGTGGGTATAACTTCGGGCCATCTCGTGAACCTATCAATGATGGTCATGCAATACTGATTGCCATCAGATGATGGTAAAGGTCCGATAAAATCAATATGAATATGGGCAAAACGAGCATCAGGTTCAGAGAATGTACCAATTGGTGATTTGGTTTGTTGAAAGATTTTAGCTTTTTGACATTTCGTACAGCTGCGAACCATAGATTTTATGTCCTTACGCATGCCAGGCCATACAAATCGTTTGGAAATTAAATCTAATGAAGCTGAGATACCAGGATGCGAGAAATAATGCAAGGTTGAAAAAACTGATTGTCGCATACTTTTAGGAACAAATGGTCGAGGATGTTTTTGTGACATATCGCAATATAAATGTACATCTTCGAGTGGAAAATAATGTTTTTCTAATTTTAATGAAGTGGTGTCAAATTCGAGAAGTTGTTTTAGCTCTTCATCATTTGTCTGAGCAGTGGCAAATTCTTTAAAATTTAACACATTAGGAGAAATTGAATCTATCTCAATTCGAGATAATGCATCGGCCACAATGTTGTCAGAGCCTTTAGTATATCTAATATCAGTAGAAAACTGTGAAATATAGTCTAAATGTCTCAATTGACGTGGGCTACATTTATCAGGGTTTTGTTGAAATGCGAATGTAAGGGGTTTTTGGTCTGTATAAATAATGAAATTCCGACCTTCTAGCATGTGTCTGAATTTTTTTATAGAACAATAAATAGCAAATAATTCACGATCATAAGTAGACCAATTTCTTTGAGATTTATTCAATTTACAGGAATAAAATGCTATTGGTTCCCATTGGTTTTCGGAGAGTTGCATTAAAGATCCACCAATTGCGACATTACTGGCATCGACCCATAAGCTTAGCTGGGCGCCAGGAATTGGATGTCGTAATAATGTAGCTCGAGCTATAGCTTCTTTTGAAGGTGTGAAGGAAAGAATGGCTTCATCGTTCCATTGCAATTGCTCAGTTTTGTTAGCATTGGAACGGTGATGTTTTTTCGTATTTTTGTGTCCTTCTAAGAATTTAACGAGTGGAGCTAAAATATCGGCAGCTTTGGGAATGCACCGTCGATAAAAATTGAAAAGACCTAAGTAGCGTCTTAGTTGAGTTAAGGTAGAGGGCTGGGGGAAATCTAGGATGCATTTTACACGATCAGGTAAGGGTTCAATTCCTTCAGCTGAAAGTTTGAATCCTAGAAAATCGATAGTGGATTGGCCAAATTTACATTTATCAACATTAATACACAGACCATACTCTTTAAGTCTAGAAAACAACAACTCAAGGTGTTCTAAATGTTCAGTTTCATTATTTGATGCAATTAGAAAATCATCAAGAAATGCGTAAACAAATCCTAAGTCACGAATTACGTCATCAATAAATCGTTGAAAAGTTGAGGAAGCGTTACAAAGGCCGAATTGCATACGAGTGCTTTCGAAAAGTCCGAATGGAGTGCAAATCGCAGTTTTATGTACATCATCAGGATTTATGGGAATTTGATGGTAGGCTTTTACTAGATCAATGTGACTGAAGATTTGTTTACCATGTAATTCAGCAGTGAAATCTGCGATACAAGGGATAGGATATTTTTCTTTAACAGTTTGTGCATTTAGAGCACGATAATCACCAACAGGTCTCCAATCGACAGATCCTTTCTTCGGCACCAGGTGCAAAGGCGAAGAGTAATTACTTTTAGAAGGTCTCATATGACCGAGTTGTAGCATGTGCTGAAATTCAGCTTTGGCAATTTTTAACCGATCTGGAGCTAGCCGTCTAGGCTTAGCAGCAACTGGAGGCCCCTTAGTGTTTATATAATGCACAGTATTATGCTTAACTGGTTGGTTAGGATCCGGTAATTTCGTGATTTCAGGAAATTTAAATAATAATTTACCATATATATTATTTACAACATTGGGTTTCACAGAAAATATATTACAAGTACTTAATATAGCAGGAGCTTTTAAATTAGTAGTGGAATCAATAAGACGACGATTCCGTAAATCAAGTTTTAAATTAAAATTATGCAAAAAATCAGCTCCTAAAATAGCACATGAAACATCACAAAAAGAATATGTAAAATTTCGGCGTAGGCCTAAGTTGATATTAATACTTTTACGACCATACACATTAATTTTTGTGCCATTAGCAGCACGAAAGGTTTGAAGAACAGGCTTAGTTTTGTCATTTTTATTCGCGGCCACAAGTGAGGCATCAGATCCAGAATCGACTAGAAAACACATACCTGTATTTCTGTCTCTAACGAAAAGGCGACGAGAAGGTGCTGGGGAGATGTCCGTCGCCGCTACTCTTCCCGCTTCTGGTTTTCCGAATAAGAACAAGGCGCTAGGCACTTTTTTGCTTTTTCTTGATATTTTTGGTGATACCAACACAATGTTGCACCCCTATGGCGGGACTGAGAACGATTACGCTGATGGTTATCACTTCTAGATACACTTCTTGAACGACGAAGATGAGCGACCTCTTGGCGTAATGCTTGGATTTCTTTTACGAGCATATCAATGGCTGGTGGTGTCTGAGATTCAGTTGTTGGTGTTCGAATCGAAACAGAACTAATGTTGGAAGGCGTTAATTCAATTATTCTATCAGCAATATCCGCCGCTTTATCTGGAGTAATTTTTTCAATGGAAGCTAGAATTGTTTGTACAGTGGTTGGCATTTGTTGAGTAAACAGTTCTAGAAGAAGGTCGTTACTGATATTATGGCTTTCAGCCCGTCTTTTCATTAATCGAAGTAATTCAGTTGGTTTTCTGTCACCCAGGCTTTCTTCAGCTAGCAGTTTCCGTATTTCTAAAGTACGACTTTCTCCGCAACGTTCGATAACTTTTGCTTTCAAAATCTGATAAGGATCAGTAGGATCAGGACTCATAATTATATCTCGAACCATAGTAGCAGTAGCAGGCGGTAGATGCGCTACAACATAATTATATTTTGTTTTCGACTCAGTGATAGCTTTAGGAGTAGCTAATTCGAATGTGCTATCCAGCATATGAAACCATAATGTAGGGTCCACAGGGATATAGGGTGGAATGACTACGGCAGATGTTTCAGCAGTTGCCATTTTGCTAGTTAAACAAAACGTTCCATGAAACAGTTGAATAGTTCGACGTTCTATGAGATAGTTGAAGGTTCAAAAATCCGCGGTCACCATTTTAGAGAATGGATTGAAGGGAGATGATAAAAATATCTCGGTGACTCAAATAATCAGAAGGTTTTGTAGAAAAATAAACTTTATTAACATAACAACACATAGTCAAATATTCGCCATCGTCACTGACATAATAATCTGCCGCTCTCTGCAGAGTTCGAATGTTACTGCGTCACGTGACTTCAAAAGCTCTCCGCAGAAAACGCGGGTGGAGGAAATGCGCCTCATTGCTATTGGCTGGCTCCTCGCGTGCGCGCGAGAGAGAAATTGCAGACGGCTACAGAGTCTTGAACTACATAATCAGTGGAAGACCTCGATTTTCATGGCCTACATAATCAGTTGAAGACATCGATTTTTGCTTTGCAAGACGATTTTCATTTCGGCATCGCTCTTTGGCTTTGGATTTTTCCATATCTGATAATTTGCGCCTACCCATTTTGTAACTTTTTCAATTTTTAACGATTTTATGCCTTTCGATTTCCTATTCAAACAATTTTTAACGATTTTATGCCTTTCGATTACCTATTCAAATAAATATTCTTCTAAAAGTAAAGCCCATCGTTGAATTTCGTTAAAAAAAATAAAATGCGAGCATCATTTTGCCCCATCCTCGACCGAAAACAACAATCATTTCCAAATGGTTAAAAAAAAAAAAATACCAACTCGTGAGAAAGTAAACTCGTGAGTTATTCAAATTGCTATAATATTTCTGTATAGATTTCATAGAACGATAAAACAAATACAAAATCGTAGTAAGTGCTTATGGTTAAAGATTGTACCAAAAAATATGGGCTGTATCGTTACCTCTTTACGAAGAATTTATACGTCTTTTTGCAATATGATGCAAGAATTATTACCTGGAAGACGTCCTGTGTTCAATCAAGAAGAGATTTTGATAGATAATGTGGACGAATATGATTTTACACGCAAAGTTGAGTTCGGTATATTCGTTTTGTTAAAAGAGTACAAGATCATCAAAGTAGATAAGGCCGCTAAGGCCTTAATTGAAACCGGCCAATTTGCACCAACTGACTTCTGGAAGATAGTGCAACTGATAATGCAATTCGGCACTGATGGTCAACTTACCATTTTTCAGAAGGATTCAGGATATTACGTTCGTTTCAAAGGTTCATCTTACAATAAGTAGATATCTTATAAAATTTTTGAATGAACTGCCCATTTTCACATTTGTGCCTTCTTGTTGTATTTAAAATATTGTTCAAAGAGACTATTTTCTTTTTCATTTATAGTAGGTGGAGTGCTGATATTGTATAATGGTGGAGTGTAAAAATTCTATAATGATGGAGTGTCAAAATTTTAAAATGTCCAGTTGTATGACAATAAATTGTTTCCTTTAGCTATCTGTATTTCTAACATTTTTATTATAATTCATCTTTTTATTTTTGACGAGCATTATAAAACTTTAAGGTACTACTTAGTTATTCCGTCGACCAAAAATATATCGCCGAACTATAAGATAAAATTCCAGTAATGAGTGATCGTAAAGGTCACATTCACTTGACAGCATGTTAAACGCGTTTACATCATCAAGTGATTTTCTATTTCGACGTTTTATTTGTATTTTTATTAATGTTATACTAATTTATTTGTTCTTTCGTTATTTTATGTAAAAATTGTGTCAATTTGTATAATTTGGCGAAATTGGTCGACGGGATAACTAAATAGTAACAATTTTAATATTAATACTCATTCGTTTGTAATTTAAGTATTGCGCAGCAGCGCAATACTTATTTATTTCCAGTGTCACTTCTCAAGGTTAACTTAACATAGAAAAGACTATACTTTTAACATAGAAATAACATAGAAAAGCCGATTGACTATTTTTCCCTGATGCCACAATTTTTACTTAACCGTCATACGTAATATAGCGTATTTCTTGTAATCGTTTTCAAAATTGAAAACATTTTTGGGTACTTGTTAGTTATCCCGTCGACCAAATTACTGTCGCCAAATTGCAAAATTAAATGCCAATAATAGTTGCCATTAATTAATTAATTGTGAGATTAAATGCCAATAATGGCCAATAAAACCAATAATTCGACGTTTTGTTTGTATTTTTTTAAAGTTTTACTAATTTATTTGTTCTTTCGTTATTTAAAATAAAAATTGTGTCAATTTGTATAATTTGGCGAGTGGTTTGGCGATTTATATAATTTGACAAAATTGGTCGACGGGATAACGAACAAGTACCAAATTTTGGCACAGATGTCATATATATTGGGGAGATTTTTTTTCTGACTCTAATGTCATATACGCAACGGGTACTTAACAGGCGCCAAAGTGTTGTTATTTTGCTTGATATGGTAACCTGCATGCTGTTGTTTATGCTGTTCATGTTTTAGCCAAATTGGCGTCAGAAAAAATTGCGCCAATATGGAGCGTATATGATATCTGTGCCAAATTTTTTTGACGGATTTCCACGTTTCAGACACTGGAGATTCAGAAAAACATATTTTTGGAAAATAAATTTGTCCGTCCGTCTGTATGTGTGTGTGTCTGTAACCACTCTATCTCCCAAACAAATTGAGATAGAGACTTGAAATTCGGTGTGTACTTAGAGAGTGATAATAGGAAGAATCCTATTGAATATCATTAACCTAGATTAAACGGAACAATTTTTTCGGACTCTTGAAACATTCGTTCTGATAAAAGGCATACAAAATTTTTCGAAAATGTTTATTTCAAGGAGTGAATATAAAAAACAATAAAATAACATAAATTTTGCATGAATGAACTCAATCGGATAATTAGTTGCCGAGATATCTGTAATTATATTTTTCACAATCTTCGATTTTTCATGACCCTGTATTTCATTCAAATTTCAGTTCAAAGATATATTTTAAATGGAAATGAGACGCTTAATCCGACGCAGTAAACTTTTAGTTAATAATACGATTATAATTTTTCGAGTTATAAGGATGTTTCTTTTACGCAATTCGGTACTACTCGATTATCCCGCCGACCAAAAAACTATCGCCAAACTATAAGATTAAATGTAAATAATGGCTTACCGTAAATGTCAAGCATTTAATGCCTCTCCATTTAGGGGGATTTACCATAGGGGAACCCTGTTCAGTCACCAACTTAGCGGTATATCGCCAAATTTGGCGGCCAAAATGAGTCGCCAAATTGGTGGTATCTCTGATATTTCGCCAAATTCCCATAGACTTCCATTGTAAACCAATAGCATTTACTTGCTTACAGAAAATCAACAAATTGAGATATTTTAATGCAACAAAAATTAAGGCACAGATGTCATATACGCCTTATATTGGCGCGATTTTTTTTCGGACGCCAATGTCATATACGCAACGAGTACTTAACTGGCGCCAAAATGTCGTTATTTTGCTTGATATGGTAACCGTGATGTTGTTGTTTATGCTGTTGATGTTTTCGCCAAATTGGAATCAGAAAAAAATCGTGCCAAAATGGGGCGTATATGACATCTGTGCCAAAAGTAATATTAGCTTAAGGGGTTATATTAATTATATTTAAGGAAGTCCAAGTAAATTAAATTATGAATAAAAGTAACATGGTACAATGCTAGCAAATATCACATGTTTTATTACTTACCCATTACACGTAGTATACGGTAAGTCTTGTGATCGTTTTAAAAATCGAAATTTTTTTTTTTGACGGATTTACACCTTTCAGACACCGGAGATTCCGAAAAACATATTTTTAGGAAAAAAATTTGTCTGTCCGTCTGGGTGTGTGTGTGTCTGTAAACGCTCTATCACCCGAACAAGTTGAGATAGAGACTTTAAATTCGGTTTGTACTTAGAAAGTAACAATGGAAGAAGCCTATTGAATATCAGTAACCTCGATTATGCGGAACTATTTTTTTCGGGCTCTTGAAATATTCCTTCAGATAAAAGGTATACAAAAATATTCGAAACTTTCTTTTTGAAGGAGTGAATATAAAAGACAATAAAAAAAAACATAAATTCATCAATAAAATTCAATAAAATTCAAATATTTATATTAAAATTTATATTAAAATTAATTTATATTAAAATTCAAATATTCAAATATAATAAAATTAAATATTTCAAAAAAATTCAATAATAAAAACATAAACATCGAAATCATGAATGAACTCGATCGGATTATTAGTTGATGAGATATTTGTAATTCTATTTTTCACACTTTTCGATTTTTCATGACCCTGTATTTCATTCTAATTTCAATTCAAAGATATATTTTAATTAGAAATGAGAAGCTTAATCCGACGCAGTAAACTTTTAGTTAATACGATTATAATTTTTCGAGTTATAAGGATGTTTCTTTTACGCAATTCGGTACTACTCGATTATCCCGCCGACTAAAAAACTATCTCCGAACTATAAGATTAAATGCCAATAATGGCTTATCGTAAATGTCAAGCATTTAATGCCTCTTCATACCTATAAGGGGGTTTACAATAGGAGGGACCCTGTTCTGTCGCCATCTTGGCTGTATATCGCCTATTTAGCGGCTAAAATGAGTCGCGAAAAGTGACGCCAAATTGGCGGTATCTCTGATATTTCGCCAAATTCCCATAGACTTCCATTGTAAACCAATAGCGTTTACTTGCTTACAGAAAATCAACAAATTGAGATATTTTAATGCAACAAAAAGTAAGGCACAGATGTCATATACTGTTATTGGCGCGATTTTGTTTCTGACGCCAATGTCATATACGCAACGGGTACTTAACTGGCGCCAAAGTGTCGTTATTTTGCTTGATATTGTAACCGGGATGTTGTTGTTTATGCTGTTGATGTTTTCGCCAAATTGGAGTCAGAAAAAAATTGCGCCAAAATGGGGCGTATATGACATCTGTGCCAAAAGTAATATTGGCTTAAGGGGTTATATTAATTATATTTAAGGAAGTCCAAGAAAATTAAATTATGAATAAAAGTAACACAGTACAATGCTTAGCAAATATTACATGTTTTATTACTTACCCATCATACGTAGTATACGGTAACTCATGTGATCGATTTAAAAATCGAAAAAAAAATTTTTGACGGATTTACACGTTTCAGACACTGGAGATTCCGGAAAACCTATTTTAAAAAAAAGAATTTTCCCGTCCGTCTGGGTTTGTGTGTGTCTGTAAACACTTTATCTCCCGAACAAATTGAGATAGAACGCTCTTACTCCCGAACAAATTGAGATAGAGACTTGAAATTCGGTGTAGTAACAATGGAAGAAGCCTATTGAATATCAGTAACCTCGATTATCTGGAACTATTTTTTTCGGACTCTTGAAATATTCGTTCTGATAAAAGGTATACAAAAATTTTCGAAATTATTTATTTGAAGGAAGGAATATAACAGACAATAAAAAAAACATAAATTTTGCATCATGAATGAACTCAATCGGATAATTCGTTGCCGAGATATTTGTAATTCTATTTTCCACACTCTTCGATTATTCATGACCCTGTATTTCATTCAAATTTCAATTCAAAGATATATTTTAATTGGAAATGAGACGTTTAATCCGACGCAGTAAACTTTTAGTTAATACGATTATAATTTTTCGAGTTATAAGAATGTTTCTTTTTCGCAATTCGGTACTACTCGATTATCCTGCCGACCAAAAAACTATCGCCGAACTATAAGATTAAATGCCAATAATGGCTTATCGTAAATGTCAAGCATTAAGTGCCTCTGTCCTGATTCTGCCCTTCTCGGAACGGGTTACTTTCTGGTAATGCGCCGACGAAGTGATATTTTCCAATTCTGCCCCTAACGTGTTGGAATTCTTTCCTATTCACCGGGGTTGCTTCGTCGTAATTCATCCCGATTGCTATCAGCAGCTGGAAAGGATTACTTGTGTCGGTTTAAGATAGCGTTTACATATGCATCTTTTGTAAATGAGAATAGATAGACCTAATTTTTGTTAAATGTATATTCGCATTGTACTATTGTTATTATTATTATTATTGTTATTCAGTTTTGTTAGGTTCATTACTAGAAATAGTTTTACCTTAAATTAAATGTAAATTAATTGTGGGTGAAGCATAGTTTTTCAATTATATGGCTAATATTGCTTGTATTTTAAAACATATGTATATATATAAAAAATCTTTATGGTAAAATATATTTTTGAGATTAAAACTTATTGCACTAATCCAAAAGTGCAATTACAAATAATTTTTGTTTAAATAATCCCTTGATTTTGATCTAAACAATAAAAAATATATAATTGTTAATGTAACATAATTATGAGTGAAACTTAATTTTTCAATTATTTGGCTGATATAGCTTGTCTTTTAAAGCTTGTATTCAAAATAATAATAATAATAATAATCCTAAATAATACATTTGAGAAGATTAAAACTTATTGTACTAATTCAAAAATGTAATTACAAATACTTTTTGTATAAATAATTTCTTGATTTTACTCTAAATAATAATAAATATTATATCATTGTAAATGTAAGATAATCACCACTGAAGCATAATTTTTGAATTATATTTGGCTGATATAGCTTGTATTTTAAAGCTTGTATTTAAAAAAAAAAAAAAAAAAAAACCTTCATGCTGAAATATATTTTTGAGAAGATTAAAACTTGTTGTAATCCGAAAATATAATTACAAATAGTGTTTGCTTACATCCGTTTATTTTATTCAAATAATAAAAATTAAAATATAAATGTGAAATAATTATGAGAAAGCATAAAGTTTCAATTAATTGGCCCAGAGATTTACCATAGCTTGTATTTTAAAAGTTGCATACATAGAAAAAAAAAGCTTGTATTAAAAAAGTTAGTATAATAAAGTGTAATTACATTAAAAAAAAAAAAACCTTCATGGTAAAATATATTTTTGAGAAGATTAAAACTTGCTGTATTAATTCAAGATAGTATTTGCAAATAGTTTTTGTTTAAATAATTCCTTGATATTACTTTAAATAACAATAAAAAATTATGTAATTGTAAAATAATTATGAGTATGCATTATTTTTCAATTATTTTGCTGATATAGCTTGTATTTTAAAACTTGTAAAAAAAAAGCAATTTATCAAATTACAACGACCATTTGGAAAATGATTTTTTCGAAGACTAAAATTTAAGACATAAAAAATCGCACGTAGTTGATCATACATTACGTACGCCATGAATTAAACATTACTAGTGTTATTACACGTAAAAATTCCAAGCGACAAAAATCGCCTGCGACTCGTAAGTATTATCCTCCTGAAACTTTAGTATTATCCAAGCACTTCATTGGCTGTTCGGGAAATGGGTTTTCCATCGTTAGATTTCCAAGAAATCTGACGGCCAATTTTAATTGAAATTTATTTTTTTAACTTCTAAACATCCCACACTATTACTTTTTATATCGTCGTATAGAGAAAAAAATGTACTTTTAAATGCAATTTGTTTGAAAGCTGTATCTCAATTTGTTTCTGAGTTATTGATTTTTTTGTAATTTTTATTACTTTTTTGTCATAGTGGCAACACTCTGTTGTCTATCTCTGTTGAAAGTAAAGGAAATACAGGTTACTGTATAGACCAATCAAAACCCGAATAAAATGCGGATTAAAGCAATAAAAACCTCCAGATATACTTTTGATTTCCCATCCTGACGAGAACAATAACCATTTTTCCAAATGGTTAAAAAAAAAAAAAGAAAAAGAAAGCTTGTATTGAAAAAGTTAGTTTAATAAAGCGTACTCACATAAAAAAAAAATAGACTTTATGATAAATTTATATTTGAATTAATACAGTAAGTTTTAATCTTCACAAAAGAGTAATTACAAATAGTTTTTGTTTAAATAATCCCTCGATTTTAATCTAAATATTAATAAAAATTATATACCGTATATACTCGCGCATAAGTCGACCCCCCCCCCCCCTCTCCCAATTCTTAAGCGAAATTCTGAAAAAATTGAATTTTCGTGTATAAGTCAAACCACATTTCTGGTAGCATGTTGAAAACTGATTTGTAATCGAGGATAGAAAAATTTAATGTAATTTTTTTACGTTTCTAATCAGATTTTTTTTTTTTAATTCAACGTTTTAAACCTGTATAATTATGTATAACCGAAGAAGCTTAAACTATTTTGAACCCTATTCACATCAATTCAATGATACTTAAAAAGATAAAATTCTTTCAAAAATCCATTCAGGCATTATTTACAAGGGTAAACAACTTCTTAGACTGCTAAAATATAGTACTTCTTTGTATTGTAGGACTTTTAAGAAAGATATCTAGAAGCATTCTCAAGTTGGACTCTTTTTAAAAAGGTGATTAAAATGCTGAAAGGAATATATTGAAGAGTTTTTTGTCACAAGAGAAAATGGGTGCAAAACAATTACAGGGACATTGAGCTTTGTTTGTCAGTCACTTGGAAATGACCATTGTCCGCTTTTATCTCTCATGTAGTTACTTAAAAGACTGAAAAAAACAATCGCAGTAGTCTGTGATTTTTTTTTTTTTTTTTTTTTTACTTTCTCGAGTATAAGTCGATCCCCCATTTCCAACTCCCAAATTTTGTCTAAAATTCTTCGACTTATACACGAGTATATACGGTAATTGTGAATGTAAAATAATTATTATGCGTGAAACATAATTTTTCAATTATTTGGCTGATATAGCTTGTATTTTAAAGCTTATATCGAAAAAAAAAAGAAAAAAAACCTTCATGCTAATATATTTTTTAGAAGATTAAAAATTGTACTAATTTAAAAGGGTAATTGCAAATAGTTTTTGTTTAAATAATCCCTTAATTTTACTCTAAGTAATATTAAAAATTATATAATTGTATCTTAAAACTTCGTAAAGATTATTTATAACTCACCACCTATTAAAACTTTACACACTGTTTATAGCGATATTATATAATTCACTTTATATTAATCTATAAAAAATCAATATATAATCATAGTGCCAATTAAAGGTCTCGTTTTAAAGGGGTCGCACGTAAACGCACATGTTCGAGTTTCAGATAAATAAAGAGACCACATGTGTCCTTGGAAGCGATTGGTCGAAATTCTACAGAGGGTCTAGTCGAAACTCGTTAACCTTGTAATTGAGAGGTCAAACGCTGCTCCCCTATTCCGTTTGGGGCAGAATTGGAAATTGTTGAACATCGGTACAGTTTACGTGAACGGTTGGTTTCCTACTCGGTTTGTTCCATTAAGGGCAGAATAAGGACACTAGGGGGGGGGGACCTGTTCTGTCGCCAACTAGGCTGTATATCGCCAAATTTGGCGGCCAAAATTACTCGCCAAAAGGGACGACAAATTGGCGGTATCTCTGATATTTCGCCAAATTCCCATAGACTTCCATTGTAAACCAATAGTGTTTACTTGATTACAGAAAATCAACAAATGGAGATATTTTAATACAACAAAAAGTAATATTAGCTTTAGGGGCTTTATTAATTATATTTAAGGAAGTCGAAGTAAATTAAAATATGAATAAAAGTAACATGGTACATTGCTTAGCAAATATCACATGTTTTATTACTTACCCAACATACGTAGTATACGGTAAGTCTTGTGATCGTTTCAAAAATCGAAAAGAAATTTTTGACGGATTTACACGTTTCAGACACTGGAGATTCCGAAAAACATATTTTTAGAAAAGGAATTTGTCCGTCCGTCTGGGTGTGTGTGTCTGTAAACGCTTTATCTCCCGAACAAATTGAGATAGAGACTTGAAATTCGGTGTGTACTTAGAAAGTAACAATGGAAGAAACCTATTGAATATCAGTGACCTCGATTATCCGGAACTATTTTTTTCGGACTCTTGAAATATTCGTTCTGATAAAAGGTATGCAAAAATTTTCGAAATTGTTCTTTTGAAGGAGTGAATATAAAACACAATAAAAAACATAAAATTTGCATCATGAATGAACTCGATCGGATAATTAGTTGCCGAGGTATTTGTAATTTTATTTTCCACACTCTTCGATTTTTCATGACCCTGTATATCATTCAAATATATATTTTAATTGGAAATGAGACGCTTAATCCGAGGCAGTAAACTTTTAGTTAAAAATACGATTATAATTTTTTCAGTTATAAGGATGTTTCTTTTACACAATTCGGTACTACTCGATTATCCCGCCGACCAAAAAATTATCGCCAAACTATAAGATTAAATGCCAATAATGGCTTATCGTAAATGTCAAGCATTTAATGCCTCTCCATATTTATTAGAAGGTTTACCATAGGGGGACCCTATTCTGACGCCAACTTGGTGATATATCGCCAAATTTGGCAGCCAAAATGAATCCCGAAAAGTGACGCCAAATTGGCGGTATCTCTGATATTTCGCCAAATTCCCATAGACTTCCATTGTAAACCAATAGCGTTTACTTGCTTACAGAAAATCAACTAATTGAGATATTTTAATACAACAAAAAGTAAGGCACAGATGTCATATATTGGCGCGATTTTTTTCTGACGCCAATATCATATAAGCAACGGTACTTAACTGGCGCCAAAGTGTCGTTATTTTGCTTGATATTGTAACCGGGATGTTGTTGTTTATGCTGTTGATGTTTTCGCCAAATTGGAGTCAGAAAAAAATCGCGCCAAAATGGGGCGTATATGACATCTGTGCCAAAAGTAATATTGGCTTAAGGGGTTATATTAATTATATTTAAGGAAGTCCAAGTAAATTAAATTATGAATAAAAGTGACATAGTACAATGCTTAAGAAATATTACACGTTTTATTACTTACCCATCATACGTAGTATACGGTAAGTGTTGTGATCGTTTTAAAAATCGAAAAAAAAAATTGACGGATTTACACGTTTCAGACACTGGAGATTCCGAAAAACCTATTTTTAGAAAAAGAATTTTTCCGTCCGTCTGGATTTGGGTGTGTCTGTAAACGCTTTATCTCCCGAACAAATTGAGATAGAGACTTGAAATTCGGTGTGTACCTGGAAAGTAACAATGGAAGAAGCCTATTGAATATCAGTAACCTCGATTATCAGGAACTATTTTTTTCGGACTCTTGAAATATTCGTTCTGATAAAAGATATACAAAAATTTTCGAAATTGTTTATTTGAAGGAGTGAAAATAACAGACAATAAAAAAACATAAATTTTGCATCATGAATGAACTCGATCTGTAAATTAGTTGCCGAGATATTTGTAATTCTATTTTCCACACTCTTCGATTATTCATGACCCTGTATTTCATTCAAATTTCAATTCAAAGATATATTTTAATTGGAAATGAGTAGCTTAATCCGACGCAGTAAACTTTTAGTTAATGCGATTATAATTTTTCGAGTTATAAGAATGTTTCTTTTTCGCAATTCGGTACTACTCGATTATACTGCCGACCAAAAAACTATCGCCGAATTATAAAATTAAATGCCAATATTGGCTTATCGTAAATGTCAAGCATTAAATGTCTCACCATACCTATAAGGGAGTTTACGATAGGGGGGAACCTGTTCTGTCGCCAACTTGGCTGTATATTGCCAAATTTAGTGGCCATAATTAGTCGCCAAAAGTGACGCCAAATTGGCGGTATCTCTGATATTTCGCCAAATTTCCATAGACTTCCATTGTAAACCAATAGCGTTTACCTGATTACAGAAAATCAACAAATGGAGATATTTTAATGCAACAAAAATAATATTAGCTTAAGTGGTTTTATTAATTATATTTAAGGAAGTCGAAGTAAATTAAATTATGAATAAAAGTAACATGGTACAATGCTTAGCAAATATTACATGTTTTATTACTTACCCAACATACGTAGTATACGGTAAGTCTTGTGATCGTTTCAAAAATCGAAAAAAAATTTTTGTCGGATTTACACGTTTCAGACACTGGAGATTCCGAAAAACATATTTTTAGAAAAAGAACTTGTCCGTCCATCTGGGTGTGTGTGTGTCTGTAAACGCTCTATCTCCCGAACAAATTGAGATAGAACGCTCTATCTCCCGAACAAATTGAGATAGAGATTTGAAATTCGGTGTGTACTTAAAAAGTAACAATGGAAGAAGCCTATTGAATATCAGTAACCTCGATTATCCGGAACTATTTTTTTTCGGACTCTTGAAATATTCTTTCTGATAAATGTTATGCAAAGATTTTCTAAATTGTTCATTTGAAGGAGTGAATATAAAACACAATAAAAAAACATAAAATTTGCATCATGAATGACCTCTACCGGATAATTAGTTGCCGAGATATTTGTAATTCTATTTTCCACACTCTTCGATTATTCATGACCCTGTATTTCATTCAAATTTCAATTCAAAGATATATTTTAATTGGAAATGAGTAGCTTAATCCGACGCAGTAAACTTTTAGTTAATGCGATTATAATTTTTCGAGTTATAAGAATGTTTCTTTTTCGCAATTCGGTACTACTCGATTATACTGCCGACCAAAAAACTATCGCCGAATTATAAAATTAAATGCCAATATTGGCTTATCGTAAATGTCAAGCATTAAATGTCTCACCATACCTATAAGGGAGTTTACGATAGGGGGGAACCTGTTCTGTCGCCAACTTGGCTGTATATTGCCAAATTTAGTGGCCATAATTAGTCGCCAAAAGTGACGCCAAATTGGCGGTATCTCTGATATTTCGCCAAATTTCCATAGACTTCCATTGTAAACCAATAGCGTTTACCTGATTACAGAAAATCAACAAATGGAGATATTTTAATGCAACAAAAATAATATTAGCTTAAGTGGTTTTATTAATTATATTTAAGGAAGTCGAAGTAAATTAAATTATGAATAAAAGTAACATGGTACAATGCTTAGCAAATATTACATGTTTTATTACTTACCCAACATACGTAGTATACGGTAAGTCTTGTGATCGTTTCAAAAATCGAAAAAAAAATTTTGTCGGATTTACACGTTTCAGACACTGGAGATTCCGAAAAACATATTTTTAGAAAAAGAACTTGTCCGTCCATCTGGGTGTGTGTGTGTCTGTAAACGCTCTATCTCCCGAACAAATTGAGATAGAACGCTCTATCTCCCGAACAAATTGAGATAGAACGCTCTATCTCCCGAACAAATTGAGATAGAGATTTGAAATTCGGTGTGTACTTAAAAAGTAACAATGGAAGAAGCCTATTGAATATCAGTAACCTCGATTATCCGGAACTATTTTTTTTCGGACTCTTGAAATATTCTTTCTGATAAATGTTATGCAAAGATTTTCTAAATTGTTCATTTGAAGGAGTGAATATAAAACACAATAAAAAAACATAAAATTTGCATCATGAATGACCTCTACCGGATAATTAGTTGCCGAGATATTTGTAATTCTATTTTCCACACTCTTCGATTTTTTTTTTGACACTGTATTTCATTCAAATTTCAATTCAAATATATATTTTAATTGGAAATGAGATGCTTAATCTGACGCAGTAAACTTTTAGTTAATACGATTATAATTTTTGGAGTTATTAGGATGTTTCTTTTACTCAATTCGGTACTACTCGATTGTCTCGCCGACCAAAAACTATCGCCAAACTCTAAGATTAGATACCAATAATGGCTTATCGTAAATGTGAAGCAATTAATGCCTCCCCATACCTAACGGGGTTTACCATAGGGGGACCCTGTTCTGTCGCCAACTTGGCTGTATATCGCCAAATTTGGCGGCCAAAATGAGTCGCCAAAAGTGACGCCAAATTGGTGGTATCTCTGACATTTCGCCAAATTCCCATAGACTCCCATTGTAAACCAATAGCGTTTACTTGCTTACAGAAAATCAACAAATTGAGATATTTTAATGCAACAAAAAGTAATATTAGCTTGCTTAAGGGGTTATACTAGTATCCGTCAGGCCGAAATGTCGGAGCATGGAGGCGCGTTAACTTAAAAGATATTATTTAAAAAAATGTTTTATTTTCTAGATTACTGTTTAATAGTATAAAAGTCAGTTTGAATTAACAATCGTCGATACTTCATTTTAAAGTGTTTAAATTAGTCGTCAGTTTCCTCGGGTAATGCACAAATGCTAATCTGTCAGCATGTGCTCCTATATTTTTAATTTAGGTAAAGCCTGTCCTTAGTGAACATTGCTTCCATTAGGACTTTCTCTAAATGACAAACTACAGTAAAAATGACATAAGTTGTTTTATGTGACAACACCTTTAGATGAATTTCCATAGCAATTTTTGACAATGCTAAACTCTATGATCTATGTATGGTGGCAAGGTATGCAACAGTTAAAGGTAACTAACTTCGTGAGAATGAGGCTTTTTCTTCTTTCCAATATTTACAAATAGGTTTGATAAAAAAAATTACAGTTAGAAATGGCTCATGATGCTCAACAAAATGAACTATTATGGCCTGTGGTAAGCCTCGAGGTCGAAAACGTGGGCCATAGACAATATCTTTTATCGTACTTACGTTTACCAATCCTCACTCCGTTCAGATGTTGGTATGTAACATAATGCATAACCCTGCATCTAGCTGCTGAGGAAAGTCTAGACTGAAGTCCAGACGCGTGATCATCTTCACTCCATCTTGCTATTTAATCATTGTGATCTGCTAAAATTCTAGTTTATTGGCCCCCGCTTTGATTTAAAAAGCATTTCTTGATTATATTCATTAGCTAGTTTGGTTTTGAGAAAAATACATATTGCACCTTCAAATCATTCAAGTTAGCCGAAAGCAGTATATCTTTGCGCCGTTTCATAAGGGGTGAGAGGTAGTCAAAAACTTGACTCACGCAAAGTGAGTTCAGAGTCTTTTGGAACTGTGTCTGCTGATCGTCATTTTGTCTCAATGAGTTTGTTAATGTGAAACATTTTTTAAAAGCTCTAAACATTTTTTGTCCGCGAAGAATCAAAATGACTTTTAAGGAATGTCTCTTATATAGAGGGATGTCTTTTACGCGGTGTAACTACCTAATACGTCCAAGGATTTAAACAAATAAGCCTCTAAAAGGCTAAATGCTATCTATTTTACCTTAGCGACATCTTTGTTCATGGTCAGCCATAAGACGATATCCTATCATTGAAAATTCGTCAATAATGAGAAATAACACTGTATCCATTCTGAGCTGTAGATTTATTGATGACTTTTTAAATTAGCGAACTATTTAAAACACGTTGGTTCTTTAAGCACTGAGTGAGTTACCTTGTCTTTGACATTAAATGCAGCAGTACCTGTTAGTGCCAAAAAAATGATAGCTTCTGATCCAAAGTGCTCTATGATTGTTTTACTAATTTCTTTGATTTTTGTACATTTTATAGTTATTTTTTTTCCAATAATAAAAGTTGATTTAGAAAAATTTGTAACCTTTGTTTGCAAAGACAAAAACTGTTCAATGCATAATTGAAGGCAGCATAATTTGTTGTTCTTTAGAATAATTCAGAAATGTTAAAAGTAAAGAAAGAAACTATTGGATAAGAGAATCTACGGTAAAGATAAAGAATTACCGCCGGATGTATTTGAGAGATTTTGATTTTTTAATTTTGCTCCGATTTCTGAGAACTTGATCCATCGGGTCAGCGGCAGAAAACTTCAAAGCTCCTTCAAAGACTTGTTTGTCTGGCACAGTCCACACTTATTTAATATGGCAACAGGTAAAGGTTTGTAACACGCATGTAACACACACTCATAGATAGTTTGCTATACTCCTCTATCAAACTTGATAGCTTTATTCATCTGAGTTGTTGTTATATCGTTATTCTCAAAATATCCGGACGCACCTGGATTATTTTTATGCGACTTTTCCACACAGAATTAAGCTGAACAACTCTATACATTTGAATTACTTTCTTTTAACCGTCATTTTCGAAACTTCTGTGTATAACGTTACACATATAAAATATGTATATTCCTTAAAATGTACACTAAATCAAGCCTACAGATTGAAAAAAATTAGGGATTGATTTATGACTTTTAGTGAATATGATTTCTCACGAATTATCTTTCATTGTTGTATCCATTTCTCCGATCATAAGCATAAACGATCATAGTCATATACATTAACGTCGCATTTATCGCTAAGTTTTGCGACATTTGGACGAAATATCGCCAAATTTAGCGACCAAAAATATGCCGTCTCAATTAAGCCAATTTGACTGCATCTAACTAATTTAGCGAAATTTTCATTGAAATTCAGTACTGATGATTCTTCTCTAACCGGGATCTTCCCATTTTAACTTCGTGTTCTCCAGTAAAATTAGCTAAAATCTTAAAACCAAGAAATAGGGAAGCTACCTTTTCCAACCCGTACAGGAACTTTTTATTTTGTAATCTACATATTTCTGTGTACATCATGACAAAAAAATGCTTATCTCATTTTCAGAATGTTCACTTGCATTTCAGTTGAAATATATTCACTTACGATGAATTAAAAAAAATTGAGTAATCTTCAGTAGTTGAGACCGCTACCAAATTGTTAAATTTGTGCATCAAACAATGTTCAGTAATTTATAAAATTGTCGACAAACCCGATTACGAAAATTTCACAATAGAAACATACATTCGTCTGAATGCAAACATTCATACGTAAGAATACATACATATAAATAATGTATACATGACATTACATTTTTCTCGATTTCTTTGAGTATCACTCGTAGCCATTCGACTAATGGTCAAAATCGTATTTTCCTTATTCGATTTTTTTTTTTCGTTTCTCTTAATTTCAAATTCAAAATGAATTCCATCGATTTGGAAGCTTACAAAGAGTGAAAAGTTTGAAAAAAAAAAATAGTGGTTGTTACATAAGTAGAATGTAAAACTTCTGAAAGAGGGTGGGGGGTCAATCTATATCTCAGGTCACCAATGTATGAATATCGACTTCAACATTAGACTCCATAATGATCCGTATGAGGTTAAAATGCATAATTTACAGCAATGGAGCTAATGTTTTAATTAATAACGGGATGAATCTCGTCGAATTTCGATGAAAGAAATTGTTTAAAAACGAACTCATACATAGGTTAGTTACTACTTAGTCCCTTAAAACAAATGTTATTTTTAACTTAAAGTTACCAAAATACTAATTCCATACACTTCGACTGTTCAAAATATTAAAAAATTAAACTGTATTTAAGTATTGCGCGGCAGCGCAATACTTATTTATTTCCAGTGTCACTTCTCAATGTTAATTTAACATGGAAAAGCCTATGGAGATCATAACTTTTTAATTTTTTCTTCCCACCTTTTTGTCCCTGATGCCACTCATTTTTTATTCTTTACTAATTTTAATGATATTATAAATTTAAAGTGTAAAAACGATTGCCTGACGTCAGGGTAAAAACGAATGGTAAAATGCCTCTGCATATGGATGAATTATAACCCAAAGAGAAACATGAACCAATTTAGTTTTATATTATTCAAATATTTTTCTTAATAATTCCAATTTTCGCTTTTTTCATTGAAAATCAACGGTCATTTTTCATAGAAAATGTAACATTTGTATTTCATTGTTGCAAAAATTTCAAAAGCCGTAATAATAATTTATTTCTTTTTAGTTGAAAGATTTTCACGTGAAATATTAAATTGAGCTAGTTTTTTTCAAAAATTAAAAAGGAGAATATGGCGTCATGGTGGAAATAAAAAGGATATTTTCAGAATAACTTTTTGCTTTGTTTAAGTTTATATTTTAGTAAAAAGTTTCTAATGGATAGCTATTTTTACGCAAGGTAGCGAACTTAGTGGGGAATTACATAACTTAAATTTTAAAATGTATTTTTTTTTTCAAGATGAGAACTATTTATACCCCAAGTTAAACTTAGGTAATAATTTTCTAATGTTTTTCGAACATCACCCCTTGGGAGAAAATAAAGTAACAAAATTTAAGTAAAACTTTTATTTTTTACTGTATCACAGTTATAATGCCATTAAATATTAGCAGTGAGGATTCAACACAATTTATTTTTGCATTCATAGCGTTCCTGAGTGGGAAGTAGGGTATCTAAATTTAAGTGAAGTTAATTTTTTGTTTTGATTATAGATTTTTTACGTTCAAATTGGAAGTTTTTGTGCAAACTACAACAACCTGCATTACTACAGTGGTGAAATATTTTGAATTATACATTGATAAACTGCATCACACATTGTGATGCAATACCGCATACATCAAAGCCTGATGATGATACCTCTATTAATTTTGAAATGAGTTCGTCTGAATGCAGTAGTTATTAAAAAACTTGACATATTAAACAAAAACATAATTTGAAGAACAAATTAAAAAAAACAAAATTTATTTCCTACATTGTTTAAGCCCGAGAAGGGTCAGATATTAAGATATTTCATTCAATTAGTTTTACATTTAATGTTAAATTTTTGTAACAAATTAGTTAAGCCAATTGAAGATTAAAAAATAAAAATAAAATTCATACAATATGATACTTAAAACACCCTAAAAAATTAGATTCCGTTCAAATGAAATCGAAATAAATCTTAGACTTTTTTTAAAAGTTTTGTATTTTGCATGCATCTTATCATTTTATGCACAATTCTCATAAACATGATGCAAAATCTGCAATACAAATATTTTCAATTAAAAATGGAAGAATTTAGGGTGTTTTAAGTATCATATTGTATGAATTTTATTTTTATTTTTTAATCTCCAATTGGCTTAACTAATTTGTTACAAAAATTTAACATTGAATGTAAAACTAATTGAATGAAATATCTTAGTATCTGACCCTTCTCGGGCTTAAACAATGTAGGAAATAAATTTTGTTTTTTTTTAATTTGTTCTTCAAATTATGTTTTTGTTTAATTATTTATTATACCTAATCAAGGTATGTAATTTTTATGAAATTACCCATTGAGTCTGTTATGTTTAAAAGGCACAGATATCATATACATATATACAGATATCATATTGGCGCGACTTTTTTCCCACGCCAATTCGGCGAAAACTTCAACAGCACAAACAATAACATCCGGGTTACCATATCAAGTAAAATAACGACACTTTGGCGCCAGTTAAGTATGACATTGGCGTCAGAAAAAAATTGCGCCAATCTGGGGCGAATATGACATCTGTGCAGTTTAAAATTGATGATTGAAAATTAAAAAAAATGATTTCACCTTAAATCAACCATGGAATTATTTTTCGCGTGAAATCTAAACTTAATGTTATTTTCACCGTCTCATAATTTGCCATACGCATCTCTTATATTTACATTCACCATTTCAAAAATATTACAATCCGCAATATGTGATTAATACGTATATTTCTAAGCTTGAAATAAAGTTTGTCAACTCGACTTTGCATGTGAACATTCGCACTCTTGACTTGTGATTCTAATCTCTGTATCGGCGAGTAAAAGTCCAGAAATTTCTATGTTTTAGAGGCGTTCGTAGTAAAATATTTGGTTTTATGAGAGAAAATGATCGTATTCATTTAAATGTGATGTCATTTTGCCTCATTGAAGCATTGCACCAAGTGTCTCAAACTCAATGAATGAAAAAGAATTCAATTACAACAACTTTTTGCAGAAAACATGAGTATTTTATTAAAGCATGACGTCATTTTCTGTTCAATTTTTTCAGAAAGTTTAATTTGAATTTTATAAGAAAACTAGCAGACTGAACCCGCTGCCCTGGACCATTTTTGAAATAAACATTCAATCAAACGAAATGGAAAATCCGACCCTGTATTTTAAACTAATATGGACCATCACCTGGAAGATCTTTCCGCATTTTCTGAATACGCATCGGATGCAATTGCGCTATTATATTATCTGATGCGTTAGACGAAATACGGGCAATTCAGAAGCAGCTCTTTAGTACATCATGTAGAGTTTGGGAGGGAAATGCGGCCATTACGATGATATCACCACACTACTAAAAAAGAGAGAATTACAATGACTGCAGAGATTGACCATTTAACTTAAAGAATGTTCGGTTTATTCACTTTAATTGTTAGTTCTTTTACTCTGGGATTCTCAGCTTGGTACTTTGTGCTGATCTGATAACATAAATACAATCTCTCTCTATATTACATCATATTTGGTAATATACGTCTTCTTTAGGCAGGTTTCCTCTACAGTTTCTTATCTTCGATTTCCAGTAGAGTAAGTACAATCAAAACAGTATTTAACTTTTATATTTTAAAATATGTGAATCATATAAAAGTGGATACTTAAAGCGGAATTGTGTGAATTAAATTAAAATAATGGCATTTTAACTGCCGTTTCTTTTTACATACCAGTTTTAATCGTGCAACTATTAACCTAGGAAAATGACCTAGATAACTAATTCAAATAGAAAATTAAACCTTTAGTTTTCATTCAATAAAATCTTCCCAATCATCCGTAATCGGATCCACAACCAAGTTTGATGTGAAACGTTAGAAATGTTCGTAACGGTATGGCTAAACATGTACCAGAGTTAGCTACAAAACAGGGTTAGTTACGCTCCAAACCACATTCCATTGAATAATGTCAAATTGCTGTTGATTGATTTTTAGATCTTTCACTATCAAAACTCTTTGCAAATGATAAGTAAAGTTAGTTATGCAAAATTTTTTGTAGTGATCTTTTTGGCATACCGAAGATTTTTTTCGCGTTTCTCTAATGAGCGTAATAAGACGGAGAAATAAGCATGCTTTTATTTTCAAGACGTCATTATTCATCAGTTTGTTGACTAAATAAAACAAAAAACATTAATTTGTGAGTATGATCAGCTGCTCGGGCTGTGTATCAGCCAAAATTTCTTTATAATGATTGAAATTTTATTTGAGTCTGAGGTACTTTTTTTTAAAACCTAGAATAAATGAACAAATATTGCTCCAATGGCCACCTTTGGCATTTGAAAAACTATTTTTGTACATTCAAATTAATGCTTTTTTAATGATAGTAAAATAACTGCACATGAAAAATATCTATTAGTAAATCTTCTTTTGTCCGTTTGCTCCATACTAAAAAAACATAAATTTACTAATCGCTAATTACTAAAAGTACAAATTTCGCGTAATCTTCTGAAATCGGATTTTCCGTCCACGGTTCCTTTCAAATATAAACGAATCTTCCAACACTATACAGTAAATTCGCCAATTGTCAGGTGGCTGATTATGGAAGATTCATCCAATATCTTTTTATAACATTTCTAAAAGAAGGGAAGATATGGAAAAAAAAATGACGAATGGAATAGAATATCGAAAAGTGATTTCAGAAAGCATTTTTTATTGCAAAATGTCTTTTTTCGTGACAGAAATAACGCATAATTGCTTACATTTTTTTAAGAATAATCTTTACTACCTAACATTGCAAGCATTGAACGTTTGTATAAAGGAAATTGGCGATATGTTTTTTTATTAAAAAAAGAATGGACACTATTAGCTAATCTGGCTTCGAGGGTACAAAAGTCACAAATTTGGGGAAAACAAACCGACATGCTTTCGCAGTAAAGTATGATGAGAAATTTTTTAAATGTCTAAAATTAAATTATTTTACAGTATGTATTTGCGTGTGTGGGAGACATTTATACTAAAATTAAAATATCTGACTCAATTTTTAAAATATTAATTGGTATTTATATATTGTACATTTGAATTTTAAAAAATACTCAAAAAATGCTTTCTTACACTTGCAAAATCACCTTTATTGTAAACATCGCTTGAACCCAATTCACGCTTACATCTTTTTGGCTTAAAATCAAATTGTTTGGCGACAAAAGTGAACTCAAAAATCACAAATAAACATATAACATGTAAATCATAAGTACCATCATTTTTACAATTACATCTGCTAGTTTCGTCTGTAAGTCATATGATGGAAGAGTTAGAAATAAAAAAGAACAAATCAAAAACAAATTTGTTACCACAAGGAAGGTCTCCTTTAAGAGCATACTCAAATTATTTTGAAAAGAAAAATGCTTTTAAAACTACTCATGTGTGTAGTAAAACATCAGTCAAATTTGGCGGCGGAATCCCAGTAAAAATCTGAAAAAAATCTATATATTTTCGAGTATTTGGCGCAAAAAAAGCGAGCTCTCCACGCTATTCGGCTAGCCAACACATTTTCATCCCAAATGCAAGATATTTAAATGCATTTGAAAATTGCTTGCTAAATAAGTGTTTAAATGCCTAAAACACAATGGATTTAAACTTAAATGAAGGATTAGCGTATTGTTTTTTATCTTTAAGCGTATATAATATATACAAATTGCGTGTTGCAGTAGTTATTTAATTTTACATGGCTTCACCGGCTGGAAATGTTTTAAGGGTACTATTTGATTATTCATTCAACCAATTTCGCCAAATTATATAAATTGCCAAACGCTTCGCCAAATTATATAAATTGCCAAATTGCTCACCAAATTATACAAATTGACAAAATTTTTATTTTAAACAACGAAAGAATACATATATTTGTAAACATTAGTAAAATTACAAATAGAAGTGAAATTAAAAATCACTTGATGACGACATTAAACACGGTTCACGTGTTTGTTGCAAGTGAATGTAAAATTTACGATCAGCTATTATTGGCGTTTATCTTATAGTTTGGCGATAGTTATTTCGTCGACGGGATAATCAATTAGTACCGTTTTAAATTTCTTTTAAAAGTAGCTGGGTAATTAAAAATGCTACAATTAAACATTTTATATTAAATACTTGTTTCCATGGCAACAATAACCTTCATTTCTTGTTTCTGACACTAACAATATCGAAGTCAAATTGTCAATGTTCCAAATCGGACATTAATTTTGAATTTGGAAAAAATTTAATAAACTGAAATTTTGTTTTAAACCGTATAATTACGATAATTAAAATTTTAATGTATACACATATAAAGGCATATGACAAAACTGTAGCAATAAAAATGTATTTATTACGTTAAACTTAATCTAACTATCGTCGTACGAAGGGTAGAAAAAGGTTTTACTTAAAAATTATTTATCATAAAAAAAGTATCATTCAAAATTTTATTGTGCCGCCAACCAGCAATAAATCGCCAAAAAAATTAAATTTTCATTATTTTTTTGCAAACGCTAAATCGAGGTTCTGCGGATTTTTTTTATAAACATATTATATGTCACGAGAAGAATATTCTATATATTCCTCATGAGAAGAATATTATATAATTTTTTCAAATACTAGGGAGCTCTGCCCCTACGAGCTACGCTCGCCAACCCCCGTTCACACACCCCACATTTTAAAAGCATGTTAATTTCATCGGCCTGAAAAAGATTGAATTATAATTTAAATAAACAGGAAGGTCTCCCTGTAAACGGGTTTTCATTCATTTTCTTTTGATTGGAGGTTTTTAAGACGAAATCAGCCGCTGCTTAGAGACAATGGCTGTTTTCGTCTTTGATTAAAAAACAAGAAAGAAAAATCATGCGTACGGCATAGATTATGAAACGCTTTCCAACACTCCCTGAAAGCTTTAACAAAACTTCGTTATTTAGGGAAATAAAGTAAATAAGATAACTAACTAAAGATTTAAAAAACTGATTTCAGCAGTTACCATCCATAGCCAAATATTTATTCCAATTCTTCCGAACAGCCCTGTATTTGATCTGTAGGCTGATATATATACTAAATAATAGAAAATTTAGCTTAGTAAGAAAACGCATAACAGGTTGAAATTTCTCTTTCATCAATTTATACTAATAGACGAAAACATACTTGGATACTTTTGTTCAGCCCTGTTATTTACCTAGTACCTTTATTACACGCCACTATTTAGCTAAACTTTAATTCAAACTAAATCACTCTTAAAACTACTGAAATCGCATTTCCAGAATTTATCATCTATAGGCGGCCATGTATCCAATTCTTTGCGTGTCCCTGTGCATAATTTTTTCTATATTCTACAAACATTTCATAGAAAATTACATGCAGTTCAGCATAACACATTTTAAACCCACCTTTCAGCAATTTATGGTCATACTCAGTAACCTTTACGAATTCTTTTGCGTAACCCTGTATATCAACTATAACATTTACACACACCATATAGTATGCATAAATATAGTGAAACTTAAAAGCGCATATCATAATTAAAAATGCATTCCCTGCCATCGCCGCTAATATACAGTACTTCGGATTGAAAATACTTGTCTGAAATGTTTTGTATGTTCCTGTAAATGCTATGCACTTCGTATCATGCATGAAATAACTTAAGTAAGCCTCACCGACGTGTATCAATTTTATTATATATCAATTTGTATAATTAAAATAAGCCGCAAACAATTTCCCCCTATACCATTTCTAATGAAATTCTTTTGTGTAGCCCTGTAAATGAATAGTAACTATTCGTTGCACCGCTTATGCTACAGAATATTCTGCATATTTCAGTGCATTTCGTAAATGCATATATTTTTTATTATGTTTGAAAGGGTGTAACATCTTTAAAATTCATTTGAAATGATTTTTTCACATTGGCCGTAATGTAACGGAATACTTTTGACTGTCTCTGTAAATGAACTAAACATGTTCAAACTTCATTTGAAATAGGGTTCGTGCTAGGCTAAAGTCAATAACCAAAGGTTTCAGTGCGATCCGAGTATATTAACAAGAGTTAGAGCGCGAACAGACAAACCGAAATCAATAACACTTTTCAACTTTGTTGGAAAGTGTTAAAAATTAGTTAAAAATTTGAAAGTAAGCTAATGTAATGAATTAAGTACACAGAGTCTTTGTCTCTCTGTACTTTTTAATAACGCTATGAGAAAGATCTTTTAAATTGTATCGTTTTAAATCTGACGTAATTTTCACCAAAGTTTCTTTTCTCTTTTTAATATTCACATGAAAATACTTTTGTTGTTAGAAAGGAAATATTATTTGAGCTGTTTTAGAATTCACGATAATAGTTAAAAAGATTATCTCAAAATATAAAATAAATGTCTCGTGCAAATATATTTTTTAATTTAAAGTGTTTTGCCAACTTTTATTTATTTGCCCTTTTTAAATATGACGTAGTTTCCTTTATTTGTGACTTTTAACGCATAATAATGAATTTAGTATTTAAAAATTTTCTTTCCCTTTTAAAATTCACGTGTAACTGTAGTTTTTATGATGTAATTTTCAATATTTTCCCTTATTTTTGACACGTAATCACTTAATTCCAATTTGAAAGTTTTTTTTCTGTTTATAATTGCCACGTGTAAATAACTTTTTTATTTGAAGGAAATATTATTCTTTGTGCTGTTTTTAAAATTGGCAACACTTTAAAATAATTGCCCTTTTCTAAAATGTGTAAAAAATATCTCTCGAAATGCTGAAAATTTGAATTTAAAATGGAAATAAATCCTCAAAAAATGAGTCAAATTAAAAAGATAATTGCAGTCTGCACATCGGGAACTTCCAATGTATAAAATGATCTAAAAATATTTAAATTCCTATGTATAGCTTTTCTCCTATAAAACTTTTTAAATGGAACGATTTTGACCATCTTTAACATTAAATATTTCTTAAAATAATTATTCGATTTAAAAACTATCTGCATCAGCGTGTTTATCAAACATGTCTCTATAATACCACTGATTTTCATATTTTTGCATGAAACAGTTTTCTTAATATTAACGAAGAAAGACTCCTGGTCATAAAAAATATGGATGCCGATCTAGTAGGAATATACCCAATGATCTACGCAGATTTTCATTGGTCCATTTCCAAATCAAAACTTTTTTTTATACTAGGGGGCTCTGCCCCCTACGAACTACGCTCACCAACCCCCGTTCAGGCACACCAAAATCCAAAAAGCACGCTAATTTGATCTGCTTTAAAAATATTGAATTAAATTAAAAAAAAAAAAAAAAAACTGTAGCGATCTTTCTGTAAACGGTCCATTCCTTTTCCTTGGATTAGGGACCAAATCTGCTGCTGATTTAATTAAAAAATCTGCCGTATTTAATTAAAAAAATTAGTTAAATATTTCAAAATAAGCTAATATAAAACGAATTAAGTAAACAGTGTCATTGTTTCCCGGTATTTTTTAGCAGCGCTATGAGATAGTACTTTTAAATAATTCATTTTAAATGTATAGTTTTAAATGTGATATAATTGACACCAAAGCTTTATCTCTCTTATTAATATTCACGTGAAAATACTACTTTTTTTGTTAGAAGGAAATATTATTTGCGCTGTCTTCGAATTCACGATAATAGTTGAAAAGATTATCTCAAAATACCTCGCGCAACTATATTTTTCAATTTAAATTGTTTTGCCATATTTTTTGGCCATTATAAATATGACGAAATTTCCCCCATTTACAAGTTTTAATGCATAATAATGATTTTTTTATTTTAACATTTTGTTTCTCTTTTAAAATTCAAGTGTAAACATGGTTCTTATGACATCATTTTCCTGCTTTTAACATGTAATCATTTAATTCTAATTTTAAAGTTTTTTTCCGTTTATAATAGTCACGTGTAAATAAATTTTTAATTTGAAGTCAACATTATTGTTTGCGCTGCACTGTTAAAAATTTGCAGCATTCTGGCAGGTCATTTGATCGTTTTTTCCGAAAATGGTTACACAACCGTAATTTTAACACTATTCTGACCATATTATTGGCCATTTTATGGTCAGAATATAGTTAAATTATTGTTATGAAACCGTTTTTTTAAAAAATGGTCGAATGACCTGCCAGAATGCTGCAAAATTTTTAACAGTGTGGTTATACAGTTGGCAACAGTTTAAATTAATAACATTCTAAAAAATATCTCTCGAAATTCTGAAAATTTGAATTTAAAATAGAAATAAAACTCAAAAAAAATAAGTCAAATAAAAAAATAAACGCAATCTGCATACCGGGAACTTATAACGTATAAAATGATCTAAAAATGGTTAAATTCTCATGTATAGTTTTTGCTCCAATAAAACTTTTTTAATGGAACGATTTTGTACAAATTTAGCATTAAATATCTCTTAAAATAATTCTTCGATTTGAAAACTGTCTGCATCAGCGTGTTTATCAAACATTTCTCTATAATACCACCGATTTTCATATTTTTGTATGCAACAGTTTTTTTAATATTAACGAAGAAAAGCCATGCTTAAGTATTCAAATTGGATGCCGATCTACCGGGAATATCTACGCAGATTTTCATTGGTCCATTTCCAAATCAAAACTTTTTTATATATATAGAAGGATATAGAAGGATTTCTGAGCATGCACTTATCGAAACTTCCTTGATATCATCCTATCAATTTTTCAGATGCATTTTTCTTAACCTGACGCATAAGATAAAGAGCCAAATCTTATTTCAATTGCAATATTTTAACTGAGTAATTTTTTAAGCATTACGAACATTCCCTTTCATGTCTAAATTAAATATTTTCGTTTTTTAAAATTATCACTCATTAAAACGAATTTTTTTCTTCCTTCTTTTTTTTTAATTAAAATTAGTAACAGTTCTTAGTTCAATTAGTTCTTTTATGTTTCGAGGTTCTGTATACCTGTATACCTGTTTTGATACCTGTTTCAATTTTTTTTATCAACAATAAATTTTGCCAAGAAATAAAATGGTAAACCTTATCGTCCAAAATAACAGAACTTTCCGTCATAATTCTATAACGAATATAAGTAGAATGGTGTGTTATAGCTTAAAACCTTCCCTGAAACGATACCTATCTACTGGTATAAGTTCCGTCAAAATCCATGCAGTAGAACTCGAAATCTAGGCGTTCGGAACGAAATTTCCGTTTGGATTTTATATATATAACTAGCAGGCTATGCCCGCTACGCTGGTCTACTTATCCAAATGAACTTTGAATTAAACGAAATGTATCATTGAATTTGACATTATGATTTAAAGCAATATGGAACCTTACCTGGAATGTCCTTTCGCACTGCTGGAAACGATAAGAACGCCAATGTGCCATTATATTTTCTAATGTGTAGACAAATTTTCAGCTATTAAGGTCTTAACCCTTTTAGTTGATCAATTACAGTAGGATTGGTAAAGAAAGATAGTACAATACGCAATACAATAAAACAAACCCTGAAAAATTATATAACTACTTGTAATAATGCAAACAAACAAACGGACAAAATCCATCCAGTAAAACTTTTTTTAAAGGTTGATCTTTCATAAGGGGTCCATCTGATTATAGAACTTTCCCCCATAATTCTGTAACTAAGCAACGTAGAATGATACGCAATAAACTAAAACCTCCGCAAACATTGTCTTATAAACAAAGAAAGTATTATCAATATCCGCCATCTAGAACTTTTTGAAAAGTCTAATCTTTCATAATCGGTTTCATATGATTATGGAACTTTCCGCCATTACTTTATGACTAAGCAGTCAATAATATGCAAAAATAGAACAATATGCAAAATACTAAAACCATGTCTGAATAGATATCTAACTAAAATGAAATTCCTATCAATATCGTTCTGTAGAACTTTAAAAAATGTTAAACTTCCATAATCGGGTTCAACTGATTATAGAACTTTCCACCACACCTCTATTATTAAGCAATGCAGAAGAGTATAGTATATATACTAAAACTCTGCCTGAAAAATTATTTAACTAACAGTGAAAATTCAATCGTAATCAATTCGGCTGAATCTTTTAAAAATGTTAATCTTTCATGATCGGGTTCGTCTGATTATATAACTTTAAAACATAATTGTATGTATAAGCAACGTAGAACGATATTTTATATACTAAAATCTTCCCTGGAAAATTATCTAACTATCTTTATGATCAAAATCCGTTCAGGTGAGCTCAAGTTATATGCAACCGGGACGAATTTCCCATTTCCATTTTATTCTAGTATACGTATACAGGGTGTTCGGTCTCAACGGTGTCCAATGGCTAATTCCTAAACCGTTAGTCATAGACATATAGTTCCAATTACAAAAATGTTTTAAATCAGGTAAAGAAACATTTTAAAAGCGATTTGGGTCAATAGAAACATTTCTTTAAAAATTACGAAATTTAAATGTTATACGGTCCCCTGGTCCTATAAGTTATATTTAGTAATTTTTTCCTATTACACTGACAAATAAGACAAAGAAAGTCCCATTCATATAACGCTAAAATTGAGCGAGTTATGAAACTTTAAAAATGCATGACTTATGCCACTTTTCTACTCTGAAAACAAATGAGTTCAGCTTGACTTTAAGGGATCATATACCAAGTGTTTAAAGTATTCGAAGATTTTAGTTCATGTGTATCTGCGCTTTGAAAAAAAAAAAATCCTACAAGTATTATGATTAAGTCTCAAATTTTCTAAAATAACATATGTTTTATTTTGTCAGGATTTGAGACTGTTTCTCATATGATTTCTTTTAACAAAAATTATGTTTTTTTATAAGTTTTTATGTTACTTCAACAATCGTATGTATGTTTTTCCAGTTCAAAATTTGTACTCGAACTTTAACCCACTTTTAAATGTCCGATCGAGATTGCATTTTACATACTGGCGTAAATCCGATAATAATCAAATATTATTAAGATTTTCGGTGGTTACCATTTATACTTATTTTGCAGGATAACACAAAAAATTTCGGATAGATTTCTGCCAAGGAGTTTAAGAAAAAGTTTTAGATTAGATAATACAAGACTGCGATTGATGGGTTTTTTAACTTTTATGTATTTTTTAGCACTGAATCCGAAAATTACCTTCATTTTTAACCATCATGTCAGGATATTTCGCAAATCATAAATTTTCAAATTTAAAGAATAACAAAAATCGAATACTATAAAGTAGAGGAGATGGTTGTGTTTTTTAACTTTTGATAATTGATTTTTACGCCCTTTTTAGCACTGAATCTGAAAATGACGTTCATTTTTAACCATCACGTTAGAATTTTTTTTTTGCAAATCGCAAATGTGTAAGTTAAAATATAGCGAAAATCTCATACTATAAAACATATGTAAAACATTTTTTATTTTATTTTATATTATTTTATTAAAAATTTTATTCGATATTTTTGCTTATCCTGGGATTCTTACAGCTAAACAGCTGAGTGGTCACAGATGAGATGGGGGAGGAAATTTAATTTTAACATTGAACTTCTTAACTTTGAAATTTGCAATTTGCGAAAAATCCTGATATGATAGTTAAAAATGAAGGTCAATTTCGGATTCAGCGGTACAGAATATATAAGAATCAATTATCAAAAACTAAAAAACATGACATAATCCAACTTTTTCAGGCTTGTGCAATCTAATAATATTTTAAAATACGTATCATTTTGTAAAGAATTGAGGCTGTTAATTTAGAATAATTTTATTTAACAAAAATTCTGTTTTTTCTTTCTTCTTAAATGTTTATTACAAATTGTATATTTTCCATTAATGTGCCAGAATGATTAAATATTTCAAATTTATATTGCAATGTTAATTTTACTCCCAAAGATTTTTTATTTCTGACGAAATTATATTTCGACTAAATTTGTAAATGACCCCCAATTTGCAGCAAAAAATAGGCTCCAACTTTAAACAGCTATTACTCGGTCAATTTTAATCGTAGAATAACGGGACTTTTTTTGTATTACTTGTCAGTGTATAAGGAAAGTTTCACTAAATATAACTGATAGGACCGGGGGACCGTATAAAAATTTAAATTTCGTAATTTTTTAAAAAATGTTTTTATTGGCCCAAATCGCTTTTAAAATATTCCTTTACCTGATTTAAAACATTTTTGTAATTGGAACTATATGTCTATGATTAACGGTTTAGGAATTAGCCATTGGACACCATTGAGACCGGACACCCTGTATAGTAGAAACAGAAGTAGATAGATAGATAGATAAGAATATTGATTATTAAAATTTATGAAACTGCAAGTTATTTCTCGTTGTCTCTGCTGAATAATTTTAAAGACTTTTCAATCGGCGAGTATTGAGATTTACTATTATGTCTACAACAAATGTATTTCATTTTGTACCAAAACATTGTCGTTAAAATGAGCCAATTTGCTGTGGGTTCCGATATTATAAAATATTTTTTTTTCAAAATCGCCAATTACGCGCATGACATTTTAAGTGTCTCTTGGCACTGCAGTAAACATTTCCATGTTTTATTCAGCGAAAAATGAAGTTATAACTTAATTTTACTTGATAATAAAAAATACTTCCACCTTCAAAAAATAGTAAATTAAAATTTTTTGCAGTGTTACGAATAAATAATAATTAAAGCCAAAAGAAATTCGCGTTCAATAAATATCAAGCCCCAAAGTTTGGCATCGTTTGCAATAAAATTTGGTACTTTTCTTTTCCACTACAGGCGCCTTGGCGTTTTTTTAAAAGCTTGGCGCTATTCGGGCATCAGAAAGTGAGATTTATTGCCAATTGATATAAACAGTTAAGAAAACAAACTTGATGAAATTTTTTGTTTGTTTATATACGTATATTATAAATGATTTTATATACAAATTACTTCTGTTTCTAATTAAAATTAGATAAATTGCATCTTTATGTTAAATAAATTGTATAAACAGAAAAAAATGCTTGTTTATATGAAATGAAACAGTGAATAGGTTCCCAGAAAATATGTTTCCAAATTTTCTCTCCGCCAAGGCTATTTTCTCTGTTTCGCCAAGATCCCTATACTGTAAATTACCAAAATATTTTGCACATTTAGGATTGAAATAAATGGCGCAATAGCATAGAATTTGGTATGGTGTTGGTATAACATAAAAATAGGAAAAGGTCGCCAAAAGAATTTCTTTCAAATCATGCCAATTCTGTGTTAATTCGGTTATAGAGTAGGTCCGCTTTAAAAGCACAGAATTAGTTTAAACCTTTTCCTAAGTTAATTGTGCGCCAAACCACGCCAGGTAACATACGCCAATTGTCAGTAGACTCAATTATGTAACTTATCGGTACCAAATACGCCAATTGTCTATGGATTCGATAACGTAATTTGTCTCCTTAATTTATGCATACTTTACAAACTACATCTATTTTCCAATTTTCCTGATTTTAAGATCAATGGGTACTGTTAGATGTTAAAAAGCTTGGCGCAATTCGGGATTAAGAAAGGGAGATTTGTGGCCAAATGATATGAACAGCTATAAAAACAAATAAAATGAACTTTTAGCTTTTTAAAATATGTATTCATATATATATTCCTATATAAATTTTTATTTATGAATATTAATATTTTTGTTATTTATATACAATTTACTTCTGTTTTTATATAAAAAAGAGATAAATGTATTCTTTATAGTAAATAAATTATCTAATTACTGAACAGAAAATATGGAAGAAAACTTTCCTTGTCTCGCCAATTACAGAATTTAACCCATTGCTCTATGACTAAACAGTGTCGAACAATATATTATATACTAAAACTATCTCTGAAAAATTGTCAAACTAATAATGCAAATTCTATCAAAAACCGTTTATTTTAATTTTTAAAAAGGCTATTGTGATAATTGCGTACACCAGACTACAGAATTTCCCCAAAAACGGTATGGCTGAACAATATAGAAGGACATGTTGTATACTGAAAACGCCCCTGGAAAATTATCTAATTAACAGTCCAAGTTCCATCGAAATACATTGGGCAGAATCATTTAAAGAGACTAATTTTCCATTATCAGGTTCATCTCATTAAAGATCTTTAAACCATAATTCAATACCAAGAAACGTAGAACGACGTGTTATGTACTAAAAAATTCCCCGAAAAATTAGCTATCTAACAGTGTACGTTCAGCAGAACTCGAGTTATAAGCAGCGGGAATGAAATTTCCATTTGAATTATACATATATATATATATATATAAGTAGAATTGAGTATTTCCGGAAAATGCTGTCGTTTATTGAGAAATAACCAATATTGTGAACGTCGCTCAAACCGATGGCACGCTCATGCATATTTGGCTTAAAATTAAATCGTTTGGCGATAAAATGAAATCACAAAAAACATACAATATGTAACTCACAAGTATCGTCATTTTTATAATTACATCTGCTAGTTTCTTCTGTATGTCACATGATGGTCGAGTTAAATAAAAATAAAAAGTAAATTTAAAAGAAATCAAAAACAAAAACAAAAACAAAATTGTCACTCAGATATTATTTTATAAAATTTTCTGATGCATTTTATTTAACCGGACGCAAGAGATAAATTGCCAAATATAGTGTAAAACTGCAATCTTTCATACTGAATAAATTTTTAAGCATTACGAACATTCTCTTTCATGTTTAAATTCGATATTTTCGTTTTCCAATATTACCACTCGTCAATTTTTTTTTTCATTTTCTCTCTTCTTTTCTTTTTTTTCCCTTTTAAATAAAATTAATAACAGTTTTTTCCGCGATGTACAGCCATTTCAATTCATTTATCAAAAAATTCATCGCCAATAAAATAATGGTAACCCTTTCGTCCAAAATAACAGAACTTTCCGTCATAATTCTATAACTAACCTACGTAGAACGATGTGTTATAGCTTAAAACCTTCCCTGAAACAATACCTATCTAACAGTATAAGTTCCGTCAAAATCCATGCAGTAGAATTCGAAATCTAGGCGTTCGGAACGAAATTTTCGTTTGGATTTTATATATATAACTAGCAGGCTATGCCCGCTACGCTGGTCTGTTTATCCAAACGAATCTTGAATCAAACTAAATGTATCAGTGAGTTTGACATTGTGATTTAAAGCAATCTGGAACCTTATTTAAATGTCCTTTTGTACTGCAGAAAACGACATGAATGCCATTGTGTATTATATTTTCTAATGTGCAGACAAATTTTCCGCTATTAAGATCTCAACCCTTTTAATTGATCAATCACAGTAGGATTTGGTAAAGAATGATATTACAATATGCAATGTAATAAAACAAAACCTGAAAAATTATTTAACTAATAAAGCAAACAAACAAACTGACAAAATCCATCCAGTAAAACTTTTTTTAAAGGCCCATCTTTCATATTGGGGTCCATCTGTTTATAGAACTTTCTCCCCATAATTCTATAACTAAGGAAAGTAGAATGATACGCAATAAACTAAAACCTCCCAAACATTGTCTAATCAACAAAGCAAGTATTATCAATATCCGCCATTTAGAACTTTTTGAAAAGTCTAATCTTTCATAATCGGTTTCACATGATTATGGAACTTTCCGCCTTTATTTTATGACTAAGCAACGTAACACAATATGCAAAATACTAAAACCATATCTGAATAGGTATGGAACTAACAATGGAATTCCTATCAAAATCCGTTCTGTAGAACTTTTTAAAAATGCTAAACTTTCATAATCTGGTTCAACTGATTATAGGACTTTCCACCACATCTCTAATATTAAGAAATGCAGAAGGGTATAATATATACTAAAACCCTGCCTGAAACATTATCTAACTAACAGTGCAAATTCAATCGAAATCCATTCTGCTGAATCTTTTAAAAAGACTAATCTTTCATAATCGGGTTCGTATGATTATGTAACTTTTAAACATAATTATATGTATAAGCAACATACAAGGATATGTTATATGCCAAAATCTTCCCTGAAAAAGTATATAACTATCATTTCGATTCTCATCAAAATCAAGTCAGGTGAGCCCAAGTTATATGCAGCCAGGACGAATTTCCCACTTGCATTTTACTTTCGTATATATAGTAGAAGCAGAAGTAAATAGATCGATAAGAATATTGAATCTTAAAATTTATGAAACTAAGTTATTCCTCGTTGTCTCTGCTGAATAATTTTAAAGACTTTTCAGTCGTCGAGTATTGAGATTTACAATTATGTCTGCAACAATTGTATTTCATTTTGAGCCAAAACATTCTCGGTAAAATGAGCATATTTGGTGTGGGTTCCGATACTATAAAATATTTTTTTTTCAAAATCGCCATTTAAACTACGCACATGAAATTCTAAGTGTCTCTTAGCACTGCAGTAAACGTTTCGCTTTTTAATCAGTGAAAAATGAAGTTATAACTTAATTTTATTTAATAAGAAAAAATACTTTTAATTTAAAAAAACAGTTAATTAAATTTTTTTGCAGTGTTGCGATTGAATAATGATTAAAGACAAAAGAAATTCGCATTCAATAAATAGCAAGCCACAATGTTTGGCACAGTTTGCAATTAAATTTGGTACTTTTCCACTATAGGCGCCTTGGCGTTTTTTTAAATAGCTTGGCGCAATTCGGACATCAGAAAGAGAGATTTATTGCTAATTGATATAAACAGTTAATAAAACCAACTTGATGAAATTTTTGTTTGTTTATATGTGTATATTATTAATGTTTTTTACATACAAATTACGGTACTACTACTTAGTTATCCCGTCGATCAAAAATCTATCGCCAAACTATAAGATTAAATGCCAATAATGGTTGATCATAAATGTCACATACACTTGACTTTAAGCAAGTTACACGTATTTACGACATCAAGTGATTTTTATTTCGACGTTATAGTTGTATTTTTATTAATTTTATACTAATTTATTTGTTCTTTCGTTATTTAAAATAAAAATTATGTCAATTTGTATAATTTGGCGATTTATATAATTTAGCGAAATTGTTCAACAGGATAACTAAGTAGTACCAAAATTACTGCTGTTTCTATATAAAATTAGATAAATAGCATCTTTATGTTAAATAAATTATATAAACATAGAAAAAAATGCTTGTGTATATGAAATGAAACAGCGAATTGGTTGACAGAAAATATGTTGCCAAATTTCCTTCCCCGCCAATGCTATTTTCTCTATTTCGCCAAGATCCCTATACTGGAAAAGTACCAAAATATGTTTGCACGTTTAGGATTGAAATAAATGGCGCAATAGCGTACATTTTGGTATGGTGTTGGTATATCGTAAATGTAGCAAAGTGTCTCCAAAAAACTATTTCTCAAATTTCGCCAATTCTCTGTAAATTCGGTTACAGAATTGGTTCGCTTTAAAAACAAAGAATCAATTTTAACCTTTTCCTAAGTTAATTGTGCGTCGAACCACGCCCGGTAACATACGCCATTTGTCTGTAGGCTCAATTATGTAACTTATCTGTACCTAATATGCCAATTGTCTCTGGACTCGATTACGTAATTTATCTCCTTAATTAAGGCATACTTTAAAAACTACATCTACTTTCCAATTTTCCTGATTTTAGATCAATGGGTATTGTTAGATGTTATAAACTTGGTGCAATTCGGGCTTCAGAAAGTGAGATTTGTGACCAAATGATATGAACAGCCGCGAAAACAAATAAAATGAACTTTTATGCTTTTTAAAATATGTATTCCTATATATAAAACTTTTATTTATGAATATTAATATTTTTGTTATTTATATACAATTTACTTCTGTTTTTATATAAAACGAGATAAGTGTCTTCTTTATAGTAAATAAATTCTATAATTATTGAACAGAAAATATGCATTAAAACTTTCCTTTTCTCTCCAAACCCATTTCTTCCACTTCGCAAAGGAAAAATTTGAAAATTACAGAATTTACCCCCTTGCACTATGACTAAACAGTGTCGAACAATACATTATATACTAAAACTATCTCTGAAAAATTGCCAAACTAACAATGCAAATTCTATCAAAAACCGTTTATTATAACTTTTTTTAAAGGCTAAATTGTGATAATTGAGTTCACCAGATTATAGAATTTTCCCCAAAACTATATGGCTAAGCAACGTAGAAGGACATGGTTTATACTGAAATCTTTCCTTGAAAATTATCTAATTACAGTCCAAGTTCCATCGAAACACATTCGGCAGAATCTTTTATAAAGGCTAATTTTTCATTATCAGGTTCATCTCATAAAAGAACTTTAAACCATAATGCGATTCCAAGCAACGTAGAACGACGTGTTACGTACTAAAACCTTCCCCGAAAAATTACCTATCTAACAGTGTAAGTTCAGCAAAACCCAAGTTCTAAGCAGCCGGAGTGAAAATGTCGCTCAAACCGAAGCCACGCTTGTGCATTTTTGGCTTAAAATTAAATTGTTTGGCGATAAAATGAAATCGTGAATAAAGAGACAATATGAAACTCACAAGTACCGTCATTTTTATAATTACATCTGCTAGTTTCTTCTGAAAGTCACATGATGGATGAGTTAAATAAAATAAAAAGTAAATTATAAAAAAAATCTAAAACAAAAACAAAATTGTCACTCAGATATTATCTTATCAGATTTGCTGATGCATTTTTTTTAACCTGACGCAAGCGATAAATTGCCAGATATAGTTTAAAACTGCAATCTTTCATATTGAATAAGTTTTTAAGCATTAAAATATTACCTTTCATTTTTAAATTCGAAATTGTCGTTTTATAATATTGCTACTCGTCAAAACTATTTTTCTTTTCTCTTTTTTTTTCTTTTAAACAAAATTAATAAAATTTTTCTTCCGATATGTACAGCCATTTCAAAACGAATACCATATCAACGAAATTTATCGCCAATAAAATAACAGTAACCCTTTCGCCCAAAATAACACAACTTTCCGTCATAATTCTATAACTATTCTAGGTAGAATGATGTGTTATAACTTAACACCTTCCCTGAAACAATACCTATCTAACGGTATAAGTTCCGTCAAAATCCATGCAGTAGAACTCGAAATCTCGGCGTTTGGAACGAAATTTCCGTTTGGATTTTATATATGTAATAGATAATAGAATAGATAATAGATTTTATATATATAATAGAATAGATAATAGGTTATGTGTTATGAACTATCTCAAATTTTAAAACAGATCGCATTGTTAGATTTCCTAATTTTAACAATATCGCGTTATGTTAGTTCCACATTCCACCACCAGGGAGCGCACTCTATTCTTAAAGAAAGCGTATCTCAACGAAACTCTTTCATGCAACCTTTCCGTAGATACATGAATCGGGAGGGTGGCGGTCTTAACCAATAATTTAAGATAATTGCTGAAATTACTACGAAAAATATTTTAAAGGGGCTCTACGCGGGCCCCTAATAGAGTTAGAGGAAATCGGAAGAAGGCAAAATAATCGCGGGGAAAAGTTTGCTTGGGTGCTTTGGAGCTACTTTTGGCGCGAGATCTAAGCTCTACGACCAATAGGAGCCCAGATATTTAAGGAAATATGAAGTAACAAAGTCCAAAATAATAAAATTTTCCGTAATAATTCTATAACTAATCTAGGTAGAATGATGTGTTATAGCTTAAAACCTTCCCTGGAACGATACCTATTTAACGGTATAAGTTCCGTAAAAATCCATGCGGTAGAATTCGAAATCTCGGCGTTCGGAACGAAATTTCCGTTTGGATTTTATATATATAATAGATAGATAGAATACATAGAATAGATAATAGATTATGTGTTATGAACTATCTCAAAGTTTAAAACAGATCGCATTGTTAGATTTCCTAATTTTAACAATATCGCGTTATGTTAGTTCCACATTCCACCACCAGGGAGCGCACTCTATTCTTAACGAAAGCGTATCTGAACGAAACTCCTTCATGCAACCTTTCCGTAGATACATGAATCTGAAGGGTGGCGGTCTTAACCAATAATTTAAGATAATTGCTGAAATTACTACGAAAAATATTTTAAAGGGGCCCTACGCGGGCCCCTAATAGAGTTAGAGGAAATCGGAAGACGGTAAAAAAATCGCGGGGAAAAGTTTGCTTGGGTGCCCTGGAGCTTCTTTTGGCGCGAGATCTAAGCTCTACGACAAATAGGAGACCAGATATTTAAGGAAATATGAAGTAACAAAGTCCAAAATAACAGAATTTTTCGTAATAATTCTATAACTAATCTAGGTAGAATGATGTGTTATAGCTTAAAACCTTCCCTGAAACGATACCTATCTAACGGTATAAGTTCCGCAAAAATCCATGCGGTAGAACTCGAAATCTTGGCGTTCGGAACGAAATTTCCGTTTGGATTTTATATGTACGAGGTGGACCCCGTCGAATTTCGACGAAGGAAAATGTTTACAAAGGAACTGTTCCATCAAATTTATAATACATCGACAACAATAATTACAATAAAAAATCCATCCCAAACACATATTTTAACCTAAGATTAACAAAATACATTTTTCATAAACTCCAACTGTTAAAATTATTGAAAAATTAAACTTTATTCATATACGTAATCAGCAACATATAATTAAGATAAGTAATTTTGATTAAGTTATCAATTAATGCTTGGTAATACGGAATGAAAAATATGCAAAAATGATTTCACCTTGACATAATCATAGAATCATAGAATTCCCCCCCCCCCCCCAGGGTTGGCAAGTTTCTGCCAGAGTGGTTAAAACCAGCGGTTATAACCGGTTAAAACCGGCATGGCAGAAACTAGTTTCTGCCAGTAAGTGGCAAAAACTGGCAGAAACTCAGAAATAATATTAATAAGAACTTTAATGTGCAATGATTCTTAATTCATACATGTATTTGATGTGTAAACAATTAAGTTAAAAATTAAAATTAAAGATTATGAATGTTATTCAAAGTTGTAAAAAAGTTTCAAAATTATCATATAAATATACTTTGTTTATATAATAATAGGTACTAATTTTTTTTCACTTGAAAAACAGAAATTTTCAATGGTAGTCTGATGCTGTACAAGTTTAACTATTTTATATTATTGTTTAGAGTTGAATTTTTATTTAAAAGTAAAAAAGGAAATTTACAAAAAAATCTGTGATATTTTAACAAATGCATTTTTCAGAGTATTTTTAAATAAATAATGCAATGCAGTAACTTAAAGATTATGATTCTTGTGAAAATATATAAGTAAATAATTGAAGCCCAATAAATAACAGAAAAAAAAATTAATGAAATATCTTGCACAATTATTTTACAATATTGAAGGAACACAATTGCCACTCAAATATACTATTATTACTTTTTCCACAGAACATTCCATAGCATAGGACAAAATTTTGCTAATTTTTCTGAACAGACTGTTTCTTTGTTTTGAATGAAAGAAAAGTTTGAAAATATTCTTTCAAGACTATCATTACTTGCTGGCAATGTCATTATTGAGGATGCAAATTTGAAAAATCCTCATTTTCACCAGTATTCGTTTTTAAAGATGACCACCACATAGAAGGTAAGGGCAAGACATTTTCTAGGGCTTTCTTGGAGAAATATGTTTCCGAGGCAGGAGTCGATTTTGCTTCAAAGGATATTATATGTGGCTCAAAATTGGGATTAATATCAGAAAGCAATTTCCTTGCCTTTTCTTTATGCTCATATGTCAATTTTGATCCCATATACTTAGGATGAAGTAAATAAGTTAGCATATGGTAGTCGGTTATTACCGTATCAAATCTGCTTTGAACCTTTGTAGTTGTTTGTTTTGTAAGTGCAAAATGTGGTTGGAACATTTTCAACTAACAGTCTTAATAAAAAAGCTAAAATCTTTAACAACGATTTTATGCACAAATAACGTACAGGCACGACAAAAATATCCCATATAATCGTTTTTTGTCGTTTAGCTTTTTAGATTTTAGCTTTTTTACTAAAATTCGCACGAAGTTTGATCTATGCTTATAACAGTCTTAAACTGAAAAAAAAAAAAAAAGTCAGATTTGTTCCTTTGAATACTGTATTTAAATGATATGTTTTTTAAATTCATGGAATTACAAGATCCGCATATAACTATAACATTTCTATGAGAGATAATTTATAGTGTTATTATTAAATTAATACGTTAAGTTACAGAAAATTATTTTGAGCAAGTATTGAATATTTTTCTTTTCTTTGTCATTGTTTAATTTAAAATAAGTATTGGACATAGTTTTGTATTTGATTTTTAAACTGAAATTTTAAAATACTCTAATAATTGTTTACATATAAAATTATATAACCATACTATAACAAAAATTTTATCTGTTACATTACTCATTTTTTCTAATACAAATCTATTTATTTTTTAATTAAAACTACCCACAATATTTCATTTGCTATTTATACGGAATAAAATGTACTTAAGGAATTTAATACTAGTAAAAAAGTCTCATATTATGTCATGAAATATGTTTATGCCAGTTTCTGCCGGTTAAAACCGGTTATAACCAGTTTCTGCCACTGGCAAGGCAGAAACCCTTTTTTGCCGGCAAATAGCCAGCCCTGCCCCCCCCCCCCCCTTTAAATCTAAACCGAATCAACTCATTTTCCACGTTTCGCACGCATATTAATCATTTAAAAACACGTTAACGCCAATAGGTTATTAATAAATATATTTTCAAACTTCAAGTCACGTTTGTCAACTATTACAAATTTCCATGTGAAAATTCCCACTCGCGATTTGAGGTCTTAGTATAATCTCTGTCGCTGCGAGTAAAAATTCCAGAATTTTATAATTTTTAGGCGTATTCAAGGGGAAATATCTCGTTTTATCAAATAAAATTATCGGTTTCTTTTAAATATGACGTCATTTTCAGTCGCCGAAACATTTTGCCTATTGTCTCAAACCCAATATCAGCGGAATGAAAAAATAGTGAAATAGAACAGCATTAGAAGGGAAATTGTCTTTTGTCAAGTGCAACGTCATTTTCTGTTCATATTTTTAAAAAAGATATTTTTAATTGTAATGAGAAAACGGCATCAGTAAGAATATAATCAATAAAGATAACTAAACCACTTTTAATAGAAATGAAGTACTTCAGTTGCCACAATTAGAAAATTGGTATTAAAAACTATAAAAAAAATTAATATCTCAAAAATAAATTGAGATATAGCTTTCAAATAAATTGCATTTAAAAGTACATATTTTTCTGTATAAGATGGTGTAAAAATTTAAAATGTGGAATGTTTAGAAGTTAAAAATTTTCAATAGCGAAAATTGCAAAACCGAAATTTAATTTCAAATTTCAGAGTGTTGCCATTCGCAGAATGACGTATGCGTTACGCACAGATATGTTTGTCCTTTATAATATTCCTTTATAATATAGATACTAGCAGGTTATGCCCGCTGCGCTGGTCAATATTTCCAAATGAACTTTGGATTAAACTAAATGGTGAATTTGAACTTGTATTTTAAACAATATGGATCTTCAGCTTGACCTTGCTCATTACTGAAAACGATGCGAACGCCATTGCGATATAATGTTATCTTAAGCGTTGGACAAAATTTAGTAATTAAGAAGTAATTGTTTTAGTTGATTATAAACAGCGCACTTATGGTCGGGTAATGAGACCGTTATGACAACAGGAATTAATACCTCTGTAACTAATCAACATATAATGAAATCGTATATACTAACACCATTCCTAAAAGTCATGCAACAGGGCCACTTGTAACAAAATATGTTCTGTAGATTTTTTTAAAAAGGCTAAACTTTCATAATCAGGTTCACTTAATTTTTGAACTTTTACTGTTGCTCTATGACTAAGTACCCTTGAACAATATGTATACACTAAAACCTTTCCAAAATTATTACTTAACTAATTGTGGTATATCCTACGAAAGTATTATAAACAATCGGAATGAAATACAAATTTCCGTTGTAAATATATAGTAGATGAAGATGATGCGATTTTGTGTAATAGAATTCATAGTAAAGTTTTCGCTTCAAACATAAACGATGATTTCATCATTAAAGCTAATACACCAATATGTTAAGTATCCGATTACGGAAGGTTAACTTGAATTCTCATGAGCAACTACTCAAAGAAAAGTGAATATGTGGCTTTTGTGATACTTTTATGTCAGCCGGGCGCAGGTAATAAATCAATAAAGATTGTTTTCATAGCATATTCTTATTTTATTATTTTCATTTAAAACACAAACCTTTCACTCATTTCATTTAAAATGCATGCCTTATACTAATTCCATTTAAAAAACTGAAAAGATAAACAATAACAGGAAATAATGCCATAATTAAAAACAAAAAAATATTTTTAATTTACATACGCAAAATGTAACTACTGCTACTGGGAATTTTAAAAATGCTATCAGCGAGATGTGCGCACGGTTGTTATAAATGTAACCATTTTTTCTTCTTATCGAGGAGCAATTTATAAATCGCACAATATTATTCCAATTCCAATTTCTTTCATTGAGGAACCTATGACCGGAAAAAATGGAAAAAGACTCTTGTAGATTCTTCGGATGACGGCATCTGACGCCATAAACCGAGTTTATATATATGAAAATAATTTTTAAGTCGTTACAAACATTGCTTTCATACTTAAATATTTTCATTGGTACTACTTGTTATCCCGTCGACCAATTTCGCCAAATTATATAAATCGCCAAACCATTCGCCAAATTATATAAATTGACATAATCTTTATTTTAAATAACGAAATAACAAATAAATTAGTATAACATTAATAAAAATACAAATAAAACGTCGAAATTAAAATCACTTGATGACGTAAACACGTGTAGCTTGTTTAAATTCAAGTGAATTTGATATTTACGATCAACCATTATTGCCATTTAATCTTATAGTTTGACGATAGATTTTTGGTCGACGGAATATCTAAGTAGTACATTTTCCATTTTTGTTTTATAACGCTAAATACTCAGTAATTTTTTTCCTTTTATTTTACATAAAATCACTATTTAAAAAAAAAATTAAGATGCTTGCATTTTTATTTCAAACTCATAGAGCCGTTTTTATTTTTTAGCCAAAAGGGTTGATTTGAATTTTTTCCGTTGCTAGAGTAACGGATGTAATGATAGATATTTTGAGGTTTAGATGCCAAAGACACCGCCAAATTAGAAAAATATGAAATGTGTCATGAACTGTTGGACTTATAAAAATTTATTTGGTAGCATTCGATTCAGCATACAAAACTACATAAAAATATGCTATCATTTGACGCATAATTTTGATATTCGATTTTTTTCCCCTCCCCGTGCAAAAACCATTAGGGGTGACACTTTAGAAAATCCTTTCTTAGCAGAAGTCTATGTCATAAGAAGTATTTTTACCACGATTTTCAAGATTTTAGGTTCAGTAGTTTGCGCTGTGCGTTAATTAGTCACCTAATCCAGACTTTATTTTATATACTATATTAGATATTCCATTTTGCGGTGAATCGATGATCGAAAATTAGTCCAATATCATTTGAAATATTACATAACAGAGGAGAAAGTACGAAGAAAGACGAAGAAGAAATGACGAATTACAAAAGACTTGTATTTTTTTTTCAAAATGTTGAATTTTTCCATAGTAATAACGTATTAAAACATAAATTTCCTGAAAAATTATCTTTATTTCCTAGATTTCGAATCTGTGAATTTTCCTATAAATGAAATTGGCGATATGACTTGAGAAAAAATGAAATAAACAATAGATAATATTTGCTTATATAAAATGGGTAATATTCGTTGATCTGAGTTCGAGTTTATAAATATCACATGCTTTCGGAATTACGGCGAAAAACATTTTAAAAAGTATGAAATTATTTTACAATATGTATGTGTGGCAGAAATTCACACTGAAATTTAAGTATTCGATTCCATTTTTAAAATATTAACTGATATCTATATAAGTTACAATTGAATATGAAAATGTACTCAAAAAATGATCTCTTTCACCTAAAACACATCATATGTGAGAACTTCCTCAAGCAATGTCACGCTTATGCATTTTTGGCTTAAAATCACATTGTTTGGCGACAAAAGAAAAATAAAAAATTGTAAAGAAACAAATAGTAATTACACATGTGACTCACAATTACATCTGCTTGTTTCTTCTTTAAGTCACGTGATGGGACAATTAGATATAAAAAAAAAGAAAAGAGCAGAACAGAAAGACAATGTCGTTAAAATTTCATCTGATAAAATTTTCAGATTCGTTTCCATATCTAACGCAAGCGATAAAGAGCCAAATAGCGTATCAAGTGTAATATTTCTTATTAAATTAATTTTTAAGCATTACAAATATTTCTTTCAGGTTTTTATTAAATGTTTCCGTTTTTTAATATTATCACTCATTAAAACGGATTTTCTTTTTCTTTTTTTTTATTTAAATAAAATTAGTAACAGTTTTTCTTTTATTTTTCGATGTTTAATAGCCGTTTCATTTTTTTTTTTATCAACGATGAATTTCGCCAAGAAATAAAATGGTAACCTTATCGCCCAAAATAACAGAATTTCCCGTCATAATTCTAAAACTAATATAGGTAGAATAATGTGATATAGCTTAAAACCTTCCCTGAAACAATACCTATCTAACGGTATAAGTTCCGTAAAAATCCATGCAGTAGAACTCGAAATCTAGGCGTTCGGAACGAAATTTCCGTTTGGATTTTATATATATAATAATAGATAATAGAATAGATAATAGATTTTATATATATATATATAATAGAATAGATAATAGATTATGTGTTATGAACTATCTCAAAGTTTAAAACAGATCGCATTGTTAGATTTCCTAATTTTAACAATATCGCGTTATGTTCTACATTCCACCACCAGGGAGCGCACTCTATTCTTAACGAAAGCGTATCTGAACGAAACTCCTTTATGCAACCTTTCCGCAGATGCATGAATCGGGAGGGTGGCGGTCTTAACCAATAATTTAAGATAATTGCTGAAATTACTACGAAAAATATTTTAAAGGGGCCTACGCGGGCCCCTAATAGAGTTAGAGGAAATCGGAAGACGGCAAAATAATCGCGGGGAAAAGTTTTCTTGGGTGCTTTGGAGCTAATTTTGGCGCGAGATCTAAGCTCTAAGACCAATAGGAGCCCAGATATTTAAGGAAATATGGAGTAACAAAGTCCAATATAACAGAATTTTCCGTAACTAATCTAGGTAGAGATCATAACTAATCTAGATAGAATGATGTGTTATCGCTTAAAACCTTCCCTGAAACGATACTTATCTAACGGTATAAGTTCCGTAAAAATCCATGAGGTAGAACTCGAAATCTAGGCGTTCGGAACGAAATTTCCGTTTGGATTTTATATATATAATAGACTAGCAGGCTACACCCGCTTCGTAGAGGTCTGCACGGGCCCGGGCTTGGCCCGAAGCCCGTACCCGGCCCGGCCCGCGGGCCGGGCCGGGCCGGCGGAATGGAGGAGAATTTTCAAACGGGCCGGCAGAATTAGGACAGTTTTTTCAACGGGCCGGGCCGGCAAAAAAATTGAACGAGCCTGCAGGGCCGGGCCGAAAAAAAAAATTAATCGGGCCTATCGGCCCGATATAAGAATTTGAGAGTAGCAGATAAAATACGAGGCCATTTCCAATGAATATGACTTTTTCGAGAAGTATAAATGTGCGTTACGAGCCGATGCGAGTTTAACAACATCAATACAGAAATGTAACATGTCCATCGTAGAGATCGGCATCGTACAGTTACATGATGCCTGATCCCGGGTTTAATTTTTTCGGCAGACTTGTGCCGGGACGGAACTGGTCTTAATCGTTCTTAGGATGTGTAGGACAGGCATTATGTTTTGTAAAAGTATTAATAGCGATAATGAACTTCTGTTAACAGTATCTTTGGAAATGTACCTTAAGGTGGTTCTCATATTTACTGCTCAACAATGCGAAACTCTCAGACACATTTTCTGACTAATTTTTAACTATAAAGGCATAAAATTGACAGGCCTTAGTATTGAAGGCATTTGGGATCGAATAGCGTTTCCATTTTTCATAAATTACGTACAGAGATAACAGAGACTCTTGTCACGTGACTGTACGTTTTTCTCCTTTCCTGTACTATCGCTTCCGGAAATTCGATTCAAAATGCTAACTTTGGCAGTATTTTGTGAAAGATATATTACTTTTATCTACGAAAAAAACGGCATTTACATGGTTTCTGAATAAGAATACCTGCCAATCTCATGCGTTTCCGAAAAGAAATGAATTCATAAATGTATCAAAATGTAGCTCCTTTGGATTTGAGAAAAGCCTTAAAAATGACAGAAATATTTTCACAAATCTACCTTTTATTATAAGATTCAAAAGTTATCATGTTTTTTAACCCTTTATTCTAAACTACAATAATCTTTTAATGAACCCTTATTTAAATTTTGAAACGTCTGTAGAGACGTTGACTAAAACACTGTAAGTAATCGTTAATGTTTACTATTGTGTGTTTTCTATTTTGCGAACACATAGTAATTTAAAATATACTGTAAAATGTTCCCATAAATATGCATGTAGTATTCATTAAAAGAATCTTAATTGTATGTCGAGAAAAAACGGAATTTTTTGTAGAAATTTAGTCGGGCCGGGCCTGTTTTCAGTGATTTTTGTACGGGCCGGGCCGAGAACGGTAAAAATGTAAACGGGCCGGGCCGGGCTCGGGCCGAACTTTCAATTTTTACACCGGGCCGGGCCGGGCCAAAATAGCTTTCCTTCGGGCCGGGACGGGCCCGGGCCTGGAAATTCCGGCCCGTGCAGACCTCTACCGCTTCGCTAGTCCATTTTCCAAATGATCATTGATCAAACAAAATTATGAATTCGACCTTGTATTTTAAATTAATATGGACCTTCACCGGGAAAATCTTTCCGCATTTGCTGAATACTACGCGAACGCTATTTAGATATTATAATATCTTAGGCGCGCCACACACCAGGGAGACATGTGGCAGAAAAGCGTGAGGCATGCGACAATTTCACCCTGTTAACAAAGAAAAAACCGGTTTGAACAGCAGAATTTGCCTCATGTCTCACGATTATTGTCGCATGTCTCTCTGGTGTGTGGCGCGCCTTATGGGTTAGGCAAAATTCGGACTATTCAGAAGAAATTCTTTTCACAGTATATATTTAAAGTAGAGGTTGGGAAGAAAATACGGCCGTTGTGATAATCAATAATGTTAAAATGTTCTCTAGTCACCACACTACTAAAAGGAGAGATAATTACAATGATTGAAGAGAGTGACCACTGAACATTACTTATGTTCGGAGTATTCACTTTCGTTTGATATTTCTTGAACTCCGGGCTTCTCGGCTTGGTGCTATGTGTGGTTCTGGTTGCTTAAATACAATTTCTCTCTACGTTGCATTATATTTTGTAATACACGTCTTCTAGCAGGTCTGCTGCAGTTTTCTATCTTCGGATTACAGCAGAGTAAATACGGTAAAAAAAAAAAAAAAAAAAAAAAAAAAAAATTGTTTGCACACAAAAAGTCTTTAACTTTCATTAAAAGAAATGTAAATCACATAAAAGTGGATTTTTAAAAATGAAGTGTTTGAATAAAATTAAAATAATGTCATTTTCATTACCATTTCCTTTTTATGTGTATACCACTTGCAATTATGTAACTGTTAACCTGAAAATAAAAATTCGTTAACTCATTATGATAGAAAAATAAACCTCTTGTTTTCATCCAATCAAAATCTTCCCAATCATCCATAATCGGGCGTACAGCTAAGTTTTACGGCAAACATTAGAAGTGTTTGCAAACTATATGGTTACAAATTTACCAGAGTTAACACACGTAAAACATACGTAATTATGCGCCAGACTACATCCCATTAAATAAAGTCAAATTGCTGTTGGCTGAATTATAGATCTTTCGCCAAAAATACTCTTTGTAAATGACAAATAAAGTCAGTTATACAAAACTTAATAACCTAACACATTATAATATAACGAAATAATCTCTTTGATGCACCGAAGACCTTTTTTCATTTCTCTAAAGAGTGCAATAACACGGAGAAATAAATACACTTTTTATTTTCAAAATTACATTATTCTTCAGTCTGCTGCCTAAATAAACCTAAAATCGTTAATTTTTTCCTCAGTTTAGCGAATAGGATTGTGCGTCAGAAGAACTTGCTTTATAATGATTTCTATTTTCAATTTTATCTGCATTTCAGGTACTTTTTTTCTTATCTAGGCTAAAATGATAAATCAACAAATATTGTTCCACCAGCCACCATTGGAATTTCAAATTTTTTCCCAAGTATTTATTTTTTTAGTGAAAGTAAAATAACTGCGAATAAAAATATATGTAATACTAAATCTTCTGTTCTCCGTTTGCTTCATAATGAAAAAACATAAATTTACTAATAGCTAAGTACAAATTTCATGTAATCTTCTACAATCGCGATCACTGTCTGACAGTCACTGTCTGATCACTGATCTGACTCTTTCAAATATAAAAGAAACATCTAAATAGTTCAGTAAATACACTAATTAGCAGGTAACCTGATTACGGAAGATTAATCCAATATCAAAAACCTTAAAAAAAGCTGAAAATGGCATGACGAATTAAAAAGACAATCGAAAATGTATTTCAGTAAGCAATTTTTATTGCAAAATATCTTCTTTTGTGGTATTAATAACGCAAAATTGCATAAATTTTCTTAAGAATAATCTTTAGTACTTAACATTTGAAACAGTAGACTTTTCTAAAAGAAAAATTGGCGATATATGTTAAAAGAAAAAAAAAAAAAAAAGAGAGAGAGAGTGGACAATATTTGTTGATCTGAGTTCGAGGTTATAAAAGTCATAAGTTTGGGGAAAAACAAAATAGCATTTATCCGTAGTAAAGTACGCGAAAAATATTTTAAATATCTGAAATTAAATTATTTATAATATGTGTGTGTGTGGGGGGGGGGGGGTGGCAAACGTTTGTATTAAAATTTAAATATTTGACTCCACTTTTATAATATTAACTGCTATTTATGTAATATCATTATTTTTATAATTACATCTGTTAGTTTTTTCTGTAAGAGATACATAATAATAATAATAATAATAATAAAAATTATTACTCACAAGGAAGGTCTCCTTAAAACGCATACTCAAAATATTTTGAAAAAGGAAATGCTAATAAAATGACTCATGTATGTAAAAAAGATGGGTAAAAATATAGCGGTCGAATCGCAGTAGAAAATCTGTAAAAAAATATTTTTTCGAGTATTTGGCGCGAACAGACGGACGCTCGACGCTCTTTGGCGAACCAATAGGTTTCCTCGCCAAATGCAAGAGATTGAAATGCATTTATAAATTCCTTGTTAAATAAGTAATTAAATGCCTAATGCTCAATGAATTTAAACTTAAACTGTGGATTAGTTTACTATTTTTGCTGTAAGCTTATATAATATATGCAAATTGCGTGTTACTTGTATTGAGCTATTTAATTTTATACGGTGTCACCGGCTGGATAAGTTTTAAGGGTATTTTAATTAAGAATGCTATCATTAAACATTTCGATATTAAATTGTTGTTTCCATGGCAAAAAAAACTCTCTTGTTGTCTCTGACACTAACAATATCGAAGTCAAATTGCCAATGCTCAGAATCGGACCTTAATTTGAGTTTGAAACACTTTTAATCCATTTAAATTTCATTGTAAACGGCATAAATACGATCGTTAAATTTCATTGTTACATATATAAATGTATATGACAAAACTGCAGTTATAAATATGTAATTATTTAAGTTAAACTTACTTAAACTAACTTCGTATCGAGAGTTGAAAAAGTTTTTCTTAAAGAATATTTATCATAGTATTATTCAAAATTTTATCGTGTCGCCATCCAGCGCTAAATCGCAAAAAAGGAAATTTTCATTATTTTTTTAGGAATGCTAAATAGAGGTTCTGCCGATTTTTTTATGGATATATATATTTATGAGAAGAATATTCTATAATTTTTTTCAAATAATGCTGAGCATGCGCTTATGGGGAACTTCCTTGATATCATTTTATCAATTTTCAGATGCATTTTTCTTAACCTGATGCAAAAGATAAATCGCCAAATATTATTTCAATTGCAATATTTCAACTGAGTAATTCTTTAAGTATTACGAACATTCTCTTTCGTGTTTAAATTAAATATATTCGTTTTTTAATATTATCACTCATTAAAATGGATTTCTTTTTATTTCTTTTTTAAAGATTTTAAATAAAATTAGTAACAGTTTTTTGTCTTTTATTTTTCTAGGTGTAATAGCCGTTTCAATTTTTTCAACAACAAAAAACTTCGCCAAGAAATAAAATGGTAACCTTATCGTCCGAAATAACAGAACTTTCCGTCATACTCCTATAACTAATCTAGGTAGAATGATGTGTTATAGCTTAAAACTTTCCCTGAAACGATACCTATCTAACGGTATAAGTTCCGTAAAAATCCATGCAGTAGAACTCGAAATCTAGGCGTTCGGAACGAAATTTCCGTTTGGATTATATATATATAATAGATAATAGAATAGATAATAGATTATATATATATATATAATAGAATAGATAATAGATTATGTGTTATGAACTATCTCAAAGTTTAAAACAGATCGCATTGTTAGATTTCCTAATTTTAACAATATCGCGTTATGTTAGTTCCACATTCCACCACCAGGGAGCGCACTCTATTCTTAACGAAAGCGTATCTGAACGAAACTCCTTCATGCAACCTTTCCGTAGATACAGGAATCGGGAGGGTGGCGGTCTTAACCAATAATTTAAGATAATTGCTGAAATCACTACGAAAAATATTTTAAAGGGGCCCTACGCGGGCCCCTAATAGAGTTAGAGGAAATCGGAAGACGGCAAAATAATCGCGGGGAAAAGTTTGCTTGGGTGCCTCGGAGCTACTTTTGGCGCAAGATCTAAGTAACTCTAAGTAGCTCTACGACCAATAGGAGCCCAGATATTTAAGGAAATATGAAGTAACAAAGTCCAAAATAACAGAATTTTCCGTAATAATTCTATAACTAATCTAGGTAGAATGATGTGTTATAGCTTAAAACCTTCCCTGAAACGATGCCTATATAACGGTATAAGTTCCGTAAAAATCCATGCTGTAGAACTCAAAATCTAGGCGTTCGGAACGAAATTTCCGTTTGGATTTTATATATATAATAGATAGATAATAGACTAGCAGGCTGAGCCCGCTGCGCTCGGCCATTTTTCAAAAAAACCTTCAATCAAACGAAATGGAAAATCCGACCCTGTATTTTAAATTAATATGGACCTTCACCTGGAAGATCCTTCCGCATTTTCTGAGTACGCATCGGACGCCATTGCGCTATTATATTATCTGATGCTTTAGACGAAATACGGGCAATTCAGAAGCAACTCTTTAGTACATCATGTAGAGTTTGGGAGGGAAATGCGGCCATTACGATGATATCACCACACTACTAAAAAAGAGAGAATTACAATGACTGCAGAGATTGACCATTTAACTTAAAGAATGTTCGGTTTATTCACTTTCGTTTGTTAGTTCTTTTACTCTGGGATTCTCAGCTTGGTACTTTGTGCTGATCTGATAACATAAATACAATCTCTCTCTACGTTACATTATATTTGGTAATGTACGTCTTCTTTAGGCAGGTTTCCTCTACAGTTTCTTATCTTCGATTTCCAGTAGAGTAAATACAATCAAAACAGTATTTGACTTTTATGTTTTAAAATATGTGAATCATGTAAAAGTGGATATTTAAAGCGGAATTGTGTGAATAAAATTTAAATAATGTCATTTTAACTGCCGTTTCTTTTTACATACCAGTTTTAATCATGCAACTATTAACCTAGGTAAATAACCTCGATAACTAATTCAAACAGAAAACTAAACCTCTAGTTTTCATTCAATAAAATCCGTAATTGGATCCACAACCAAGTTTGATGTGAAACGTTAGAAATGTTCGTAACGGTATGGCTAAAAATATACCAGAGTTAGCTACAAAACAGGGTTAATTACGCTCCAAACTACATTCCATTAAATAATGTCAAATAGCTGTTGATTGATTTTTAGATCTTTCACTATCAAAACTCTTTGCAAATGATAAGTAAGGTTAGTTATGCAAAATTTTTAGTCGTGATCTTTTTGGCAAACCGAAGATTTTTTTCGCGTTTCTCTAATGAGTGTAATAAGACAGAGAAATAAGCATGCTTTTATTTTCAAGACGTCATTATTCATCAGTTTGTTGCCTAAATAAAATTAAAACGTTAATTTGTGTGACTATGATCAGCTGCTCGGGCTGTGCAACAGCCAAAATTTCTTTATGATGATTTAAATTTTATTTGAATCTGAGGTACTTTTTTTTAAAAAACCTAGAGTAAATGAACAAATATTGTTCCATTGGCCACCTTTAGCATTTGAAAGTTTTTTGTTGTTGTTGTTGTTGTTGTTGTTTTTGTACATTTAAAGTAATGCTTTTTTAGTGATATTAAAATAAACCTAAAATTTGTCACTACGATCAGCTGCTCGGGCTGTGAACCAGCCAAAATTTTATAATGATTGAAATTTTAATTGAATTTGAGGTACTTTTTAAAAAACCTAGGCTAAATGAACAAATATTGTTCCATTGGCCGCCTTTGGCATTTGAAAAACTTTTTTTGTACATTCAAATTAATGTTTTTTTAATGATAGTAAAATAACTGCACATGAAAAATATCTATTAGTAAATCTTCTTTCGTCCGTTTGCTCCATACTAAAAAAACATAAATTTACTAATCGCTAATTACTAAAAGTACAAATTTCGCGTAATCTTCTGAAATCAGATTGACCGTCCACGGCTCCTTTCAAATATAAATGAATCTTCCAACACTATACAGTAAATTCGCCAATTGTAAGGTGTCTGATTATGGAAGATTCATCCGATATCTTTTTAAAACATTTCTAAAAGAAGGGAAGATATGAAATAGAGATAAATGACGAATGGAATAGAATATCGAAAAGTGATTTCAGAAAGCAATTTTTATTGCAAAATGTCTTTTTTCGTGATAGAAATGACGCACAATTGCTTACATTTTCTTAAGAATAAAGATTACTACCTAACATTGCAAGCATTGAACGTTTGTATAATGGAAACTGGCGATATGTTTTTTTATTAAAAAAACAATGGACAATATTAGCTAATCTGGCTTCGAGGTTATAAAAGTCACAAATTTGGGGAAAACAAACCGACATGTTTTCGCAGTAAAGTATGATGAGAAATTTTTTAAATGTCTAAAAATAAATTATTTTACAGTATGTATGTGTGTGTGTGTGGGAGACATTCATACTAAAATTAAAATATCTGACTCCATTTTTTAAATATTAATTGCTATTTATATATTGTACATTTGAATTTTAAAAAATACTCAAAAAATGCTTTCGTACACTTGCAAAATCACCTTTATTGTAAACATCACTTGAACCCAATTCACGCTTACATCTTTTTGGCTTAAAATCAAATTGTTTGGCGACAAAAGTGAACTCAAAAATCACAAATAAACATATAACATGTAAATCATAAGTACCATCATTTTTACATTTACATCTGCTAGTTTCGTCTATAAGTCACATGATGAAAGAGTTAGAAATAAAAAAGAACAAATCAAAAACAAAATTGTTATCACAAGGAAGGTCTCCTTAAAAAGCATACTCAAATTATTTTAAAAAGAAAAATGCTTTTAAAACTACTCATGTGTGTAGTAAAACATCAGTCAAATATCACGGCGGAATCCCACTAAAAATCTGAAAAAAATCTATATATATTCGAGTATTTGGCGCAAAAAAGACGAACGTTCCACGCTATTTGGCTAACCAACACATTTCCATCCCAAATGCAAGATATTTAAATATATTTGAAAATTGCTTGTTAAATAATTGTTTAAATGCCTAAAACTCAATGAATTTAAACTTAAACGAAGGATTAGCGTAATATTTTTTATCTTTAAGCGTATATAATATATACAAATTGCGTGTTGCAGTAGTTATTTAATTTTTCATGGCTTCACCGGCTGGAAATGTTTTAAGGGTACTATTTGATTATTCATTCAACCAATTTCACCAAATTATATAAATTGACAAACGCTTCGCCAAATTATATAAATTGCCAAACTGCTCGCCAAATTATACAAATTGACAAAATTTTTATTTTAAACAACGAAAGGATAAATAAATTTGTAAACATTAAAAAAAATTACAAGTAGAAGTGAAATTAAAAATCACTTGATTACGCAACAAACGCGTATACCGTGTTTAATGTCAAGTGAATGTAAAATTTCCGATCAGCTATTATTGGCATTTATCTTATAGTTTGGCGATAGTTACTTTGTCGACGGGATAATCAAGTAGTACCGTTTTAAATTTGTTTTAAAGGTAGCTGGCTAATTAAAAATGCTACCATTAAACATTTTATATTAAATACTTGTTTCCATGGCAACAGTAACCTTCATTTCTTGTTTCTGACACTAACAATATCGAAGTCAAATTGCCAATGTTCCGAATCGGACATTAATTTTGAATTTGGAAAAAATTTAATTAACTCAACTTTTGTTTTAAACCGTATAGTTATGATAATAAAATTTCAATATATACACATATAAAGGTATATGACAAAACTGTAGTAATAAAAATGTATTTATTACGTTAAACTTAATCTAACTATCTTCGTATGAAGAGTAGAAAAGGTTTTACTTAAAAATTATTTATCATAAAAAAAAAAGTATTCAAAATTTTATTGTGCCGCCAACAGCATTAAATCGCCAAAAAATTAAATTTTCATTTTTTTTTTACAAACGCTAAATCGATGAACTGCGGATTTTTTTTTATAAACATATTATAAGTCACTAGAAGAATATTCTATTTATTCCTCTTGAGAAGAATCTTATATAATTTTTTCAGATATTTCTGAGCATGCACTTATCGAAACTTCCTTGATATCATCCTATCAATTTTTCAGATGCATTTTTCTTAACCTGAAGCAAAAGATAATGAGCCAAATCTTATTTCAATTGCAATATTTTAACTGACAAGGGAACCACTTTAGGTGTTGCTCGCACCTAGAATCGAGACCTGGTGCATTTTGTAGCCCTATGCATAAAAGTTAGAGAACCGATAACAATTCTTTGTTAAAATCATATTTTATATATTTTTTTATATTTATAATTTTTTATTATTGGATTTTTATTTGTTAATTTTACACCAAAAGAGAGTTAAGTCGCCAGATATGGCACTTCAAAATTTTCACTAGCTTTACACTTGTAATAGGTTTACGCCCAAACCATTACAACACGGTGCGTAGCGAAAATACTGAGCTAGGGTTGCCGGAAAACTGTACCGGACGAAAAAGACGCCAATCTTTCCCCGCCAAATATGTAAATATAATACTGTATTTTTTTTTAAATCAAACTCGTAGGTTCTTGAAGGAATTTTAAAACTTTTTTCAACATTTTATAGTTATTATTGACTAATTTATATTTTTAACTATTTTTTTTTTTAACTTTTACTTTAACAGCCCGAAAAGTGGTCTCGAAAATTGCATTTTCAGAAAGTTAGTCGGCTGTAAAATCAAAAAATATTATTTTAACAAAAAAATTTTATCGATTCCCAAATTTCCTAATATAGAGCTTTAAAATGCACCAGGTTTCAATACTAGGTGCGAGCAACACCTAAAGTGGTTCCCTTGTGAGTAATTTTTTAAGCATTACGAACATTCCCTTTCATGTTTAAATTAAATTTTTTCGTTTTTTAATATTATCACTCATTAAAACGAATTTTTTTCTTCTTTTTTTCTTCCTTCTTTTTTTTTAATATAAATTAGTAACAGTTTTTTTTTTTTTTTTTTTTTTTTTTTTTTTATGTTTCGAGGTGTAATAGCTGTTTCAATTTTTTTATCAACGATAAATTTCGCCAAGAAATAAAATGGTAAACCTTATCGTCCAAAATAACAAAACTTTCCGTCATAATTCTATAAATAATCTAGGTAGAATGATGTGTTATAGCTTAAAACCTTCCCTGAAACGATACCTATCTAACGGTAAAAGTTCCGTCAAAATCCATGCAGTAGAACCCGAAATCTAGGCGTTCGGGACGAAATTTCCGTTTGGATTTTATATATATAATAGAATAGAAGACTAGCAGGCTATGCCCGCTGCGCTGGTCCATTTTTCCAAGTGAACCTTAAATCAAACGAATGATGAATTTGATCTTGTGATTTAAAGAAATAAGACTTTTAACTGAATGTCCTTCCGCAGTGCTGAATCGATATGAACGCCATTGTGCTATTATATTTCCTAATGTGCAGACAAAATTTCATCTGTTACGGTCTAACTCAAGATTATCCCTCACAGTAGGATTTGGTAAAGAATGATAGCACGATATACGATATTTCATTTTGTATCAGAGCATTCTCGTTAGAAAGAGCCAATATGGTGAGAGTTCCGATCACAGAATTTTCCTCATCTATATTTTTAAATTATTTAAAGAAAATGTATTTTAAAGTCTCAGTTTAACCTGAAGCTATACACCAGTTTTTTTTTACTGTGTATTGTCCCATGTTATGCATTATAGACTCCATGCTGCAATGTGCAATCTAAATGTTTAGTACTTTTCTGGTATTTCAACACCATTGTCGCCAAGCACAATTGTTGGCACCAAACGAAGCATTTGAAAAAAAAATAACATTGTTGGCGCGAAAGTTATCATTTTAAAAATATATCATTTCAAAATTACAGAGTTTCGAGAACTATTTTGTTAAATGAATACAAATATATACTGAAAATAAAAACACAAATAAATATTTTACAATAAAATATTTTATTTTAAATAGCAATTTAAACTACACAATGAAATTGTGTCTCTTAGCAATGCTGTAAACATTTCCATATTTGAATCAGCGAAAAATGAAATTATAACTTAATTTTACTTAATAATAAAAAATATTTTCCATTGGAAAAATAGTAAATGAAAAAATGCATTGTTACGACTAAATAATAATTGAAGCCAAAAGTGATCCACGTTCAAAAAATAGCAAGTTACAATGTTTGGCGCAATTCGGGCATCAGAAAGTGAGATTTGTTGCCAAATGGAGTTATGAAAAAAAACTTGATGGGCTATTTCGCTTTAATATATTTATTTCAAATGTATGTATATTATTAATATTTTTTCATACATATTAAATGGGTTTCGATATAAAATTAAATAATTGGCGTTATTACGTTAAATAAATTGTAAAAAAAATTTTTTTAAAGTATGTGTATATGAAATGAAAGAGAGAATAGTTTGTCAGAAAATATATTGCCAAATTTCCTTTCCCGACAAGACTGTTTTTCCTATTTCGCCAAGCTACCGATATTGAAAAAGTACCAAAAAATCTTTGCATGTTCAGGTTTGAAATAAATGACACAATAGCAAATATTTTGGTAGTTGGTTTAGTGTTGGTGTAATGCAAATGTTGAAAAATGTCTCCAAAAAATGTGTCCCAAATTACTACAATTCTCTTTAAAACTCGATTATGGAATAGGTCCGCTTTAAAAACAAAGTATCAACTTAACTTCTTTTATTAAGTTAATTATCCATCAAACCACGACCGATAACATATGCCATTTGTTTGTAGACTGGATTATGTAATTTATTGGTACCAAATATTTCAATTGTCTGTAGACTCGATCACGTAATTTACTTCCCAATTAATGCATACTTTACAAACTAAACCTACTTTCCAATTTTACTGATTTTTTTTATCAATAGTTGCAGTCAGATGTATATATGTTTGTCACTGTCGCGGTATTTTAGTTTGATCTGCGAAATATTATTATAATATTCAATATTAACACTATTTCTGATATTATTAACAGTCATAGAAGCGGTCTTTTTTGGGTCCCCAATAATTTTTTTTTAATTATTTCTCTGACTAGTATTAAAAAATGCTCTGACGAGCACCAAAAAAGGCTAATATGTTTTTAAGTATGAAAAAGGGTTTGACAAGTGCTTCTAATTGAGCATGAAAAAGGACAAGGGGTCCCTTCTTGGCTGCAGCTCACTGTCAATGCCAACTTTGAAAAAACCATATTTGCGCTTATTCCATATAAAATAAATTCGCAGTACTTTAGTAAAACTTTCCGCCGTGCTTTACATCTTAACTCCACTGTCCTACTATTGTACTGCGCATGCGTCTGCAATGCAACTTTGTACAGTGCACTGTGTACCATTATTTCTCTACAAATTATACTACACTGTACATTCCTATTATGCTTTTGAACTTCAGCGCACACTCACACTGTGCTTTTGTACTTCCGTATTAAAGGTGTATGCGTCTAATGTTTGTTTATAATTTACATATGCACTGTTGTACTGCATAGTACATCTTACAGCCACAGCCACTTGGATATAATTTCAACAATCAATGAATGCATTATACTGTTATGCGTGCACATGTAGAATTGTTCCTGTGCAGAGTGCTGCAACAGTCTGGACTGCACTACAAATCAGTTTTCTGTACAATTCTACACTGCGGGCGTGCTTGGTGGCACTGCATGAGTGTGATACGCTGTAGGAACTAAGATTTTTGGTACTAAGTCGCCTTACGTTCATATTTAATCAGGCTGCGTCTTTACTGGCTGTGTCTTTACACTACACATTTTTATCGTAACTGTGGCTGATTTTTTTTATATGGAAAAAGCGCAAATATGATTTTTTCAAAGTTGGCATTGACAGTGAGCTGCAGCCAAGAAGGGACCCCTTGTCCTTTTTCATGCTCAATTAGAAGCACTTGTCAAACCCTTTTTCATACTTAAAAACATATTAGCCTTTTTTGGTGCTCGTCAGAGCATTTTTAAATACTAGTCATTTAAATTTTTTGATAATTATATATTGAATATAAATAAACCTGAGTTGCTTTTAAATATTCCCAATACTTTTTTCTTATTTCGCACAATAATGCACTATTTAACCAAGTAATGCACACTGTTTTAAGAGGTTCAGAGTTTTTTAATCAAATTCACGTTATTTTTATTCATAATTTAATTTACTTGGGCTCCCTTAAATATAATTAATATAATTCCTTAAACTGATATTATTTTTTGTGGCATTAAAATATCTCAATTTGTTGATTCTCTCTAAACAAGTAAACCCTGTTGGTTTACAATGGAAGTCTACAGGTATTTGGCGATATATCGCCAAGTTGGCGACAAACTTGGCTGTGTTTGGCGATAGAACAGGGTCCAGCCTATGGTACCCCCCCCCCTTATAGGTATGGAGATGCATTAAATGCTGTTCTATAAATAATGAGACGTGTTTCATTCGAGCGTTACCATTAAACAATTAACAAATAATCGCGATTTCTGTGACACATACGATAGCGTAATATATATATAGATTATCGTGGAAATCGAAGGCTGAGTCCACATCGTATCGTTTAGCTAGACCGGTTATACTAACATCGTTCTCATGTTTTGCTACAATTTCTTTTATTGAACAGTAATTCGCTTAAGCTTCTTACTGCTATCACTAAGCACTTTTTCATTCTTAGAAGCCATAATGAGAGCTAATATTAGCGCAAACCTGAGTAAAAGTAAAACAAAAAGTTAATTTTTTTACAGTAATAAAGGTACACAAAGCTCTCTGATATGCACACCTTACTCCAAACTTGACTAATAACAACAGTTATGTGAGGGTTGCCAACTGAACTATTCGGCAGCCTTGGTCGTGAACCGAGATATTGCACGCCCACCGAGTCAAATTTTGATCATCGAAGTTGGACATAAACCGAACTGGTCATAAACAGAGGTGGTTGTGAACCGAGGTTCCAATTACATTTGGCCTATAAGTTTGCAAATATAGCATTATTTATATATTCGATGGCGATGATCACTAAGCATCTTGGCGATTTTGGCGATGAAACTCACCGATTTCAAAGTAACTTTCCGAAGTGTACTTGAATCGCCACAGACGTCATACGAACATCACCTTGACGCGATTTTTTTCTGACGCCAATGTCATATACGCACAGTGGTACTTACTATTGCCAAAGTTTTATTATTTTGCTTGATATGGTAACCCGAATGTTGTTATTTATTTATTAATAAAATGTTTATTTATTTTTATTTTCTTTTTTAAATTTATATAAATTGTTTTGTTCTATTGTTATTAATTAAACTTTTTTAAATTTATTGTTAATTCCTTTTTAAAAATATATATGTAACTGGTATTCGAAAACGAGGTTTTCGTCAAATTGGCGTCAGAAAAAATATCGCGCGAACGTGGTGCGTATATGACATCTGTACCATACTTGTTACAATTTGATTATCCTGTCGACCAAAAAATTATCGCCAAACTATAAGATTAAATGACAATAATGGATCATAGCAAATGTTACATTCACTTGACATTAAACACGATACACGTGTTTGTTACGTCATCAAGTGATTTTTAATTCAAGTTTTGGCACAGATATCGTATACGCCCCACATTGGCGCGATTTTTTTGACGCCGCCAATGTCATATACGCACTAGGTACTTAACTGGCGCCAAAGTGTCGTTATTTTACTTAATATGGTAACCCGGATATAGATGATATATGAACGATGTTTTCGCCAAATTGGCGTCAGAAAAAATCGTGCCAATATGGAGCGTATATGACATCTGTGCCCAAGTTTTTATTAGTATTTTTATTAATGTTTTACTAATTTGTTTATTCTTCCGTTATTTAAAATAAAAATTATGTCAGTTTGTATTATTTGACGAATAGTTTGGCGAAACTGGTCGACGGGATAATCAAGTAGTACCGTATCTTTTTGCTGTACATTTTCGACAATATCTCAAGCAAAAGTACCTAAAGTTAAACGAAACCCTAATTATTTAAGGCACAGCTGTCATATACACAACGGGTTTGGCGCGGGGTTTTTTCTGACGCCAATTTAACGAAAACCTCATTTTCGAATAGCAGTTACAGATTAGAGGTCTGCACGGGCCCAGGCTTGGCCCGGGCCGGGCCGGCGGAATAAAGGCGCATTTTCCAACGGGCCGGGCCGGCAGAATTAGGACAATTTTTTCAACGGGCCGGGCCGACAGACAAAATAAACGGGCCGGGGCGGCAAAAAAATTGAACGGGCCTGCAGGGCTGGGCCGATAAAAAAAATTAATCCTGCCTATCGGCCCGATATAAGAATTCAAGCGAAGCAGATAAAATACGAGCCATTTTCAACGAATATGATTTTCTCGAGACGTATAAATGTGCGTCACGAGCCGATGCAAGTTTAACAACATCAATACAGATATGTAACATGTCCATCGTAGAGATCGGCATCGTACAGTCACAAGATGTCTGATTACGGGTTTAATTTTTTTTTCAGCAGACTCGTGCCGGGACGGAACTGGTCTTAATCGATCTCAGGATGTGTAGGACAGGCATTATGTTTTGTAAAAGTATCAATAGTGATAATGAACTTCTGTTAACAGTATCTTTGGAAATATACCTTAAGGGGTTCTCATATTCACTGCTCAACAATGCGAAACTTTCAAACACATTTTCTGACTCATTTTTAACTATAAAGGCATAAAATTCACAGGCCTGACTATTGAAGACATTTGGAAACGAATAGCTTTCCCCATATTTGATAAATTACTTACAGAGATAACAGAGATTCTTGTCATGTGACTGTACGTTTTTCTCCTTTCCTGTGCTATCGCTTCCGGAAATTCTATTCATAACGCTAACTTTAGCAGTATTTTCAGAAAAAGATATATTGCTTTTATCTATGAAAAAGACGGCATTTACATAGTTTCTGAATAAGAATACCTGCCAATCTTACGAGTTTCCGAAAAGAAATGAATTCTCAAATGTGTCGAAATGTAACTTCTTTCAATTTGAGAAAAGCCTTAAAAATGAGAGAAATATTTTCGCAAATCTACTTTTTATCATACAGCTTCAAAAGGTATCATGTTTTTAATCCTTTATTCTGAACTACATTAACTTTTTAATGAATCCTTATTGGAATTTCGAAATGTCTGTAGAGACGATGACTAAAACACTGTGTAATCGTTAATGTGTGTTTTCTGCTTTGCGAACACATAAGTAATCTAAAATATACTGTCAAATTTTCCCATAAATATGTACGTAGTATTCATTAAAAGAATCTTAATTGTATGTCGAGAAAAAACGGATTTTTTTTGCAGAAATTGAATCGGGCCGGGCCGGGCCTGTTTTCACTAATTTTTGTACGGGCCGGGCCGAGAACTGTAAAAATGCAAACGGGCCGGGCCGGGCTCGGGCCGAACTTTCAATTTTTACACCGGGCCGGGCCAAGATAGCTTTCGTTCGGGCCGGGCCGGGACCGGGCCGGAAATTCCGGCCCGTGCAGACCTCTATTACAGATATATTTTTAAATTACTTTCTATTTTTTTTTAAAGAAATAACCATAAATAATGAAAAGTTTAATTAATAACTATAGAACCAAACAAGTTATATACTTTTAATAAATAAAATAAAAGTAAATAAAAAAATAATTGATAAATAAACAACAATAGTTCAGTTACCGTATCAGGCAAAATAATGCATTATCGTGCCAGTTATGTACTCTGGTGTGTATATGACATCTCTTCCTTATTTAAAATAGATGGAATGGTATTTTTTAAAGTATGCTTAGTATGTGAAGTATTTATATTACTGCATACCTATCGCTTGTGTAAGTCAGGATGTTATGATGATAATTAAAAAAAACTTACATTTAGCTTCTGAACAGAAGCTTGGGATTTAACCTGTTTTTTTTTTCCTATCAACTTGTTTGTGCTCCATTGTGTCTATTACTCCAGTTCAAAATATTAATCAAGAAAGTTTATATATATATTTATGAAAATTATGCATTATCTGCTTAGGTTGACGTCGGCTTCAAAAATACAAAAATCTGTCAGTTGAATTTCAATTTTTATTGACTTATGAAAACAAAAGTACACGTGTTATCCTTTTTACTTTCTTCTATCTTCAATAGAAGAAAGTATTGTAATCGAAATTTTTTTCGACTTCCGGTTTTCGACGGATTTGCATGTTTTAGGGGTCAGAGATTCCAAAAAACATGTTTATAGAAAATGTCTGTCTGTCTGTGTGTCCGTCTGTCCGTCCGTCCGTCTGTCCGTCTGTCCGTCTGTCTGTCGCCATTGTACCATCAAAAAGTGTATGAAGTTATGTATAGAATTAAACCAAAATTTTATTATAAGTTTTTGGCTATGGCAAGCGGGTCCTCACGGAATTTGGAAAAAATTCGCCGGTAGGGGGCGCTGATATAACAATTTTTGTGCGATTTTGAATATTGTACCATCCAAAAGTGTATGGAGTTATGCATAGAATTGAACCAAATTTTTACTTTAAGTTTTTGGATATGACAAGCAGGTCCTCCCTGAATTTGGAAAAAATTCGCCAGTAGGGGGCGCTGTAAATGCGTTTTTTGTGCGATTTTGAATATTGTACCATCGAAAAGTGCATGAAGTTATGCATAGAATTGAACCAAATTTTTATTTTAAGTTTTCGGCTATGGCAAGCAGGTCCTCCCTGAATTTGGAAAAAATTCGCCGTAGGGGGCGCTGTAATAGCGATTTTTGTGCGATTTTGAATATTGTACCGTCCAAAAGTGTATGAAGTTACGCATAGAATTAAATCAAATTTTTATTTTAAGTTTTTGGCTATGGCAAGCAGGTCCTCCCTGTATTTGGAAAAAATTCGCCGCTAGTGGGCGCTGTAATAGCGATTTTTGTGCGATTTTGAATATTGTACCGTCCAAAAGTGTATGAAGTTATGCATAGAAGTAAACCAAATTTTTATTTTAAGTTTTTGGATATGGCAAGCAGGTCCTCCATAAATTTGCAAAAAATTCGCCGTTAGGGGGCGCTGTAATAGTGATTTTTGTGCGATTTTGAATATTGCACCATCGAAAAGTGTATGAAGTTATGCATAGAATTGAACCAAAAAAAAAAAAAATTAAGTACTTGGCTATGGCAAGGAGGTCCTCCTTTAATTTGTAAAAAAATCGCTCGTAGAGGGCGCTGTAATAGCGATTTTTGTACAATTTTTGTGCCATTTTGAATATTGTACCGCCGAAAAGTGTATGAAGTTATGCATAGAATTGAACCAAATTTTATGTGTTTATTTTTGGTCATGTCACGAAGGTCCTCCCTGAATTTGGAAAAATTCTGCCGGAAGGGGGCACTATAATTGCGATGTCTGTACCATTTTCATTATTGTACCATCGAAAAGTGTATGAAGTTATCCATATAATTGAACCAAATTTTTTGTGCATGTTTCTGGCTATGGCAAACAAGTCCTCCCTGAACTTGAAAAAATTCCGAAAGAAGGGGGCGCTATAATTCCGATCTCTGTGCCATTTTCATTTTTGTACCATCGAACAGCGTATAAAATTATGCATACAATTGAACCAAAATGTTTGTGCTTGGTTTTGGCTTTGGCCAACAGGTTCTCCTTGAATTTGGAAATATTGCGCGGTAAAGGGGCTCCGTGCTAGCGATTTTTGTATACTTTTCTTGATTTTTCGTAGTTCTATTGTGCATCGGCGGGTCATGCAGCGGCGGGAACTCGCTTCCTGCTATGCCGGCTATTCGCAAACAGCCGATAACGACAGAATAAGGAAAAAATAATAATTTTAACAAATATCATGATATAGATTAACTCGTTTTTAGCCCGTTTAATTGACTTGAGCAGAAATTTAAGATGAAAATCAAAGTTGGTATAGTATTGAACTAATAATATTGAAGTATTAACATGTGTAACTAGGTTTTGAAATATTAAGATGTATAAGATAGAAGAAAGTTTTGGGATTGGCACATCCAACTAGTTTTTAAATTATTGTACTGCTTTTTAGGGAGTGGCAACACGAAATATGTTATTGAATTAGAAAATTAGAAAATGAAAAGAAGAGATTTCTATAATTTTATGGAGACATTATAAAAGACAAATTCGATTTTCTCAGCGACCGTCAAACATACAAAGATGAAAAAAAAAACCTATTCTAAGTTTTAACAAGAGGATCAAAATAAAACAAAAACGAAGTTAATCCACCCACTGGAACATTAGCTACACTTTGTTGAATTTTGTGTCTTCATTTTTTCGTTTAAAGTTAAATAAAAAACTACTGAAAGCTACAGTAATTTTTTAAATGCTATCAGTTTATTCGTCTCGTCGAGTTCTATCTTTCAAAAGAAAAATCATTGTCGTACGTCAACTGGTTCGCCAGAAATTTAAGAAAGTCGTTTGCATTTTCTATTTCTTAATCATATTATAGCTTAACGCTACCGCGTTTGCTATGATAGGTTGCCGGAAAAATCTCAAGAAAAAACGGTACTTTTATGTTAGCCGGCCACATCTGATAAACAACAAAGTATTGTTCCCATTGCCATTCATTTAAAATATAAAGCTTTCACTCTTTTAATTTAAAATACACATATGTTAAATATACATATTACATACCTCTAAAATAGTTGGTTTTCACCCATTTCATAAAAAATTCAAAAGGATAAAAATAACAAATAATGCTATAAACAAAAATATTCTACTTCATCATCAATATATTGTTTCTAGTTTACACATGTGAAAAATAAAATATGTTACTGCCCTGAAAAAAAATGCTATTGGCGAGATTTGTGCCCGGCTAACTTAAAAGACCGAGAAAAAACATCATCGCGTAGCTGGTTTCTATGAAATTTGTAAGTGAAATCTAAAACGAAAAATTTTATAAGGAAATTGTGTTAGTCAAAATAGAGACCACTCTGACGCCTATATTAGTGAACAATCAAATTTGATGTCAAATATTAGTCAGGAATTGTTTGATTAAACCCACTTAACGAATATTTCTCCCCAAATCGACGATGGTTAGTCAAATAGTAATGCTGTCATTTGAGATCTGTCATAAACGGGTTCACCTGATTACATAATTTTCTATACTTTTTCAGTATAGAGATCATTATCAGGTTTTTTTTTAAAGCATGGCGCAATTCGGACTTCAAAAAGTGAGATTTGTGGACAAATGATATGAACAGCTATGAAAATAAATATGATGAACTTTTATGCTTTTTTGCCTATGTATTCATATAATAAAGTTTTTAATGAAATATATTATTACTATTGTTATTTATATTCAATTTAATTCCGTTTTTATATAAAAAGAGATGGCTTCTTTATAGTAAATAAATTCTATAATTATTGAACAAAAAACACTCATTGAAACTTTACTTCTTCCGTCAAGCCCATTTTCTGCATCTCGCCAAGGGATTGCCAAGGATCGCCAAGGATATTGGAAAATTACCAAAATTTCCCCCATTGATATATAACTAAACAATGTTGAACAATATATTATATGCTAAAGCTGTCTTTGAAAAATTATCAAACTAACAATGCAAACCCAGAAAAAACAGTATATTAGAACTTTTTAAAAAGGTAAATTTCTGATAATTGGGGTCACCAGATTCCACAATTCTCCCCATAGCTGAATAGCTGAGCAAGGTAGAAGGATATGCTAGATACTTAAACCCTCTCTGTAAAATTATCTGATTAAAAGTGCAAGTTCTATCGAAAAACATTCGGCAGAATCTTTTCAAAAGATTATTTTTTCATAATCTGGTTCATCTCATTAAAGAACTTTAAAGCAGAATTCGATACCTAAGCAACGTAGACAATGTAGAATGATATGTTATATACTAAAACCTTCCAAAAAAATTACATATCTAACAGTGCAAGCTCAGCAGAACTCGAGTTATAAGCAATCTGAACGAAATTTCCATTTGTATTATATGTATATATATATATATATATATATATATAGTTAAAAAATTCCAATAGTTATTTCAAGCATTACCACAAACTGTAAACTTTAATTGAAGCACAATATTAACTTAACCAAACCAAATAAGAACTATAATTTAACTTAATAAACAAACTTAAAGAAACACAACTTAACCAACTTTAACTTAAACAAAACAACCATAAGAAACAAGGCAAATAACTAATTAAACATGGAGACAGGTCTGTGTGGCTTATGACACACTAATGCAGGGTTAAAACTGTTTTTAAGCATGCAACATTCCCCAGATTTACCTGTCGAGACCATATTGAAAAAACAAATGAAACAAGATTAACGCTAAATGAAACCGACCGACCGAAATCAATCCATATCAAAAGCGATCTGTTTCCACTACATTCCGTAAACCACACGCTTCGAGTAAAGGCATCAATTCACTTCTGTTCTTGCAAGTTCTAACATAATTATACGTCATATTTTTGACCAGACTCACAGGATAACCCTGTTTCACAGCAGTGACGTACCATTTCAGCATATCCTCATTCAAAATGACACTATCCGATGTCAATCGGTTTAATCTGTTTAAACCGTTAATATAAATGTTTCTGAATACCGATATATGGACATTTGAATTGAAATTCAATATTGCAATTGTTTTAAAGTTAAAATCGTCTCTTTTATCATAAACCGATGTAATTAAATTTCTGTTTTCTAATTTTAGATTTACATCTAAGTAATTTGTATTGCAACTATTATGACTACCGGAAAGTTTCAATTCTAAATTTTTAGGATAATATTTAAATTCATGGTTAATCTTTATTCCATTCAGCTCGACAATCAAAACGTCGTCGATATATCTGAAACTCATTATGTCTTTATGTAATTCACTTATATTTTCATATATATCTAGATACATGTCGGCCAAAATTGAACTGCAACTCCCCCCCATGGGGATACCCTTAATCTGCTTATATACATTATTGCCCTCATATAAAAAATTCTCTTGAACCACCAATTGAAACAAATTTTGAAATTCACTTAAATCCATGTATAAATCACCATACCTATTATACACCTCCAATATCTTCTCCCTCAAATCCTCAATCTCTATGTTGTTAAACAAATCTGCAAAATCATATGCATACAATCCTGTAATCTTATTTTTATACCTTTTTACTTTTTCCAACAGTTCATAACTATTACTTATTATAAAAGTTGAATTCCCACTTTTAATCTTCAAAAATATTCTCTTCAATACCTTTAATAATTTTTTATTCGCACATTCAATATAGGAATTATAACCACATGTAACGGTTCTAAATTTCACAGGGCATTTATGGAACTTGGGTATTAAAACCAAATAAGGAAAATTCAAATTATCTTGTTTTGTTTTAATTTTTTTATACATTGCCCTAATTCTGTTCTCCATCTCATTAATTTTTGCCCTAATTAACTCATAATTATTTGTGTTTTCATAACTTTCTCTTAATATTTTTCCATATAATTTTTTACAGATAATTGCATAGTTAGTACTTGCCAGGGTTGGGTTTTTGACGTCAAAAATGGTTTTTGACATGACAAGCGTCAAAAACTGGTTTAAACTGTCATAAACTGGTTTAAACCGTCGAAAACTGTCATAAACTGGTTTAAACCGTCGAAAACTGCCAAATACATGTAACACACTAAAACATTTTAACAATAGGTAAACATTAAATAAGTCAATGATTTATGTGATCTTTTATTGAAATTTAATAATTTAAAAAATATTATTTGCAATAAAATATTTTTTTTTTTGACTTTTCAAACAGAAGAAAATAATTTTGTACAATTAAATAATCCGAAGCAATTTTACCCTGCAGCATGCTACAGCACACCACGTGTTTCACACATCTATTTACACCCAAAAGATTTTTGAGTTTAGAGTGTATGAAGTGTTAGAAAATAGTTTGTCTCTTAATTGATGCTGAGCTAGTAGGACTTGATAGCAAAAGCATTGCTAGATGAGCAAGTTTTGAAGCAGACTCAAAAAGCTGTTGCATTTAATGATACCTTTCCACCAAGCAATGGAGTCCTCTCTATAGCACTGAAATAAGAAGACGGGAAAGGGGATTCTTTAGCTTCATACACAATCAGTATGGGTAAGGATCCATAAATTTTCTCTGTAGCTCAAGTGCGAGCTGAATCAACTGATACAGCAGTCAACCCTTGCTCCTGATGGTTGGGATGCAAAGTATAAGCCAAACAATGGTATGGTTTCATGATTTGATCCCTTCTATTATGCACTTTTTCAATATGAGCTTAAAGGAATTTCCTTTTAGATGATTGGCCAATTTTGTTCAGTTTTAAAATCGAAAACATTTTTATATATTGAAAGAAAGCATGTTTTAAAAAGATTTTGACTTTAAGCTTTTTTTTTTTTTAATTCGTTCTCTTATTTTGCAAATGTTTAAAATTAATAATCCAATTTCAATTTTAAATGGGATGGTTATTGCCTAGACTAGAATAACATCGATGCATATTACCTTGTTATATATACAAAAAAATCTGCACTTTTCTAAGTTTTTTTTTTTTCCCATAAAAAAAGCTAGCTAATGCTTTAAGCTCTCAAAAGTAAGAGAAATTAAAATGATTTTAAGTAAGAGAAAAAATGTACAGCTCAGGTGAGCTTAATGTCTACTTTTTAAAAAAACACAATTTTACAATTTAAAAATTTTACCCTGTTAAAAAGTTGTACTTAACAATAATACTTTACTATGTACTAATTACTAATATACAGTAAGAGTGAATTTAAAATATTACATGTAATGTTGTCATGTGTGACATTTAATTTGAATTTTTACAGATCAATTTAGTATTTGAGGTTTTTGACATGAAGGTTTAAACTATGCTTTAAACCCGACATAAACTGACACATGTCAAAAACCTGCCAACCCTGTAATTATTACTAATACTATATACTAATTACAGTAATAGTGAATTTTAAATATTACATCTAATGTGTGACATTTAATGTGAAATTTTACAGATCACTGTAGTATTTGAGGTTTTTGACGAGGTTTTTGACAAGGGGTTTTTGACATGACGGTTTAAACCACAGTTTAAACCGTCAAAAACTGACACGTATCAAAAACCTGCCAACCCTGGTACTTGCCTTATCTACATATGTTATTATAAAATCATCTTGGATGTTTTTTATAGCTTTTCTTAAATCAATATATTTCTCTTCGGACAAACCCTCAAAGTTTTTAACGTATGTCTCCTCTAGTTCCTTTAAAATATGATATTTCCATTCTTCAAATAATTCTCCAGGTAGTCTGTATTTATAAGTTAACTTTTGTATAAAGATTTCTATATTATATTTAAACCGTTTAACTGCATTACTTTTCGTGAAATTCCGTTTTATTCTGTATTTTGCTCCATAACTCATTTGATTTTTCAGTTCGACATTTTGTACGATATCTAGATTCCCAGTTATTACATGTCCATAATGTTTGTCTACATATTTGTTGTACACATCCTCATTACATTTACAAATGTCTGCATTTTCGTTCCCATTAATATTTTTAGGTAGCTTTCTTTACAAAAAAGCTACCTATTGCAGCCGTTCGGAGGAAAGCGATTTCAAAAAATTTTGGTATATTTTCATCGATCATGACCCCCAGACCCCGAAACCACCCTCCGTTCAAAATTGATATATATATATATATATATATATATATATATATATATATATATATATATATCTATATATATATATATATATCTGACCTATGTCACACTGTAACTCCCGTAATTATGAACCGATTTCGATGTAATTCGGTGTGTACATAGTACATAGCAATGTCTCGACCGAGTTCGTTGGCCAGCTTCATCCGCCGTTTTGTTTCAAAATGGCGGCCATTTAAAATTTTTCAAAAAATTTAAAACTTGAAATGTGGTACCAAAAAATTAAAAATGGAAAAATATTTTTTTCTTATGTATTTAACCTTTATACAAAGATTCCGGAGCAGTTTTTGTTTCGTCTATATCTTAAAAAATGGCTGAGTTATAGCATTTTGAATTTCTAGCGTGGCTGACATTTTGAAACGTCCTGAATTTTGTCACGCGATAAAAGGCGTATTTATGAACCGATTTGGATGTAATTCGGTGTGTACATAGTACATACCAATCTCTCGACCGAGTTCGTTGGCCAGCTTCATCCGCCATTTTGTTTCAAAATGGCGGCCATTTAAATTTTTTTTAAAATTTTAAAATTTGAAATGTGGTACCAAAAAATTGAAAATGGAAAAATATTTTTTTCTTATGTATTTGACCTTTATACAAAGATTTCGGAGCAGTTTTTGTTTCGCCTATATCTTAAAAATGGCTGAGTTATAGCATTTTGAATTTCTAGCGTGGCTGACATTTTGAAACGTCCTGAATTTTGTCACGCGATAAAAGGCGTATTTATGAACCGATTTGGATGTAACTTCGTTTATACATAGTACAGACCAATGTCTCGACCGGGTTCGTTGGCCAGCTTCACCCGCCATCTTGTTTAAAAATGACGGCCATTTAAATTTTTAAGAAAAAATTAAATTTGAAATGTGGTACCAAAAATTGAAAATTGAAAAAATATTTTCTTCTTATGTGTTTGACCTTGATAAAAAGATTCGGGAGCAGTTTTTTTTTCGTCTATATCTTAAAAATGGCTGAGTTATAGCATTTTGAATTTCTAGCGTGGCTGACATTTTGAAACGTCCTGATTTTTCTCACGTAATAACAGGCGTATTTATGAACCGACTTGGATGTACTTTGGTGTGTACATAGTACATACAAATAGCTCGACCGAGTTTTTTAAATAAGGATTATGAAAGCTACCTCTTCCTCCCGGCACTGGCCGGAAGGACTTTTAGAATAATAATTATAATTAAAGATCATTCTACCTAAAGGCTTGTCATACTTAAACGCTTTAACAATATTTAAATTTTTTATTGGTAACATGTCCTTATATTTATTAAAAATCCTTTTGTAATTTACATTACTGTAGCACTCTCCTATGTAATCTATAACAAAATATACTTTATCTGCATCTTCCTGATTTTCACACTTTGACTTACAGTAACTTTGCCAATTATTTAATTTTATTCTATATTTTAATAGATCAATACCCAGATCTATGTTATGTATTCCTATTTTTTGCGATAACAAAATCAAAACCTTAGGTATCAACATCTTTTTGACAGTGAATATGATATATTTTATACTCTTGAACTTGTCATTACCGTTACAATTCATTAAAGCTGTTACAATGCTTTCACCGTCCTTCAATCCAACCAATTTTTCTCTAGTAATCCCTGAATCACGATTACTTTTTCCATCTTTATAAACATTATAACCATTAATATCACACTCTATCTTTGCATAGATGGAGTCAGTCATGTCTCGATTTTTAAAGGTTTGTATAATGTTGCACCCACCAAACATAACGTTCAACCCATAGGGATATAGTGTACCATGTGCAATCATCATATCCTTTTCATATATTTTTCTTTTAATTTTATTTTGGACGATTTTTAAAATTGATATTTTAATGTTATCTATACCATGTTCAGCGAAGTGTTTTATTTCTATATCTTCATGCTCTCTCTTAACTTTTAAATTTCTTATATCTGACTTATGGTTATTGAAGCGTTTGTTCAGTGGAGTTGAAGTTTGACCAATGTATGCATGCAACATTACATACTTGACATCTTAGCTTATACACGCAATTGTATACTTTACAAAATTTTAAACATTTCCATATATGTTTAAAATTTTGGAGTATTATACATTATATATATATATATATATATATATACATATATATGTGTGTGTATGTGTGTGCAGTAGAATTAGATTACTCCAAAAAGGCTGCCATCCGCTTGAAAAATCAACAATATTGTAAAAGTCGCTAAAACCAATGGTATGCTTATGCCTTTTTGGCTTAAAATCATATTATTTGGTGATAAAATCAATATCGTAAATAAACATACAACATGTAACTCACAAGTACCATTATTTTAAGCCTAATGATGGATGCGTTTGATGAAAATAAAAAGTTAAAAAAAAAATGTCAGTCTAATATTGTCTTATCAAATTTTCTGGCGCATTTTTCTTAACCTGACGCAATAGATAAATCGCCAAATGTTGTTTAAAACTGCAATCTTTTTTACTGAATAAATATGTACGCATTAAGAATATTCTCTTTCTTGTTTAAATTAAATATTTTCGTTTTATAATATTACCACTCGTCAAAACTGTTTTTCATTTTCTCTTTTTCATCTTTTTTTTTCTTTTAATTAAAATTAGTAACAGTTTTTTCTTTTATTTTTCAAGGTGTAATAACTGTTTCAATTATTTTATCAACGATAAATTTCGCCAAGAAATAAAATGGTAAACCTTATCGTCCAAAATAACAAAACTTTCCGTCATAATTCTATAAATAATCTAGGTAGAACGATGTGTTATAGCTTAAAACCTTTCCTGAAACGATACCTATCTAACGGTATAAGATCCGTAAAAATCCATGCAGTAGAACTCGAAATCTAGGTGTTCGGAACGAAATTTCCATTTGGATTTTATATATATAATAGACTAGCAGGCTATGCCCGCTACGCTGGTCTGCTTATCCAAATGAACCTTAAATCAAACAAAATGTATCTTTGAATTTGACATTGTGATTTAAAGCAATATGAAACCTTACCTGGAATGTCCTTTCGCACTGCTGAAAACGATAATAACGCCATTGTGCTATTATATTTTCAAATGTGCAGACAAATTTTCAGCTATTAAGGTCTTAACCCTTTTAGTTGATCAATCACAGTAGGATTTGGTAAAGAAAGATAATACAATACGCAATATATTAAAACAAACCCTGAAAAATTATATAACTAATAATGCAAACAAACAAACTGACAAAATCCATCCAGTAAAACTTTTTTTAAATTCTGATTTTTCATATTGGTGTCCATCTGATTATAGAACTTTCCCCCATAATTCTATAACTAAGCAACGTAGAATGATACGCAATAAACTAAAACCTCCCCAAACATTTTCTAATCAACAAAGAAAGTATTATCAATATCCGCCATCTAGAACTTTTTTAAAAGTCTAATCTTTCATAATCGGTTTCATATGATTGTGGAACTTTCCGCCATTATTTTATGACTAAGCAACGTAAAACAATATGCAAAATACTAAAACCATGTCTGAATAGATATCTAATAATGGAATTCCTATCAAAATCCGTTCTGTTGAACTTTTAAAATTGCTAAACTTTCATAATCGGGTTCAATCGATTATAGAAATTTCAACCACACCTCTATTATTAAGCAATGCAGAAGGGTATAGTAGTATATACTAAAACTTTGCCTGAAAAATTATCTAACCAACAGTGAAAATTCAATCGTAATCAATTCGGATGAATCTTTTAAAAAGGCTAATCATTCATGATCGAGTTCGTCTGATTATATAACTTTAAAACATAATTCTATGTATAAGAAACGTATAACGATATGTTATATACTAAAGTCTTCTCTGAAAAATTATTCAACTATCATTCTGATCAAATTCCATTCAGGTGAACTCAAATTATATGCAGCCCCAATTTCCCATTTCCATTTTACTCTAGTATATATAGTAGAAGCAGAAGTAGATAGATAGATAAGAATGTTGATTATTAAAATTTATGAAACTGCAAGTTATTTCTTGTTGTTTCTGCTGAATAATTTTAAAGACTTTTTAATCGGCGAGTATTGAGATTTACTATTATGTCTACAACAAATGTATTTCATTTTGTACCAAAACATTCTCGTTAAAATGAGCCAATTTGGTGTGGGTTCCGATATTATATATACATTTTTTTTTTTTCAAAATAGCCATTTAAACTACGCACATGACATTTTAAGTGTCTCTTGGCACTGCAGTAAACATTTCCATATTTTTTTTAGCGCAAAATGAAGTTATAACTTAATTTTACTTAATATTAAAAAATACTTTCAATTTCAAAAAATAGTAAATTAAAATATTTTGCAGTGCTACGATTAAATAATAATTAAAGCCAAAAGAAATTCGAGTTCAATAAATACCAAGCCACAATGTTTGGCACAGTTTGCAATTAAATTTGGTACTTTTCCACTATAGGCGCCTTGGCGTATTTTTAAAAGCTTGGCGTTATTCGGGCATCAGAAAATGTGATTTGTTGCCAATAGATATAAACAGTTAAGAAAATAAACTTGATGAAATTTTTTGTTTGTTTATATATGTATATTATCAATGATTTTTATATACAAATTACATTTGTTTCTAATTAAAATTAGATAAATATCATCTTTATGTTAAATAAATTGTATAAACATATAAAAAAAATGCTTGTGTGTATGAAATGAAACAGTGAATAGGTTGCCAGAAAATATGTTTCCGAATTTCCTTCTCCGCCAAGGCTATTTTCTCTGTTTCGCCAAGATCCCTATACTGGAAAAGTACCAAAATATTTTGCACGTTTAGGATTGAAATAAATGGCGCAATACCATACATTTTGGTACGGTGTTGGTATAACGTAAAAATAGGAAAAGGTCGCCAAAAAAATTTCTTTCAAATCATGCCAATTCTGTGTTAATTCGGTTATAGAGTAGGTCCGCTTTAAAAGCACAGAATTAGTTTAAACCTTTTCCTAAGTTAATTGTGCGCCAAACCACGCCAGGTAACATACGCCAATTGTCAGAAGACTCAATTATGTAACTTATCGGTACCAAATATGCCAATTTTTCTATGTACTCGATTACGTAATTTATCTCCTTAATTAATGCATACTTTATAAACTACATCTACTTTCGAATTTTCCGGATTTTAAGATCAATGGGTACTATGAGATGTTAAAAAGCTTGGCGCAATTCGGGCTTAAGAAAGTGAGATTTGTGGCCAAATGATATGAACAGCTATGAAAACAAATAAAATGAACTTTAAACTTTTTAAAATATGTATTCCTATATACATCCTTATAATTTTTTTGATTTATGAATATTAATATTTTTGTCATTTATATACAATTTACTTCTGTTTTTATATAAAAAAGACATAAATGTCTTCTTTATAGTAAATAAATTATATAATTATTGAACAGAAAATATGCATGAAAACTTTCCTTCTCTCGCCAAGCCCAATTTTTCCACCTATCAACTGTATTGGAAAATTACAGAATTTAACCTATTGCTCTATGACTAAACAGTGTCGAACAATACAGGGTGATTCAGCTCGTCGGTGACAAACTTTAAGGATCGATAGAGCACACCTAGACGAACATTTTTGAATAGGGAATGTAGGGTCCCTGACGCGATGGTAAGGCGCTAGGCGCTTTCGAAAATTTGGGTGCCGAAATTCGAAACGTCATAAAAACTAGGGAAATGGTTAGATTTTCTTGCTTGTTGCGTCGAAATGATTCTGTTTGTTTAGACTTTCTTCAGTACCAATTTGATAAGCGTATCTCTTAAAACATGGATAGGGGGTGCTGCAGACTTTGGAGAGCTAGACAACAACTTTAAGCCCGTTATTTTGATAATTTAACACATGCTCGCCAAAGTTTATACTCTAACTTAAAGTTTGAACCCAAAAGTAGAGCCCTGCAAAAAGCGTAAGAGCCGGAATAAAATGTCAAAGTACAGGGTGGTCGAAACTCGAAGGCTCCTAAGAGATAAACAAACAGATTTCTTGACTTATGGCATGCATTTTCATGATTCTGTTTGCTGGGGCTCTCTGAAACTCAGTTGAACGGTACAAAAAGAAACATCGATAGGGGGCGCTTTGGGCAAAAAACATAATTCGTTGACATTTCGGACGCTAACTGGAAACGGGGCGCTACGATCAGTTAGTAATAATGAAAACACATTTTCTACCTCTGCTCAACACTTCTGAATAAATTTAGACCAAAAACATCAATGATACTGGAAATTTATTTACAAAAAATAACACTACAGAAGATGCTCGAAATTTCGACCTTGGGCCATGATGCAGGCTTCGCACCTCCGTCGCATTGAGGAGTGTGTGTTTCCAACAATGCCAGGAGTATCTCTGATCTGCCCTGCAGCTGCCACAATGCGCGCCACAAGTTCTTCAGCACTGCTGACAGGTGTATGGTATACCTCGGCCTTCAGGTAACCCCAAAGGAAGAAATCCAAGCAGGTGAGGTCTGGTGATCGGGCAGGCCAGTGAACTGGACCCCCACGCCCGATCCACCGCTGGCCATACCTTGCGTTTAGATGGAGACGCACGTCGTTCGTGTAATGGGCCGGAGCTCCATCGTGCTGGAACCACATCTGGCGACGCGAACCTTCGGGTACGTGCGCCTCATCCAGAAGCTGCGGCAGCACTTGATCCAGGAAAATCAGGTAATTTCCACCTGTCAGCCGTTCAGGTAACAAATAAGGGCCAATGAGGCAATCCCCCAGAATGCCGGCCCACACATTTACTGAGAAACGCTCCTGGGCTGCTCGGCTTCTGGTTTCATGTGGATTTTCATCACACCACACATGACTGTTGTGGGCGTTCCACATTCCCTCCCGGCTGAAGGTGGACTCGTCCGTAAACAAAATGCTGTTTACAAAACGGGGATCCCTGGATCTCATCGCCAAGTACCATCTTGAGAATTCCACTCGAGGGCCAAAATCCTGCTCTCTGAGCAACTGCACCCGCTGGATGTGGTAGGGGTGCAGATTCCGGGAACGTAAGATGCGCCACGCAGTTGCTTGCGAAATGCCAACATGTCTGGCGATATCTCTCGTGCTAAGACCTGGGTTGTCCTCAACCAGGTTAAGCACAGCCTCTTCGTTGTCGGGGGTGCTCACTGATCGCTCCCGTTCAGGCCTGCCTCCGTCGAAAGATCCCGTTGTGGACAACCTCTGGTGTACTCGAGCGAAGAAGGCATGGCAGGGGATTTGCCTGTTGGGGTAACGCTCGGCGTACAACCGCTGAGCGGCTCGTCCATTACAACCAGCAGCGCCATACGCCAAATGCATGTCAGCCAATTCAGAGTTTGTGTACCGTTCCATCCTACTACCGATCTGCAGACAAGTAACCCGAAGCTTAAGTAGGTACCGCACGTTCAAAAGACGTGTCTGCGCATACAACTACGTCATCTCGCGTTGTCGTCTACGCATTACGTATCTTTTGCATATCGATATGGTACGATATCTTTTGCATAAATCAGCAAAAAGCACCTTATGTAAATTTTATTGCGCGCATTGTGCATGATTGAAACCAGCTATGTTTGTTAAAAAAAACAAACAAACTGCAGTTTTAATAGCTTCTTATGATAAGTAAATTACTCTCTTGTTTTGTTTCTAACTGATCGTAGCGCCCCGTTTCCAGTTAGCGTCCGAAATGTCAACGAATTATGTTTTTTGCCCAAAGCGCCCCCTATCGATGTTTCTTTTTGTACCGTTCAACTGAGTTTCAGAGAGCCCCAGCAAACAGAATCATGAAAATGCATGCCATAAGTCAAGAAATCTGTTTGTTTATCTCCTAGGAGCCTTCGAGTTTCGACCACCCTGTACTTTGACATTTTATTCCGGCTCTTACGCTTTTTGCAGGGCTCTACTTTTGGGTTCAACCTTTAAGTTAGAGTATAAACTTTGGCGAGCATGTGTTAAATTATCAAAATAACGGGCTTAAAGTTGTTGTCTAGCTCTCCAAAGTCTGCAGCGCCCCCTATCCATGTTTTAAGAGATACGCTTATCAAATTGGTACTGAAGAAAGTCTAAACAAACAGAATCATTTCGACGCAACAAGCAAGAAAATCTAACCATTTCCCTAGTTTTTATGACGTTTCGAATTTCGGCACCCAAATTTTCGAAAGCGCCTAGCGCCTTACCATCGCGTCAGGGACCCTACATTCCCTATTCAAAAATGTTCGTCTAGGTGTGCTCTATCGATCCTTAAAGTTTGTCACCGACGAGCTGAATCACCCTGTATATTATATACTAAAACTATCTCTGAAAAATTGCCAAACTAACAATGCAAATTCTATCAAAAACCGTTTATTTTAATTTTTAAAAAGGCTATTGTGATAATTGTGTGTACACCAGACGACAGAATTTTCCGCAAAAACGTATGGCTGAACAATGTAGAAGGGCATGTTGTATACTAAAACCTTCCCTGGAAAATTATCTAATTAACAGTCCAAGTTCCATCGAAATAAATTCGGTAGAATCATTTATAAAGGCTAATTTTTCATTATCAGGTTCATCTCATTATAGAACTTTAAACCATAATTCAATACAAAGCAACGTAGAACGACGTGTTATGTACTAAAACCTTCCCCGAAAAATTAGCTATCTAACAGTGTAAGTTCAGCAGAGCTCGAGTTCTAAGCAGCCGGAATGAAATTTCTACTTGAATTATATATATATATATGCAGAATTGGATTTTTCTAGAAAATGCTGTCGTTTACTTGAGAAATAACCAATATTGTGAACGTCGCTCAAACCGATGGCACGCTCATGGAATTTTTTCTTAAAATTAAATCGTTTGGCGATAAAATGAAATCGTAAAAAACATACAATATGTAACTCACAAGTACCGTCATTTTTATAATTACATCTGCTAGTTTCTTCTGTAAGTCACATGATGGTCAAGTTAAATAAAAATAAAAAGTAAATTTTAAAAAAATCGAAAAATTAAAAATTGTCACTCAGATATTATTTTATCAAATTTTCTGATGCATTTTGGTTAACCGGACGCAAGAGATAAATTGCCAAATATAGTTTAAAACTACAATCTTTCCTATTGAATAAATTTTAAGCATTACGAACATTCCCTTTCATGTTTAAATTAGATATTTTCGTTTTCCAATATTACCACTCGTCAAAACTGTTTTTCATTTTCTCTCTTTTTTTCTTTTTTTTTCTTTTAAATAAAATTAGTAACAGTTTTTTTCCGAGATGTATAGCCATTTCAATTCATTTATCAAAAAATTCATCGCCAATAAAATAATGGTAACCCTTTCGCCCAAAATAACAGAACTTTCCGTCATAATTCTATAACCAATATAGGTAGAATGATGTGTTATAGCTTAAAACCTTCCCTGAAACGATACCTATCTAACGGTATAAGTTCTGTAAAAATCCATGCAGTAGAACTTGAAATCGAGGCGTTCGGAACGAAATTTCCGTTTGGATTTTATATATACTAGTTGCGTAGCAACCCGTTGTGTTGCTTTTGAATTGCATGAGACAATCGATCTTTTTGCGAAAAATGAAATCTTAACTTTATTGTAAATTTAGAAAGCCATTGCAATATTAATTTTGTTAAATATAATATTTCAAATAATAAGTTATATTTACAATTTAAGTCAAAACTTTCCCAATAAAAATGCACATATTCCATAACTTTATTTGCCTAGAGCTTTTCGCTCTTCCAAGATTTTGCTTCGAATTTCGGAGTTCGTAGATATGATGTCATTTGGGTCAACTTATACAAAAAGAATTTGTTTGGACGAATTTATTCAGAAGCATTTTATATTTGTGAATTAAAATAAATATTTAAAGAATTATTTTTTTTTCTCGCTAAAACTTTTCTCTTTTTTTTTCTCGCTATTTCACATTTTTAATGTCCGCTTCTGAAATGTTTTATTAGCCATCTTAAGGCAATGGTTGAAAATCTACTTTACGACTTTAAATTAAATGAAAATAACGTACGATGTTTTTTTTTTCTTTTGACGTCAACAGAATTTATCTCAATGTTCCAGTGGAGAGTCGAATATGTGTTTCTATAATAAACGGATTCCTGAAGCTTGAATATGTGTGAGTTCGTATTTCGTGAAATTTTCTTGAAAACTACAATCATTTTTTCACTATTTATTCAAATATACGTTAATTTCATTTTAAAAATGATTTCAAACAATGATACCTAATAATCCTTGTAATTTTCCTTTTTCTCTCTTTTATCCACAAAAATGGAGCAATTTGAGTTTCCATCATTACAGAAATGTCATCAAAATAACGTAAAAATTTATATCTCGAAAACTAAACAAATTTTAAAATTCTACGACCACGTTTAACATCCTCGGACCCATGCGGATAACTGGCGTTAATTTGATCACCCAACATTCCATATTCTAGGATGAACAGCTGTGAAATACAAATGGACAGTCAGTTTTTAATATAATAAATTCATGAAGTCATAATTTTGCTATAAAAAATTAGTCAGGGACAAATGCTGAATTATTTATATTATTTTAAGTGCAAATGGCTTATTCCGTAATGGAGCCTGTACGTAGTGGATATTGATTAAAAAACATTATTCTTGAAAATTATTTAAAAAGACATAGTAAATAAATCAATTAAGATAAAGTTTTCAAGAAAATTGCATTTGAAAGTAGATTTTTTTCCCTATATAACGGGTGTAAAAATTGAAGATGCGCGATGTTTAGAAATATTGCAAATCCGACATTTAATCGTCAAGCGTTGCCATTCTCAAAATGACGCCAGCCGTACGCACGGACATATTTTTCCTTTAGATAGATTTTCAAACGTGAAGTTCCGCTTGTCAGCTAAAACTTTGCATGTGAAAATGTATTCTTTTGGCTTGAGGGTCTAATTTCAGTACCGCGAAGTACAAATTCCAGAAACTGATGTATTTTAGATGTATTCGTGTAAAAATATGTAGTTTTATCAAAGAAAAGGATTGTTTTCTTTTAAATATGGCACGTACAGAAGCATTACGCCAAGTGTCTCAAATTCGGTATCAGCCGAATGAAAATATATTGTAACATTAGCTTTATGAGCGAAAATGTTTTTTAAATAGTGACGTCATTTTCTGTTCAGACTTAAAATAAAGTTATTTTTAATTGTAATGAGTAAATGGTATCAATAAGGATAAATAAACCCCAATATTTCTTTTTTTTTTCTGCAACAGTGGAAATAATATGATTGCTACCATTTTGATGAAATTTCAAAAAATCTTTTCAAATTAAATTAAAAATGTAAAAGTGAAAATATTTAGAAAATAGCCAGTGCGAGGACATCTACAAATGAACAGCTTTCATTTAAAAAGAGAATTATTAGCAAAATTGGTACAGTAGAAAGTTCAAGGAAGATGTCTAAAAAAGCTATCTTGTGTTTTCAATACATAGATTCTTTTTTCTCTTTTACTTTAACAGTTGCCTAGCAACTCTATTTCATACAAATTATATTTAAAAGCACATATTTTTCCCAATTCGGCTCTAAAAATTTAAATTGTTCGATTACACATATCTTAAATACGTGCTTTTTTATACATTATTCTTTTATTTATTGATTGATGAAGCTTTAATTTCATTGTAGAAAATTAGCGGGAGAGAAATTCTGAACTTTTTTTATGTGCAAATTGTTTATTAATATTTCGCAATGGAGCTGGCACGGCAAAATCATTTAATTGATAAATAAAAGCGAAATAAAGCCAAAACTCACTGGGGTTTATAACAGACGATATTCTTGACATAGCAGGTATTTTAATTTCAATTTGTTTCGGTTTTTATGAGAAAATGGCAACAAAAATATACAGCAATCTACTACTATTTTCGTTTCCTCCCCTTTAGTTTCAACATGACTTTCAACAGAAATGGAGTACTTCAGCTACCACAATTACAAAAAAAGTAATAAAAACTACAAAAAAATTAATATCTTAAAATTAAATTGAGATACAGATTTCAAACAAATTGCATTTAAAAGAGCATTTTTTTCCTTATACGGCGGTGTAAAAATTTAAAATGTGCGATGTTTAGAAGTAAAAAAAATTTGCAGTAGAGAAAATTACAAAACCAAAATTTTATTTCAAATTTCAAAGTGTTTCCATTCGCAAAATGACGTATGCGTTACGCACAGATATGTTTGTCCTTTATAATATAGATAAAAAACAAATTTCGAAAATTTTATTCATATTATTTTAATGTGTGCATCTAAAAAACAATTGTTTCACCTCTTTCTTACTTTCTTCTATCTTTACAAGAAGAAAGTATTGGATTCGTGAAAATTTTCGAATTCTGGTTTTCGACTGATTTACACGTTTTAGGGGTCAGAGAAACCGAAAAACATGTTTTTACAAAATGTCTGTCTGTGAGTCTGTCTGTCTGTCTCTGTGTGTGTGACACAAATTTTGTGGTGCTGTAACTCAAGAACTAATGAATGGAAATTAATAAAACTTTAGATTCAGTTAGTCCTTGATATAAACTGGTGCTGATTACATTTTCGTGTAAATCGCCCTACAGGTGGCGCGGCTATGCTGCATTTTTCACGATTTCTGCAATAGCTATATCTCAAAAACTAAAATGCACGGATTTTTTTAAAACTTCAGATTCCGTTAGTCCTTGATGTAATTTGGTGCTGATTACTTTTTAGTGTAAATCGCCCCGCAGGTGGCGCTGCTATGCAGGGTTTGCCCAAGTGGGCCGGCCCGAAAAAACCCGCCCGGGTTTTTTCGGGCGGGCCCACTTGAAAAAACCCATTGTGGGTTTTTTTGAAATTTTCTCATGTTTTCACAACTAACATTATTTAATCTGCGGGTTTTTTCGGGCATGCGTACTTGAAAAAACCCATTGTGGGTTTTTTCAAATTTTCTCATGTTTTCACAACTGTAACATTATTTAATATAAGGCATGAGAATGGGTGAAAACTGGAAAATTGGATTAGGAGTCAGTGGCTGTTAGACAGGGTTTGCCCTAGTGACCACTTGAAAAAAAAACATTGTGGGTTTTTCAAATTTTCTCATGTTTTCACAACTGTAACATTATTTAATCTGAGGGTTTTTTCGAGCAGGACCACTTGAAAAAACCCATTGTGGGTTTTTTCAAATTTTCTCATGTTTTCACAACTAACATTATTTAATCTGCGGGTTTTTTCGGGCATGCGTACTTGAAAAAACCCATTGTGGGTTTTTTCAAATTTTCTCATGTTTTCACAACTGTAACATTATTTAATATAAGGCATGAGAATGGGTGAAAACTGGAAAATTGGATTAGCAGTCAGTGGCTGTTAGACAGGGTTTGCCCTAGTGACCACTTGAAAAAAAAAACATTGTGGGTTTTTTCAAATTTTCTCATGTTTTCACAACTGTAACATTATTTAATCTGAGGGTTTTTTCGAGCAGGACCACTTGAAAAAACCCATTGTGGGTTTTTTCAAATTTTCTCATGTTTTCACAACTAACATTATTTAATCTGCGGGTTTTTTCGGGCATGCGTACTTGAAAAAACCCATTGTGGGTTTTTTCAAATTTTCTCATGTTTTCACAACTGTAACATTATTTAATATAAGGCATGAGAATGGGTGAAAACTGGAAAATTGGATTAGCAGTCAGTGGCTGTTAGACAGGGTTTGCCCTAGTGAACACTTGAAAAAAAAAACATTGTGGGTTTTTTCAAATTTTCTCATGTTTTCACAACTGTAACATTATTTAATCTGAGGGTTTTTTCGAGCAGGACCACTTGAAAAAACCCATTGTGGGTTTTTTCAAATTTTCTCATGTTTTCACAACTGTAACATTATTTAATCTAAGGAATGAGAATGGGTGAAAACTGGAAAATTGGGTTAATAGTCAGTGGCTGTTAGACAGGGTTTGCCCAAGTGGGCCCAGCCCGAAAAACACGCCCAGGTTTTTCCGGGCATTTAAAAAACCCATTGTGGGTTTTTTTCAAATTTTCTTGTGCTTTCACAACTGTACCATTATTTAATCTAAGGTTTGAGACTGGAAAGATAAAGGCCAATTTAAATATATTTCCAAAGAACCAGATTTAAAGGAATTTCTAAGCAGAGATAAAATGACCAAAAAAGAAAAATGAAGGAAGATTTTCATGCCTGTAATCTAAAATGTATTCAAATGCTTTAAATCTTAATGCATGTAAAAAGATTGCACTTGAACCCCATCCTGATTGTTTGCATTGTTATAGCTTTTAAGATTAATCATCCCATTTATTATCCTGCTTCAGTGTTCAATGAAAGTGTTATATAGGAGTTTTCCACACAAAAATGGTTCAGATTATGGCAAAAGAGAGTGAAACAGATAAGTTTCCTCCTGGATTTTGTGAGTTTTTCTTTTCTTTACATTCAGTACCAGCTACCTCTGCTTCAATCGAATAATACTTTTCCACATTTGGTCTGGTTTGGAGCAAGTTACGTAATCATTTTAGAGCTGATAAAGCAGCAAAGCTAGTAATAAATGTATCGCCATTTGTGATATAAATTTACAAATGCTACTGACTGCTATGACAATCTAATTTAACATTTAATACTGTTGCAGTATATATGTAGCAAATTTTGCAAAAATTTTCAAATATATTATTGCGAATCCCATTTCTTTCAAAAGAAAAAAGAAAGTCTTCAACTGATTTCTAATTTGAAGTGAATGAAAGAAACTATATAAATTTAACATGTTTAACTTAAGGTAAGAATTATATAAAGAAATCCATTTGTGGTTCACTTAATATATGCTTAGTTCAGCAAACTAGTCCCATGAGATACAGATGTACCTTTTAAATTAATTTGATTTTTTTTCTTTTTATATACTTTTTGTTAATTCATACTTAATTAATGCAAATTATGCCCAAGTTTCACTGATAAATGGAGAATTCAGGTATTATGTATATGAAAATTAGAAGCTTAAAGTGGTGAGTTTTTTTGGAGACCAAAAAAACTCAATAAAGCCCGAAAAAACCCGGGTTTTATCAGAAAAACCCGAAAAAAACCCGGGTTTTAGACTAGTGGGGCCAGTGGGCTGGGTTTTTTCGAAAAAACCCGGGTTTTTTCTAACCCTGCTGCTATGTGGCATTATTCATGATTATCACAATAGCTCTATCTCAAAAACTAACGCACGAATTTTCACCAAACTTCTGATTCAGTTAGTCCCTGGTATAAAATAGTAATTTTTAGTGTAAATCGCCCAATAGGTGTCGCTGCTAGGTGGCATTATTCATGATTATAGCAATGGCTCTATCTCAAGAACTATTGCATGAATTTTCACCGAACTTCTGATTCAGTTAGCCCCTGGTATAAATTAGTGATGTTTAGATTTCAGTGTAAATCGCCCAATAGATGGCGGTGCTAAGCTGCATTTATGACGATTTCTGCAATAACTGTATCTTAAGGACTAATGCTTGAATTTGCATCAAACTTCAGATTCAGCTACAACTTGACATAAGTTATTGCCGATTAGATTTTGGTGTAAATCAGCCAACCGGTGGCATTGATATGCTTTTTTGTTTCAGAAAATATTAACACATATGAGATAGAAGAAAGTTTTGGGATTGCCACATCCGACTAGTTTTTAATACTTTGTTGGTATTGCGTTCTAAATTTAACAAGGACTTTTCGTTAATCTGTATAATAATGAACTGTGCAACAATAACATTGTTATTTATCCCAATACTTGTTAAATAATGCCCATCTCTATATAGAACTATATTTGAAGGAAATAACTAATAAATAAATCTTAAAAAATGTAATAATATTAATGCTATGGAACCCTACACTGACACTGTGCATATTATGGTTTGCACTTATCAATTTTTTAAGAAATATAGTTAATATTAGTTTTATAGGCTAATCAAATTAAAACAATTTGAAAATTTTTTTGTTACAATCAATACTTTATGTATGACTAGCTGACCCGCCCGGCGTTGCCCGGGTCCGTGGTGATGTTTAAAAATTATCTTTAAATTTGTATGATTTCATACCTTTAACTCGATTTTGACTGAAATGCGTACCCACTCGGTGGAAAAGGGGGAGGAGCTGTAAATTGTTGAGATTTGCTATGTAAATTTTTGGAAAATTGTATGCGACAGTCATGAACAAATTAAAACTTTAAAACGCCCTGTACTGATGAAAAAATGAGTTAAGAGGAGAGGAGTGAGTGCTTAGTAATGTACAGGTCAAAAGCTTTAAAACGGTATATCACATGTAAAAATCAATTTCCACACTCCCTTGGAGGAATGGCCCCTTTCAAATGTATTGAAACTTATATAAATCACTGGATTTCCTTACGATCGCGTTAGAACAATGCATTTATAGCATTTCTTATTCATTTGCAGGAACACACAAAATAAATAGGTTACAGTACTGCGTTTGAGTAATAATTGGTGGAGTGTACGTTTTAAAATTCGGTGTGCCCTTTTAAATTTAACTAATTTTTTTCATGTTACTCATTATATATAAATTCTATACCTCATATACAGGGGCTGCACAAAAGTATTCACGTTCCATTCTCCTTATTAGAGGAAATTGCTGAAGGGGAATTTTGAACTGAAGTATATGTATTTCTTAAGTGAACTAAATTTTGGCATGCATCTACTTAATAGATAAAATCTATATATCATATACAGGGCTGCAGAAAAAAATTCAGATAATTTTCCGATTGTAGATGGAAACAGCTGAAATTGGGTTTTGAAATGTGTTATGCGTTTGAATTAGACGCAATATTTTAATTTTTCAAACGGTACAGTTTGTTTACATTATTCTGAATGTGTTAGAGTTTTATAACCTATGCTTGACGCATTTTTTCTTAGGTTTTTTTTTTTTTTTTTTAGTTTTGTTTTTTGTCTGACTTCTTATGGTCGCTACAATCTAAATTCTTTAAAGTAAAGGGGGGGGGGGGGAGCTCCCTGTAGCCAACCCAAATAGTACCACTCTAACAACATACACACTTTTTTTTTACTGTCACAGAATGAAAAAGGTCTAGAGTTTAAAACAGAAGCATATTCAATGATGAATTTAACTGTTTATTTACCATGATGAGAAAAGTAGTAAAGAAAAAGAAAAGTGCTCAGTTAAAATGATGTCATTGACCTCACAGGCTATTCACACTTATTGTACAATATACTCTTATTTCAAAGAATAATGCCCTTGAAAAATAAATTAAGGGGGGATAACACCCCTCCCCCTTTATGCTTAACTAATGAACCTCAAAATTTAATCAGGGAAGCGCCTTATCAGAATAAACCTATATACCGAATTTAAGCAAATCGGATAAGTCTGCATGAAAAACCCACTTAGCTAAATTAAGGGGTATTAGCTTCTTTGTTCCCCCCTTTATCCTTTACTAATCAACCTCCAAATCTAATCAGTTAAACACCTTATCAGAATAAACCAGTATACAAAATTTGAAGCAAATCGGGTAATTCTGCATGATAAACCCATCGATCTAAATTAAGGGGGGAAACCCCCACCATTTCTTCCCTTAACCAATGAACCTCCAAAAAGTAATCAGGGGAGCGCTTTATCAGAATGAACCTAGACAAAAGATTTGAAGCAAATCACAAAAATCTGCATCAAAAACGCATTTATTTAAATTAATGGGGGAGGGTTAGCCCCTTCCCCCCACCCTTTATACTTAACCAATGAACCTCCAAATCTAATAAGAGAAGCGGCTTATGAAAATAAACCGATATACAAAATTTGAAGCAAATCGGGTAATTCTGCATGATAATCCCATTGATCTAAATTAAGGGGGTTAATCCCCCCCCCCCTGGTCCGCCCTTTATACTTAACCAATAAACCCCCAAAACTAATCAGGGAAGCGCTTTATCAGAATGAACCAAGAAAAAAAAATTGAAGAAAATCGAATAATTCTGCATGTAAAATCCATTTATCTAAATTAATTTGGTGGATAAGGCCCCCCCTCTCATTATACTTAACCAATGAAACCCAAAAAGTAATCAAGGAAGCGCCTTATCAGAATGAACCAAGAAAAAAAGATTTGAAGCAATTCAGATAATTCTGCATCAAAAACGCATTTATTTAAGTTAATGGGGGAGGGTTAGCCCCTTCCCCCCACCCTTTATACTTAACCAATGAACCTCCAAATCTAATCAGGGAAGCGGCTTATGAAAAAAAACCGGTATACAATATTTGAAGCAAATCGGGTAATTTTGCATGATAAAGCCATTGATCTAAATTAAGAAATTAACCCCCCGTTCCCCCCCTATATACTTAACCAATGAACACCTAAAACTAATCAGGGTAGCGCCTTATCAGAATGAAGCTAGAAACAAAATGTCAAGCAAATCGCATAATTCTGCTTGAAAAACCCATTCATCTAAATTAAGGGGGGAGGTGGATTAGCCCCCATTCCCCCCTTTTTATACTAAACCAATGGACCTCAAAAGCTAATCAGGGAAGCGCCTTATCAGAATGAACCAAGAAAAAAAGATTTGAAGCAATTCAGATAATTCTGCATCAAAAACGCATTTATTTAAGTTAATGGGGGAGGGTTAGCCCCTTCCCCCCACCCTTTATACTTAACCAATGAACCTCCAAATCTAATCAGGGAAGCGGCTTATGAAAAAAAAACGGTATACAATATTTGAAGCAAATCGGGTAATTTTGCATGATAAACCCATTGATCTAAATTAAGGGGGTTGACCCCCCTCCCCTCGTTCCTCCCTTTATACTTAACCAATGAGCCCCCAATACCAATCAGGGAAACGCCTTATCAGAGCGAACTTAGAAAAAAATTTGAAGAAAATCGAATAATTCTGCATGTAAAATCCATTTATTTAAATGAGTGGGGGTGGGAGAGAGAATAACCCCTGCCCCCCCTCTCTTTATACTCAATCAATGAAACCCAAAAACTGATCAGGGGAGCATCTTATCAGAATGAATCAAGAAAAAAAAATTGAAGCAAATCAGATAATTCTGCATGAAAAACGCATTTATCTAAATTAATGGGGGAGGATTAGCCCCTTTATACTTAATCTATGAACCTCCAAATCTAGTCATGGAAGCGCCTTATCAAAATAAACCGGTATATACAAAATTTGAAGCAAATCGGGTAATTCTGCATGATAAAGCCATTGATCTAAATTAAGAAATTAACCCCCCGTTCCCCCCCTATATACTTAACCAATGAACACCTAAAACTAATCAGGGTAGCGCCTTATCAGAATGAAGCTAGAAACAAAATGTCAAGCAAATCGCATAATTCTGCTTGAAAAACCCATTCATCTAAATTAAGGGGGGAGGTGGATTAGCCCCCATTCCCCCCTTTTTATACTAAACCAATGGACCTCAAAAGCTAATCAGGGAAGCGCCTTATCAGAATGAACCTAGAAAAATTTTTTGAAGCAAATCAGATATTTCTATCAAAAATTACATACAGATCTGTATGTACATACAGATCCTGCGGACACATTAGATCTCAGGCTTTGATTGCCTGTGAGCTAAACAAAACAAAAAAAATGGGGGGGGGGGGGAGATATGAGAAATAAGGTGCAAATTATTCCTTTTTCACTTTTAGATTATAATAAAATTTGTTTAACATAAATGCTGACATTGATATAGTGGATGGAGAAGGATTATTAAAGTATTATTCAACTCATCATTTAAGTATTTTTAATTAATTACAAAATAATAATAATTTAAAACTAAAATATTTCAATATATGAAAATTAATTTTTGATCAAAAGAATGCAAAAAAATATAAGCAAAAAATAGATGAATTTGGACTTTAACCATGATTTTTTTTTTCAGACATAATAGTGAATCAATTTCATTAAGATTTGCTTAAATCGCATCGTGCTAAATCGATTTAACACCAGCTTGCCATGTTTTTCTTAAATCGGAAAGCACTGAAGATTGCAATGTTTTCTTAAATCGGATCCTGCTAAATCCATTTAACACCAGCTTGCCATGCATGCAGAAGCTGCATCAATGTAAATAAATCAGTTTTCCAATGTTAACTCTGAATCGGTATTTTGTTTTAAATCGATTTAAATCCAATAGATAAATAAATTTTTCTGATGTTATCTTTAAATCGATATAAAACTGATGGTTAAATTGGATTTTTGATGTTTGTTTTAAATTGCGATGTAAGGCTAAAAGATCAATGGCTAAATTGTAATTCAAGACATTAGCTAAATCGCGACTTTCGATGTTAGTTTAAATCGATTTAAAACCAATGGTTAAATCGGATTTCCAATATAAGCTTTAAATCAATTTAAGACCGAGGCCTACGTAATGGTAACTTAACCTAACCAGAACTTAAATGTAACCTAACCCTAACTTAAGCCAAACCATAACCTGACTATCCTAGCCGTGCATATGCTTCGAAGTACTTTCCACCGCCACGGGGCACAATGTTTTATACGAATATCCGACACAGGTCACCGCCGCCTGCAGCCGGGTATAGCAGGCATGCTACACACAATTTGCAATATCTTTTAGTTTCACTTTCCACCACCAGGATGCACACTCTCTCGTAAACAAACCTATATACGAATGAAACTCAAATTTTCAACCTATCCATAGATATATTACTCGATGGGGTGGTGACACAAATAAGAATTTAAGAAATTTGCTGAAATTTCTATTCGGAAATAATGGTAACCATCACTCAATTAAGACCCCAATATGACCTGTAAGAACCTCCGACACGGCTCACTGCTGCATGCTTCACCGTATACTGAAATTTTTGTCATGTGTAGATGCTGTCACTGAAAAGTGCACTTCGCAGCTGGATTTTAAAATATCAATGTAGATTTTTTTTCTCTTTTTTTAATTAAAATGTGCATATGGCATTGTGACGGCAATGAAGCAGCCAGCCAATGAGAGCAGGCGGTAAAAAATATGGGATCCAGCGACCGCAATTTCTAGCTAAGGGGTAAAGATAAATTGCACTATTTACGTCTCATCAGCTTTATTTTAAAGAAAAATACACTTTTGCACATTTCTTTCTATAAGATTTAATGTTATTTACATTAATTGTGATATTTCACAATGTTTTTTTACTTTTTATGCAAAGTATGCAAACCACATAAGTTAGTTTCAATTGTATTCGTTCTTCATGTTAATGGCGATTTATATATGCATAGTCGCCCAAGAATGGAATGCGTTTCTTGAACTTTACTTTCTATGAAGTAAATAAATTCTGTTCTTGGGCGATTAAGAGTCCATTCATGAGCGATTCTTATGAAACTCGTAATGTATCACAAAATGCTCATTGTATAAGTATTTAGCGCACTGAGAATTTTTCATTCAGTTCTTTACTTTTTGTTATTTTTTCTCCTCTTAATGAAAACACATGCTCTATTCTTGGGCGCCTAAAAATATTCTTAAATGAAATAAAATGAGTTCAATAACAAATCTGAAAGAAAACATAAATCGGAGACCTCACTGACAGAATTTTCCATTCAGTTCTACAATTTCTCGCATGTTACATATCATGATTTTGATAAGAAATGAAAACATTCAGTAAAGCAAATAAATTATGTTTTCATTGGTATTTCTTACGAAACTCATAATATATGGGTAAGTCTATGTGGTGAAAAAATATTAACAAAAGGAAAACCCAAATAACCTCATTTATTTTCCCTGAAGTCAAAAGTTAGTGGGGTTTTTTCCCCCATTCTTGGGCAATGACAACTTGACAACATATACATTAGAATTCTGCATCGGGTCGGGTTACCCGCTTTTACCCGAACCCGACCCGCAGTCCGGGTCGGGTCTATATTTTCCCATTGCGGATCTGGTTCGGGTTGACTTCAACTTCTTTTGTTGCGGTTCGGGTCGGTTTCGGGTTGGCTTTTTGACGTTTACGGTTCGGATTCGGGTTGACTCGATTTTTTAAAAGAATGTCCAAGATATTTTTTCACATTAAAATTCTATAAAAATCGTAGATCAAAGTTTCACAAAAACAAAATGCGTGCCTGTCAGTTTTGTCTAGTTTTAGAATTTGTTTCTGGAAATTAATATAAACATACTTTTTCAATTACTGATATGATAATGATTATAACGAATCAGGTAAAAAACCTATAGATGGCCTGAAAGAATTCTTGTAATACGAACCCGACCTGCAGAAAGAAAATTAGATTCATTCCGAGCCGAAAAAACAAAATTCGGGATAACCCGATTCGATGTTTGACTATATCCAACGATCGCAACGTGCTCAGAGGTTTTACTATATTTGAATATTAAAGAATATAGATTTGTTCATTCTTCTATGTAAAACATAAAAATTGTATTAGAGATACAATTGTAGATTACTTTTCATAGTGGCATTAAAACATAATTTACTTTTTAGGGTTTCGTTCATCTCACGAAAACCTATTCGTCTCGCTCCTCTGTCTGTCTGTCTGTCTGTCTGTCCGTCTGTCCGTCACAGAGCCCGTTCTCAGAAACTATACATGTTAGAGACTTGAAATTTTGGGTACTTATAGCTGAACACCTCACATCAAACAACAAATCATAAAATTTTGAAAAAGTTGGTAATTAACCGAATTACGGGCTAATTAACTTCTAAAATTAACCAATCCACCTTTTTAATTAATCAAAAGCATCTCTTTGACTACAATTGGACCCTTTTTTCGAGGCTAGCTTCGGAGCACTACCATTGGAGGATTCACGAAAGCTTAACCCCGATTTTATCTGGCGAGGCTAGCAAACTGCAGACTTAATTTTTTATCTCAGACATTACGGCGCGCTCGCGGTTTTTATTTTAATACGAAATTTAAACTTTTTAAGTATTAAATTTTTTGATTAAATTTTTTGCCATCCTGATTTGAAATTCTTAGGTGATTTCATACATACCCAGTTCAAACTCCTAGCTTAATTACAAGCGGAGATATTAATTATTATTTAATTAATTAGGTTTCATTTCCATGAAATGCGGGTGGCACGTGCTTTTTAAACCACGAAATAATTTAAATTAGGAAATACAGTGTCTCACAAAAGTGATGGGACACTTGTGCTTTATAAAAAGAAACTGCAATAAAATAAATAAACAAACATGTGCAAAAATTTTTTGGGTGTGTTTCATATTTAAAGTTAGTAACAATTATTACATAACATACATTTTGTCAAAATATTAAAATATTAATTTAGTAAAAATACAATTGTTCAGAACGGAGCAAAAAATGGCTCACATAAGTGATGGGACACTTACTTTTCCATCAAATATTTATCCAAAAATTTTACTTTTTAAAAGGTTTTAATATTTTGTTGGATTTCCTTTTACTTTTAAAACATGATTTAATCTTTTTGGGATGGATTCGACTAATTTTTTTGTGATTTCTGGAGTGATTTTACCCCATTCTTCTTGAAGCACCGATTTTAGTTGTTGTTTTGAAGAAATGGTGTGTTTGCGAATTCTTGATTCCAATTCTTGCCAAATATTCTCTATGGGATTTAAGTCTGGAGATTGTGGTGGTGTTTTTATTATTTCAGGACAGTTATATAGCAGTCAGAGTCTAACGTTCAGAGCAGTGTGCTTGGGGTCATTGTCCTGGTAGAATTTAAAATCGTTATGAAGGTCCAATTTTCGTGCTGAAGATTTCAAATTTTGCTTTAAAATATCAATATACTTGTACTGATCCATTATACTGTCAATAAAAACAAGATTACCAACTCCAGCGGACGACATACACCCCCATACCATAACTCCTCCTCCACCATGTTTTACTGTTGGTACCAAGTTCTGTTTGTGAAATTCTTCCCTGGGTTTTCTCCACACCAAGATTCTACCGTCAGAACCAAATATATTAAATTTACTCTCTTCAGCAAATATAACTTTATTCCAGTAATCAGAATTCTTATTTATGTTGGATTTTGCGAAAGCTAGTCTGAGTTTTCTATTCTTTTCACTTACGAAGAATTTTTTCCTGGCTACTCTACCGTGATATCCAGCAGATCGAATTACCCTTCTAATAGTCTCAGGATTAACAATTATTCCATATAATGCTTGTAAATCAGCAGCAACTTTTGGAGCACTATTTCTTGGATTTTTTTTAATATTTCGAACGATAATTCGCTTTATTCCATTGGATAGCTTTGATGGTCGGCCAGGTCTTCTTTTATCCTGAATCATATGATTCTTTTTATATCGTTTAATGATATTGAAAACTGTTGAACGACTCAAGTTAACTGTTTCAGCAGTTTTTCTAATAGATTTTCCACGTTCAATATGCAAATTAATAACTAATTTTCGAATTTCAGGCGAAGTTTCTTTTCGTTTAGCATTCATGGCTACACAGAGCTAAAAAACACAAAAATTCCAAAACAAACTGGAGAGAAATACTGCAGATGATTTTATAAATTATTGCCAATTGCTTTTAAGTAAAAATAAAACCCCCAAAAATATTTTTATTGCTTATTTTAGACGAATTTTGTTGCATATATAATGGTGTCCCATCACTTATGTGAGCTATTTTTTGCTCCGTTCTAAACATTTGTATTTTTATTAAATTAATATTTTAATATTTTGACAAAATGTATGTTATGTAATAATCTTTACTAAATTTAAGTATGAAACACACCCACAAAAAAATGTGTACATGTTTTTTTTATTTATTTGATTAGTTTCCTTTTGTAAAGCACAAGTGTCCCATCACTTATGTGAGACACTGTATATCAATTTGCATGAGGTTCAGCGCTATCAGATAAGTATATTCGAGGTGAGAAAAAGCGTGCTTCGCCCGCTATCGCATAATTTTTGTTAGGTTTGTGTCGATGGGAAGGGGGGGGGGTAATACTTTTGATTAAATATCCCAATTAAATCGAATTACAGATATTATTATGACAAAGACCAGCGTGCTTTGCCCGTTATCGGATAATTTCTATCTTTCTGTGCGTGATAGCTTATTTGTAAGTTGCGATATTAATTTTTATTTAATGAATCTGCATGTGTAGTGGACAATGGGGTGCGTTTTGGATCCTTTTTAGGCAAACGGGGAGAGGCGCTGGTTTTCTTTTTTTTAAATTAGCTTTTATGACCTTTTTAGATACCGTTTTTGAGGGAGTCCTCAGATATATGCTACTTATTAAATATAAAAATATAAAATTTTTAGTTACCACTATTTCCGAATAGTAATTTTAGCAAGTTTCTTAATTTCTAGCTTAAGACCGCCACCAACTAGAGTAACATATCCACTGATAGGTTTTTTAACACAGTTTCGTTCAGATACACTTTTGTTATGAATAGTGTGCGCTCCCTGGTGGTGGAATGCGGAACTAACAGAATTCATGGTTAATAACGCCACCATTACGACTCCTGTATCTACGGAAAGGTTGCGTGAAGGAGTTTCCTTCAGATACGCTTTTGGTACGAATAGAGTGCGCTCCCTGGCGGCGGAATGCGGAACTAACGTAACGCAATTTTGTTAAAATTAGGAAAAATAACAAGTAGATGTGTCTTTAAACTTTAAGATAGTTCATAACATATTGAGATATATGCTACTTATTAAATATAAAAATGTCAAAAGTTTAGTTACCACTATTTCCGAATAGTAATTTGTGCAAATATCTTAAATTCTTGCTTAAGACCGCCACCACCTCGAGTAACATATCTACTGGTAGGTTGTTTAACGGACTTTCCTTTCGACACAGTTTTGTTATCAATAGAGAGCGCTCCCTGGTGGTGGAATGTGGAACTAATAGAATTCTTGGTTAAGACCGCCACCATCCCGACCCATGTATCTACGGAAAGGTTGCGTGAAGGCGTTTCGTTGAGATATGTTTTTGTTAAGAATACAGTGCGCTTTCTGGTGGTGGAATACGGAACTAACATAACGCGATTTTGTTAAAATTAGGCAATCTAACAAGGCGATCTGTTTAACATATCTACTGATAGGTTGTTTAATGGACTTTCCTTCCGATACAGTTTTGTTATGAATAGAGTGCGCTCCCTGGTGGTGGAATGTGGAACTAACAGAATTCTTGGTTAAGACCACCACCTTCCCGACCCATGTATCTACGGAAAGGTTGCGTGAAGGGGTTCGTTCAGACATGTTTTTGTTAAGAATAGAGTGCGCTCCCTGGTGGTAGAATGTGGAACTAACATAACGCGATTTTGTTAAATTTAGGAAATATAACAATGCGATCTGCTTACGACTTTAAGATAGTTCATAACAAATTGAGATATATGCTACTTATTAAATATAAGAATGTCAAAAGTTTAGTTACCACTATTTCCTTATAGTAATTTGTGTAAATATCTTAAATTCTTGCTTAAGACCGCAACCACCTCGAGTAACATATCTACTGATAGGTTGTTTAACGGACTTTCCTTCCGCTCCAGTTTTGTTATTAATAGAGTGCGCTCCCTGGTGGTAGAATGTGGAACTAACATAACGCGATTTTGTTAAATTTAGGAAATATAACAAGGCGATCTGCTTGCGACTTTAAGATAGTTCATAACACATTGAGATATATGCTACTTATTAAATATAAGAATGTCAAAAGTTTAGTTACCACTATTTCCTTATAGTAATTTGTGCAAATATCTTAAATTCTTGCTTAAGACCGCCACCACCTCGAGTGACATATCTACTGATAGGTTATTTAACGGACTTTCCTTCCGACACAGTTTTGTTATGAATAGAGTGCGCTCCCTGGCGGTGGAATGTGGAACTAACAGAATTCTTGGTTAAGACCGCCACCATCCCGACCCTTGTATCTACGGAAAGGTTTCGTGAAGGGGTTTCGTTGACACATGTTTTTGTTAAGAATACAGTGCGCTCCCTGGTGCTGGAACACGGAACTAACATAACGCGATTTTGTTAAAATTAGGCAATCTAACAAGGCGATCTGCTTACGACTTTAAGATAGTTCATAACACATTGAGATATATGCTACTTATTAAATATAAGAATGTCAAAAGCTTAGTTACCACTATTTCCTTATAGTAATTTGTGTAAATATCTTAAATTCTTGCTTAAGACCGCAACCACCTCGAGTAACATATCTACTGATAGGTTGTTTAACGGACTTTCCTTCCGCTCCAGTTTTGTTATTAATAGAGTGCGCTCCCTGGTGGTAGAATGTGGAACTAACATAACGCGATTTTGTTAAATTTAGGAAATATAACAAGGCGATCTGCTTGCGACTTTAAGATAGTTCATAACACATTGAGATATATGCTACTTATTAAATATAAGAATGTCAAAAGTTTAGTTACCACTATTTCCTTATAGTAATTTGTGCAAATATCTTAAATTCTTGCTTAAGACCACCACCACCTCGAGTGACATATCTACTGATAGGTTATTTAACGGACTTTCCTTCCGACACAGTTTTGTTATGAATAGAGTGCGCTCCCTGGCGGTGGAATGTGGAACTAACAGAATTCTTGGTTAAGACCGCCACCTTCCCGACCCATGTATCTACGGAAAGGTTGCGTGAAGGGGTTTCGTTGACACATGTTTTTGTTAAGAATACAGTGCGCTCCCTGGTGCTGGAACACGGAACTAACATAACGCGATTTTGTTAAAATTAGGCAATCTAACAAGGCGATCTGTTTAACATATCTACTGATAGGTTGTTTAACGCACTTTCCTTCCAAGACAGTTTTGTTATGAATAGAGTGCGTTCCCTGGTGCTAGAACTTGGAACTAACATAACACGATTTTGTTAAATTTGGGAATTATAACAAGGCGATCTGCTAACACATTGATATATATGCTACTTTTTAAATATAAAAATGTCAAAAGTTTAGTTACCAGTATTTCCGAGTAGTAATTTGTGCAAATATCTTAAATTCTTCCTTAAGACCGCCACCACCTCGGGTAACATATCAACTGATCGGTTGTTTAACGGACTTTCCTTCCGACACACTTTTGTTATGAATAGAGTGCGCTCCCTGGCGGTGGAAAGTGGAACTAACAGAAATCTTGGTTAAGACCGCCACCATCCCGACCCATGTATCTACTGAAAGGTTGAATGAACGCGTTTCGTTCAGATATGTTTTTGTTAAGAATACAGTGCGCTCCCAGGTGGTGGAATACGGAACTAACATAACGCGATTTTGTTAAAATTAGGCATTCGACTTTCGTTATAGCGAAAGACTTTTTAGGGTTTCGTTCATCTGACGAAACCCTATTCGTCTCACTCCTTTGTCTGTCCGTCACAGAGCCCGTTCTCAGAAACTATACATGTTAGAGATTTGAAATTTTGGGTACTTATAGCTGAACACCTCACATCAAACAACAAATCATAAAATTTTGAAAAAGTTGGTAATTAACCGAATTACGGGCTAATTAACTTCTAAAATTAACCAATCCACCTTTTTAATTTATCAAAAGCATCTCTTTGACTACAATTGGACCCTTTTTTCGAGGCTAGCTTCGGAGCACTACCATTGGAGGATTCACGAAAGCTTAACCCCGATTTTATCTGGCGAGGCTAGCAAACTGCAGACTTGATTTTTTATCTCAGACATTACGGCGCGCTCGCGGTTTTTATTTTAATACGAAATTTAAACTTTTTAAATATTAAATTTTTTGATTAAATTTATTATATTTACTATATTTGAATATTAAAGAATATAGATTTGTTCATTCTTCTATGTAAAACATAAAAATTGTATTAGAGATACAATTGTAGATTATTTTTCATAGTGGCATTAAAACATAATTTACTTTTTAGGGTTTCGTTCATCTCACGAAATCCTATTCGTCTCGCTCCTCTGTCTGTCTGTCTGTCTGTCTGTCCGTCTGTCCGTCACAGAGCCCGTTCTCAGAAACTATACATGTTAGAGACTTGAAATTTTGGGTACTTATAGCTGAACACCTCACATCAAACAACAAATCATAAAATTTTGAAAAAGTTGGTAATTAACTGAATTACGGACTAATTAACTTCTAAAATTAACCAATCCACCTTTTTAACGCAGATTCAAATGAACTTTCTCCAAATCATCCGTGTTTCTCCTAAGGGTTGCCAGTAAAATCAGCCGATGCATGGTTACCACGGAGGAAATTAAGCCGAAAAATGAAGTGGGCATTATAAATCGAAATCGCAAATCAGAAAATATTGGTCCCAGAAATTTGTAAATGGAATAGACAGACGCAGAAAAAAATCTACTTTCATTTGGTATAAAGTTCACATTTCTGCGATGTATATAAGTTAAAATATCCACTAAAAATCGATAGATAAAAATTTATTTTCTTTAATTGGAAAGACAAAGAAAAAAGATTTCAATTCAAAAGATTTCAAAGCAGGTAGACATGACGACGCTGCGGTTTTTCTTAATAGCATATTTTAATACGGAATTTTAACTTTTTAAATATTAAATTTTTTGATTAAATTTTATGGCAGCCCGATGTCAAATTTCTCGCTGATTTTATTGATACCTATTTCTAAGTCCTATCTTAATTACAAGCTGAAATATTAATTGTTATTTAATTAATCGGTTTAACTCGCAGAAGAATAAATGTCGGTAACTCCCACACGTGTATTTTAAACAATTCTTTCTAAGTGAGCCCCTAATTATGTTGGAGACATGAAATTTCGGGTACTTATAGCTGGACACCTCACATCAAACAACAAGTGATAAAATTTTGGAAAAAGTCGTACATTTAACCCTTTGGGCTCCCACATGTGTATTTTAAACAATTCTTTCTAAGTGAGCCCCTAATTATGTTGGAGACATGAAATTTTCGGTACTTATAGCTGAACACCTCACATCATACGACAAATCATAAAATTTTGAAAAAGTCGTACATTTAACCCTTTGGGCTCCCACATGTGTATTTTAAACAATTCTTTCTAAGTGAGCCCCTAATTATGTTGGAGGCGTGAAATTTTGCATACTTATAGCTGGACACCTCACATCAAACAACAAGTGATAAAATTTTGAAAAATTCGTACTTTTAACCCTTTGGGGTCCCGCATGTGTATTTTAAACAATTCTTTCTAAGGTGAGCTCCTAATTAGTTTGGAGGCGTGAAATTCTGCATACTTATAGCTGAACACCACACATCATACGACAAATGATAAAATTTTGAAAAAGTCGTGCATTTAACCCTTTGGGCTCCTGCATGTGTATTTTAAACAATTATTTCTAAGTGAGCCTCTAATTAAGTTGGAAGCGTGAAATTTTGCATTCTTATAGCTGAACACTTCACATCAAACGATAAATCATAAAATTTTGAAAATGTCGTACGTTTAACCCTTTGGGCTCCCACATGTGTATTTTAAACAATTCTTTCTAAGTGAGCCCCTATTTAGGTTGGAGGCGTGAAATTTTGAATACTTATAGCTCAACATACCAGATTACACGTCAAATAATAAATTTTGAAAAAGTTTTATGTTTAACCCTTTCAACTCCAGTATTTTAAGCAATTCTTTCTAACTGAGCCCCTAATTAAATTGGAGATTTTAAATTTTGCATACTTATAGCAGAACACCTGAGGCCAAGCGACAAATCATAAAATCTTGAAAATGTCTTACGTTTAACCCTTTGAGCTACCACATATGTATTTGAAGCAATTCTTTCTAAGAGAGCCCCTAATTAAGTTGGAGGCATGAAATTTTGCATACGTATAGCTGAATACCTCAGACCACACGACAAATCATGAAATCTTCAAAAAGTCTTATATTATTTACCTCTCCGGGCTCTAGCTTGTGTATTTTAAGTAATTTGTCTAACATCCGGCCTTTTAACCAGGGGAGAATTTTTCCAACTTTCGCCGACACCCCTTTGACCCTTCTTTCATATTGTGCACCATAGCCTTACATATTTTAGTTCCATTTTTTACCGCCAGGTGCGCCTACTCATCTCGGGTGCTATGGGCCCAATCCCCTCCACTAATATATCTGCGGATAGTATGTAAAACGGGATTTCGTTCGGTTAGATGTTTGTTTAGAATCGAGTGCGCCCCCTGGTTGCGAAATGTGGAAGTAATAGATTTTTCAAAAAGATAAAGTGTTTTGAAAGGAATATTAAACGAAACCCTCTGTGCGATCTGTGATCACACTTACCCACTTGTTGAAAGATCAGATTTAAATATGAAAATTCAATACAAAACGGATTCTAAAACGCATCGTGAAAGTATTATATCGTGCCAGCCAATCAGAAAGCTCGTTTGTTTACTGCTCCTTTGGCCAGCAATGGACATTTTTTAACGGCGCGAAGGTCGATTACAGTAGTACCTCATTCAGTAGTAAAGTAAATTTGCTTGATGTATAAAAGTTTGTGTTTCATTGCCCGCTGATAAGAACTTTTAATGATCTCTCCATCTCTACTTGTAAATAGTCATTCGTCATGCAAATCGTTGTCGCTGAGTCAGAGCGTTATAAATTTAGAAGAAATGGTGACAAGTATCTACTTTCTTTAGGAAAAAGACATGCATCTATATCTATTGGTATATTAGTACTTAACAGCAACTGATTGTGCACGTGTGTGCCTTTTATGGATGGTAGGCGAAACTTTGTTTATTACAATTTGCAAAAACTAATATGCTGCATATTCAGAATGGTATTAATTCGTCTTATTGGAATGTTTTTTGTGCTAGAACGTGGTTATTAAATAACGTTTCGATTGTGAAGACATTGAAATTTCTGTGTTTCCCTGTGAAAAAATGTTTCATCTCTATTTTTATTGATAATTTATCATTCATAATTCAAAGGATAAAAGAACTCATAAAATGTATAAAAATACAGCGCCAAAAAATAGGAATACAATGGCGTATTTAATCATTTAAAGTGTGAAAGTGTATTTTTATCATAAATATTACATTTTTTGGATATTACCAGCCAAGGTAAGTGATAGTGATTTGTGTGAATGATAATTTGCAATTAAGAAAACTTTTTTTTCGGACAATATTGGACGTTCTTTGCATATTTAATATTATTTATTTACTATTTAAATTATTTTTATTGCATTAATTTGAATTTTTCATATTTTTGCCTTTTTCATTCAATAAATATTTTTGGTGCGAAAAGATTTGTGTGTTCATTTGTGAGGATTTTTAATGAATGAATATAATTTTCAGTACTAATGAATATATTAACATTTTTTAGACCTGTATTTTATAAACAAAATCTCTATGTAGTAAATAATCTAATTATTTCTTGAATTATTAGCATCTACGTGAAAACTTATGATAATCACTTGATCTAATGTAATAAGAAAATTTGCTCAATATAAATTTTAAAAAATCTAATGATATTGCATAAGATTTTTCTTTGCAATTTCAGTTTACTTTATATTATTGATATAATTGCACTTATGATTTTTCATTTTAGTGACAAGAGTATCATTTAACTCTTTCACAGAATATATATTATTGAAATATAAGCATAAGAATAAAAGTTTTCATGTATTCAGAATCAGTGTTGATTCCGGGGGGGGGGGGAGCATCCCCCCCCCGTAGCAATGAGTTGTCCTCCCCGGTAGATTTGATATTTTGTTTTCAATAGTCAAAAAGTGCAATTTCCCCCCGGAACACTATGATGCCCCCCCCCCCCCCCCGAAGCCACAGTAATCCCTCTCGGAGAAAAGTGTTTGAATTCAACACTGTACAGAATAGTTTATAAGTTTCAGTTTTCCAATATGAAATAAATCTTCTATAGTATTCAACTGAACGACTGTACTATTTTTTATTTATTTATTTTTAATAATCTTTATGAAAACTTGTTTAAAAGTAAAAAACTACTTATGTATTTACAGTGTTACATAACATATTTAACCCGAGAGGATTAATGCCGAGCTTGATAGACACAGAGTGTGTATACTTTTTACAATTGTCACCACTATTTGTTTTAAAAGTAACCTTCAACTTATTTGATCCCAGAATTTGTAACAATTGTCTGCGACTAAATAAGGTGACGATTATTATTTGTATTTATTGGTAACAAAGTAAAATACATACACACCCTGGGTATATGTGGGGGTTCTTCCGTGTTGAATTTTAAAACGAAGCCATATTTAAAAAATACTTTAAGCAAATGATAAAATCTGCGTAATTAATCCAATATGCGCTAAAAATTATTTAAAAAATCAAGTTGAATGTCATACAGATAAATGAAAAAAATATGAGAAAAAAAAATATATGGGTATAAGTAAGACCCATTTTCGGCCCATGACAGGGGAAGATACTTTTCTAATGGTTTAGTACAGTCTAATTGTTGAATTATAACTTCGCTGATTCTTAACAATTTGTGAAAAATGTGCTTTGCAGATTATTCTTAAGATTATGTTTGCTCCATGTACGTATATATTTTTTCATATTATTCCCTTCTTTTAATTTATTGTTAAATAAATAATTTTTATTACGATGTTTAAAGGGAAAAAATATTTTTAGAAGTTTCTTTTCACCTCAAATATTTTTTTTTTAATCTGGATGTAAAAAAAAAAAGAATCGGGAAAATCCTTATCTATACTTCCTATTATAAAGAGGAAAAAATTGTTTATTTGTAGGAGGTAAGCTCTGGAACTACTGAACCGATTCCAAAAGTAATGGTATCAAAATGATGGTGTTAGTCCAACTTAGAACATAGGCTATATCTTATGTCGGTGCCACTACACCAAAGGGGGAGTAGGAGCAAAAAACGTTCTAAAAATGCGATTTTAGCGTTACTAAAGGGCCTAGAAATATGAAATTTTGAATATTAGTTACTTATAAGATATAAATGATGTCTAAGAACAGTTCTTAAACAATTCGAAATTTAAAAGGGTTGAAAATGCACAAAAAGCGTTCTAAAAAACGTTCTAAATGGTAGTTTCTACACAATCTCAGGAAATACCAAACCGATTTAAAAATAATTGGTGTTATAATGATGGTGACAACGCTTGCTCCAAGATATGCTATGTTTTATGTCGGTGTCACTACCCCAAAGGGGGTGCAGGAGCAAAAAACGTTCTAAAAATGCGATTTTAGCGTTACTGAAGGGCCTAGAAATATGAAATTTTGAATATTAGTTACTTATAAGATATAAATGATGTCTAAGAACAGTTCTTAAACAATTCGAAATTTAAAAGGGGTGAAAATGCACAAAAAGCGTTCTAAAAAACGTTCTAAATGGTAGTTTCTACACAATCTCAGGAAATACCAAACCGATCTAAAAAAATAATGGCGTCAAAATGATGGTGATAACCCTTTCTCCAACATAGGCGATGTTTTATATCGGTGCCACTACCCCAAAGGGGATGCAGAAAAAAAACGTTGTAAATTGCGGCTTTTGCGTTACGGAAGGGCCTAGAATCGTGAAATTTGGAATGGTAGTCAGTTATAAGTTATCAATGATCTCTAAGGACATTTCCTAAAAAAATCGAAATTTAAAAGGGGGTCAAAATGCGCAAAAAAGCGTTGTAAAAAACTTTCTAAATTGCGATTTCTATGCAATCTCAGGAAGTACTGAACCGATTTCAAATATAATGGTGTAAAAATGATGGGGACAGATCTTGCTCCAAGATAGGCTATATTTTATATCTGTTTCCACTACCCCAGAGAAGATGCAGGAGCAAAATGCGCGAAAAGCCTTCTAAAATCGTTCTAAATGCCGATTTGTCGGCAATATCTCAGGAAGAATTAATCTGATTTCAAACGTAATGGTAGGAAATTGATGCTGACAGCCTCTGCTCTAACATAGACGCTATTTTATGTCGGTATCACTATCACTAAGACGTTGCAGGAGCAAAAAAGCGTTCTAAATTTCGATTTTTGTGATCAATAGGGGCTAGCAACTTAAAATTAGGCAAGGTACATATTTATTAGATATAAATGATCTTTAAGAACAGTTTTGAAAAAATTGGAAATTTAAAAAGGGGTGAAAATGCGCGAAAAGCGTCCTAAAACGTTCTAAATTGCAATTTCTACTCAATCTAAGGAAATACCAAAGCTATTTCAAAAGTAATGGTTGCAAATCAATGGTGACAGTCCCTGCTATAACATAGTTTATATTTTATGTTGCTGTCACTACCTACTTTGTTTACTTTGTTTTTGCAAAAGCAAAATATGTTCTATTTTGCGTTTTTTGCACGACTGAGGGGTCTAACACTTTGAAGTATGGCATTGTATTTACTTACAAGATGCAACTGCTTTCTAAGAGCAGTCGAAAGAAAATTCCAAATTTAAAAAAATGAAGTGAGTGAAAAGCGTTATAAATTACAATTTTTAAGCAAACTTAAGAATTACCAAACCGATAAAAAAATAATGATAACAAATTTTGGTGATAGAACCTGCTCAAACATAAGCTATATTTTATGTCTGTTCCACTACCACCAGAGGGTTGCAGGAGCTAAAAACTTTCTAAATTGCGAATTCTGTGATACTGAAAAGGCTAGAAACTTTAAATGTGACATGGTAGTTACTTATAAAATATAAATGCCCTCGAAGGAACGTCGAAAATAAATTCGAATTAAAAAGGGGTGAAGCGAAGGGGAGGTGCGAAAAGTATTCTAAAAATTTCTAAATTACGATTCTATGCAATTTCAGGGAATATAAACCGATTATAAAAGTAATAGTTGCGAATCAATGGTAACTGTCTCATATCCTACACAGGCTATATTTTATGCCATTGATTCTACCACCTGGGGTTCACAGGAACAACAAACGTTCTAAAAAAGGGCTTTAAAAGCTTTTTAAATTACGTTTCTGTGGAATATTTTGAAATAACAAACCGATTTCAAAATTAATGTTGCCAAATTAATGGTGACAGTTCCTGTTTCAACATAGCCCTTTATGTTGAGAGAGGTGGTAGGTAGGACTTGGAATTTGACATGATGGTTAATTTTAAGATGTAAGAAGATGGTTTCTAAAAAATTCAAAACTTCAAATGAATACTGAAATGAGCGTATTAATTGAGCATAAAAGTTTCAAAATATTTTTTAAATTATCATTTATTTAGTTTTATTTCATTTTATTAATTTAAGTCTCTTTTCTGCCATTGCAGTGTAATAATGATGTTTAATCAAACTGTGTTTTAAATAGTAATTTTTGAATTATTCCTAAAAGTATTAAGTACCTTTTAATAGAAAAAACTTTTAATAAAATAAAATATTACCTTTTAATAAAATAAAAATTTAGTTAGTACCTTTTAATAAAAATTAGACATATAAATATCACTTGGCATATTTCAAATATTACGCGAGCAAAGCCGCGAGGTTTGCTAGTAATATTATAAATGTCAATGTGTGTCCGAATATTTGAATGAAGACAGCGTCTAAACGGATGAATTAATGCTTTTGTATTTTAGGTTATAGATGGATTACAACCCGGAAACGAACATAGGCTATGTTTAATTTATTTTATTCAAATATTTTGCTTAATAATCCAAAATTTCATTATTTTTCATACACAATGAATTGACATTTTTCTGATAAAATTTAACCATCTTCCTTTTTTCGTTGCCAAAAAAATAAAAACCCAGAATAATAATTTAATTTCCAATTGAAAGATTAAAACGGAATTTTTCAAGTATTTTTAATAATACAAGGTGCATGGATTTTGAGTAAGTGCGGGAAGAAGGCAAATGTGACGTCATATATGGAAAATAAAACGGATATGCTTTGATGTTGAACTAAAATGAGATTGTGTTATGGTATTAATTCTTATTATTTAAAGAAAATTGTTATGAATGCTTACGGTGTATCGTCTGCGCGCGGTTAACATAAAAATGGAATTATTAATTTGAAATTTAAAAATAAAAAAAACTTTTGAAGAGCAAATGTCAATAATATGCACAGTAAAATTATCAATGTCGAAAATGACGTAATAACCCAGATAGCAATTTTAGTTTGCAGAAAATTTTCAGCAATCTTACTTTGCAGATTTGCAATGTTGCAGCAAGCTCAGCATGACAAGTCTGAAAGTTCATAACAAGACTGCAACAAGATTATGCAAACTCCGAAGTCACCATACTTTGAACTTGCAGCTAAGTTGTCGTGCAAGTTGCAATCTTGTTGCATCAATCTTACTGCAAACTCATAGCAAACTAGTAATATTGCGATGTCAGACTATTTGCAAACGCATTGTAAATTTGCAATATTGTCATGTCAGAACATCTGCAAATGAATTGCAAACTCGGAATCTTGTCATGACAAGTATAGCTGCAAATATGTAGTAATTTCATTGAAATGTTGTCAATTCTCTGAATTTTGCGTGTAGTACGCAGGTAAAATAGGATTTTTTGAGACAACAGATGCCCATTCACCCAAATTTGGGAAGAACTTCGTTTTGATACTAAAAATGAAGATCCAATGAGTACTAAAAAAATAAAGTTGTTTTATGATGTTTTTTGCGCAAAAGGGGGCATTGTTAGCTCAGGGAGGGGGGGTAACTAAAAATAAATAAATAAGTAGGTGAAATGGGATATTGTTTATAATGTTTTTTATAATTCCGAATCAGGTGAAATCATCAGCAAGTCAATATGATCATTTCTTACAAAGTTACGGCAGGTTTTATTAATACAAAGTCTTTTGCAGGTAAAATAGGTTTTTACAGTAACAAGTGATTGCTATTCACGAAATCTTGAGACAAACCTCGTTTTGGCACTACAAATTAAGATCCGATGAGTCTCCAAAATGTAAAATTGTTTTACTGTGTTTGTTTTTTTTTTTTTTTGGGGGGGGGGCATTTTTTTATGGGCATTTTAGCTCGAGGGGGGGGGAAATTCAACTTTTTTTAAATAGGTCAAGTGGGATATCGTTTCGTATGTATTTGAATTACATTATCGGCAAGTCGATACGAACATCTATAAGAAAGTTACATAAAAGATTTTATCAATGCAAAGTGGAAAATTATATTTTATTTTTTACATAGTTTTGTCACATTTATTTTACGTTTAAAAAGAGTTTTTTATATCATATTAAGCAGGGCTCCCAAATGGTCCGCCAACTGAATACCAATAAATTTTAACAGAAAAATTTATGGTAGGTTTGCGCTAGAATTAACTTTCAAATGTGTTTCCGTGGCGGTTTGTAAGAAAAATCTAAAAAGAAATTTTTTCTAAAATAATATTGGTATTCAGTTGGCGGACCATTTGGGAGCCCTGTATTAAGTCATCTCAAAACTATTAAATGTCTTCAAAATAGCAATTGTCAAAATCAGGATAATTTTGAGTTTATTTCAAAGTCATTAAATTTACCAAAATCCACTACTTATAATCTGGCCTAACTTTGTAAACAATGATCGTATCGGCTTGCTTGCGATATCATTTGATTCAGAATAAAAAAATTCACAACAAACGATACCCCATTTGACATTTAAAAAATAATACATGTTCGCCCATGCGTGTTAAAGTCCCCCCCCCCTCTCCTCAAAAAGAACCCCACGATGATTCAACTTTATTTTGGGGGAACAAATCGCATCTACATTTCTAGTGCCAAAATGAAGTTCTTACCAGATAAATTTTCTTGAATCGTCCAATTGCTGCTGTAAAAACCTACGGTACCTGCACCAAATTATAGTTTTCGACTTCGTATTCATAAAACTTGTCGTAACTATGTAACAAATGATCGTATCAATTTGCAAATGGTAATCATTCCATTAAATAATAATAATAATAATAATAATAATAAACGATACCTATCTCTTAACATACCTAAAAAAAAATTTAGTTCCCCCCCCCCGCTCCCTGAGTTAAAAATGGCCCCAAAACATGATAAAAGAACTTTATTTTTTAAGGACTCATCGAATATTCATTTTTAGTATCAAAATGAAATTCTTCCCAAACTTTGGTGAATGGTCACTAGTTGCCGCATTTCTACTCAAGTTTTGATTGTATATTTTTTATCTGTACGCTAATAGTCGTACTTTTGAAGGTTGTGCGAGTTTTGTGCAGGATTCCATATAATCGGAGGTTTGTCAAATGCTTGACATTTTTATGCTACATAGACCGAGTAAACAAGGACTTATAGTTTAAAGTAGATTCCAAATCACCACAAATATACTACCACAACCGCAGGAATTAAACCCGACATAGTTGAATCGGAGGCCACAGGGCCATTCAACTACCTGGTAAGCCCCAATAACTTCCAATAATATACCGTAATTTGTTTAGAAGTTTTATTAGACTCGCCAATTCTCAATTAGTTGCTTATTCCCTTCTAATTCTTAGAAGGTAATTAAAAACTATCTAAAAATAAGTGGTTACATAACCAATGCAAAGCAAACCTAGATGAATATAAACACACACCCTCAATTTTAATTTCATATATAATTTTATTAAAGAAAATATAATTTATTTTCATTTCTTTTTGGCCAGAGTGGAATATATTGCTGAAACTTATTAACTTCCAGAAGGAAAAAAAAACTCATTTTAAAATAAAATTTCCCTATGGGGAGATCCATAAATGATGTCACACTTTTTTTCAACATTTTTAACCCCCCTCCTCCCCTTTGTCACAAAATGTCACTCTTCACCATACTCCCTCCCCTCCCCTTGTCACATGTCACGCTATATTACGTAAATATATACTAGCAGCTCAGAAACAAAGCACTATGTTATAGGTCATATTTCAAATTTTATTTTTGAACTTTAACTATGTGTTTTAATGACATTTGTGAGCATAACAATAAAACTGATTCGTGTATTTATTTTGTATGAAATAAGATTACGGTTTACAACAAAAAACATAATATACAATAATAATAAAATATTAATATGAAAGAGCAATTGAAAACAGTAGTATTTTAGAATTTGAAATGGAATTTAATATATTTGGTTTTTAAATCCTATATTTACTTTATGAACACAAAATACTTTAAAACAGATTGATTTTGAAGAAGAAGCCTCAATATTAGTTTTACTTAAATGGAATTGCCATAACATTTCATTTGTCACATTAATATGAACATTTATAAAATTATATATTAAATCATAAAATAGAAATGACTCCGAATCATTTACTATAGCGACTCTTCCTCCCTTGGAGAAAATATATCCTCGTCCATAGTGTACACAGGCATTTTGGCATCGCACTCATCCTCGGGAATAGTAAGTCCTCTAATATCTATGCAATGTTAGTAAGACCTCTAATGTTTAACCAAAATGTGTGATGTCAGACTTCTTATTACCCCCTCCCACCCCCTTGTCACAAACTGTCACAATTTCACGAACCCCTCCTCCCCCCCTCCAAGCGTGACATCATTTCTGGATGGCCCCTATTCACAAATCTGATTAAATATAATTCCACAAAAACAAAATATTTGAAAAGTTTCAAGAATTTAAAAAGAACAAAGTTATAATAAAACAATACAGTCTATTAAATTACAAAGTTTATTTTCACACAGCTACAAATAATAGTTTCTAATACAAAGTATTAACATAATATTTACCAAATTAACATACAATTATTTAACATTCTTCTATATATTATTTCCGTGTCTTTGAATCCTAAAAGAGAGAAACAATAGAGTGCATTTTAAAAGTTACAAGTTAAATTTTCACTGTTTTCAAGAATCCTGCTTAGATTTAGTTCTAAAGGTGATCACAAATTATAACTCTTCCGGCAAAATGACCGAATCGCTAATGTTAATCCAACGAGATATATTTTTAAAAATATCTCGTCTGTATTTTTATATTTTAAAAAGACTTTTCTTTTGCATTGGATAGCTGAGGTAAATTTCTGCAATTGCGGTTTTTACTTTATTTTAAGTTCGTTGAAGTTTTTATTTAATTTTCTTTCTTTCTTTCTTTTTTTTTTTTTTTTTTTTTTTTTTTGTGCGGACACTTTTACTCTTTTCACTGTTTATACCGGTTCGAAAGGTGAAAGTATATAAAAAAAATCATTTAAAAATATTGAAATGCAACCGAGTTACCTTAAAAAAATTCTCTTATTGGATTAACATTGGCGAATTGGTGTTTCCGCTTGACTGAAGTAGCCTCTTAACCCTTTAAGCCCTGACCCAAACAATTGTACGGGCGATTACTAAAGTAAAAGAGAATGACTACCTCCTGTTTTTGTGCGATTTAAAACCAAACCCGCACATTTATATGAGTTAATTGGCTTTAGATGTTTTGATAAGACACAACTAGGGGATACCATCTACAATACAGGGTTATATTTTCTGCTTTTAAAAAGACTATATCATCTGACAGCAATAGACAAAAAGTATGAACTGTCGTAATTTCATTTAAATATGATTTATAACGTTTGCTTGGATTTAATATTTCTTTTCATATAGTTTATTCATGATTTTAATTGATTTTGTCTTTGATAAATTTAATTAGGCTTCACAAAAGTTGAAAAATAAATGAACCACACAATTGTGCGGGTCCGGCATTTACCATTTCCAAAATAGATACAATATTCCTAATATATATATAAAAAAAATTTAAGTGATTTTTTTAAACTTATGTTTTTAGCAATTTATTTTTTATTAATTACATTTTTAAAGCTGACAAATTTTAAATTAATAGGTTTGTACTATTCATGATTTCTATTTAAAATGGATAGTATTAGATATATAATATGAACATGTAACGAACTTTATGTTTATGCTCTGAGTTATAGATGCCATATATGATATATAAGTTTTATATGAGTTTATATGCATACCACGAGATTGATTTTTAAGTTTGATAAATTCATTCCATTTTGTCGACACAGCAAGTAAACCACCAGGAATAAATAATAAATTATAGAAAATTCAGCAAATGCTCGACAGATTCCGTAGTGTCTGCTTGAATTTACCATGAGATCAGGGAAAATTTTCTATAGATGAGCAGACGATTCCTTTTTTTAGGACGTGCCTCGGTAAAGCAGTATATAAAAAACAAACCACACTCTGTTGTAACAGCATCATCTGGGATAGTTTTAAATTTTGTATTCTACCAGTGGGAAAGTACAGACCTGGTCCACAAGGATCTAGGCTTAGGACCTGCTGTCAGGGCCGAAACTAAGGGGGGGGGGGCAGAGGAGGCATGTGCCCCGGGCGCTAGAACGAAGGGGCGCCAAATGAAGGATTATACCTTTGGAAAGGATTATTTTCTTCTGATGGACTGATGGCTTCCATTATTATGAAACAGCCATTATAAATGAAGTGTTGGGTGAAGATGAAATAGCAGTCGTAAAAAGTTAGAACTCTGATTTTTTGGTCAGAATGGGAAAAAAAAATGGCCATAATTTTTTTTTTGAAAAAAAAAAAAAAATAGGTATAGGAAAAAAGGGACTGTGAGGATGGAACGGTAAGGAAAATTATCACCTATTTTTAGGAAAATCATGTTAAGACTAAGTGATAGCCACAATGTTCATTGATTTCTAGAAACAGTTGTTAACATTGGATTAAATAAATTTTTTTTCTTAATTTACCTCGAAAAGTGCAGAAATAAACCTTGGGGACGGTAAGACATACCAATAAAGCCACGATCTTGAAATTGATATTTAAATGCTGATTTAAATTTTGCAGTAAATTTCCTATCAAAGAATTTTAGACATTCTTTCTCTAGCATACTTCTCCATGAGAAAAAACTTGAAAAAAATTATGTGGCTGCATCTGAAGTGATTTTTTGTATAAGTTTATCAAGAGGGACGGTAAGGAGGAAAAACCCAGGGACAGAGTTCAAAAAATAATATCAACCGTAAAAATGTGTGCAGGTTAATTTTTTGCACAATATTTATATTAAACAATTGTCCCAGTTTCGGAAAAAAATTACATCGAATTACTTTTATTGAAGTAATTTTATACAGACAGCTCCAAATTTAAAAATCAGCATCAGGGACGGGACGGTATACGAGTTTTCCTGGTATTTGGACCCCCAACATCGTCCAAAACTTATTTATCTCGTTAATATTGTTATATGCAATCATGCAATGGAATGTTCTCCAGTATATGAAATAAAAAAAAACACAAAAAAATGTATTAAAATAAAAATTATTATTCAGGGACATAAAAGTCAAAAGATTGTAAGAATTCCCCATATATTGTTGTGCTTTTGTATTTTTTCGGTTTTGGTTACAGTTTTCTTTTATATGAGTACAGTTTCACTTTCAGAACAGGTTTTAAAATTGAAAATATCTGCATATAAAAAATTGCATAAAAGCTCGAAAAGGTACGATTGCATAACTATATATATCAACCAGGTGTATTCTATGCAAAAAATAATATTAAAAAATATTAAAATGTGAGCCCAAAATATGCAAATAACTATCCATAGAATTAACATTAACTTGAATGTTAAATTTTACTTCGGGTGACTAATGTCGGTTTTTAAGAATTACATTTTTATTAAAGATTGTTATCATAGAAGAAAATAATAAATAAAGATGCAGTTGAACACTATTTTACATGTGAAAAAGGATTCAAAACGAAACATCTTTAATAATAACACAAATAAATAGTCTTCGAATCTGACATTAACAATATAACAATGGAATTAAGGTTGTAAGGTGCAAAGTTTTAATTATCAAAAAAAAATTATTTTGTAACTATTAAAATAATATTTTGGTGCTATGGTATCCGAGGTTTTAAGTATCACACAAAGCTATTTTATAACTTTTTTCTGGGGGGGAGGGGGGGAGAGTTTAAGTAATTAGTCAATGCATTTTAGTTATTTAGCTCTAATTCATTGCAAAAATTCTGGATTTTTTTAAAAAGAGCTCCGTATAATCCCGGTTTCTCGAATAAATTTATATCGTACATACTCTAGGCATGACGTTCATGACTTTAGCGTACACCCTGTGATTTTTTTTACGATTACAACACTGCAAACTAGATCAATATGTCATAATTTTACGAACCGGAATATTGTTCCGATTTGCTCTGCACATTTCAAGCCCAGGTTTGCTGTCGCGAAAAATTAACAATTTCAAAATATTCGTATTTAAAATTTAAGAAAAATAGGAAATAAAACGACTTATACACATCCGATTAACAAGCAGTTATGTCAAAAGAAAAGAGAAATTTTTAAAGAATTAAATAAAACTGACGCCGGAAGGAAATACTGTTAATAACTTTAATAAAAATTAGAAAATAGCGATACAATAGAAGTCCATGATAAGAAGCATGGAGAATAGCACACTAAGAAACTGTTTAAAATACTTGATATTTATATATAGAAAGGGGTTTAATGGCCATGAAAAGATAATTTAAATTTAAAAATACATTCGAACGCACTGCTGAATTCAAGAGGAGGGGGATTACCCCCGGAAGGTTTGATATTTTATGCTTTTTAATAAGCAATTTCCACACCGAATCTCTAAAATGTCCCCCCCCCCCCTCCAGAGCCGCAGAAATTAATCCCGGAGAAAAATATCTGAATTCAACACTGCTCGATCAGCGTGAGCAAGAAAAAAGGCAAATATTAATTAAAACGATATCTTAGAAATTCCCCTTAAAGTTGAGAAAAATTCATTTAAAAATTAAAATTTTCAATAATGCCTTAACATGGACCAAAACCAAACTATTTAAAAAATGTAAGCATTCCTCAGTAAATAAACATAACTTTTTAATTTATTAAAATTTCTGTACGAAATAAGTTGTAGTTTGTACTTTGTACAGAGAAAATACAAAAATATCCGAATCACATTTGAATAATTAAAATAATAAATACCTTTATATCTGGGTTCTTTACTTGAACGCTATTCCAATGGCGCTGCTTCATGGAATTCAATAAAGAAGTGTTGTAATTTTGTCTTTGTAAAATTTCCGCGCATGCGCGTTTATATCTGTTCTCCTTCCAACAAAAGGAATTTTTCGCTTACGTCGTTATTTTACGACAGTGTTGTATCAGGTTTAGAGCAAAGTTGCGTTGCAAGAAAGCGATTGATTATATTCCGTCTACCTAGTAATGTCCTTGCGGCAATATTATTACTTCAAATTTTTCGTGACAAGAAAATATCAAGAAAAAATTAATCTTGCTGCAATTGTTCATGCTATCTGGGAATTAGCAGGAAATGTATTTTCATTCTTAAAAAGTAAAAAGTTAACTAGATTACCTGAATAAAATAATTTTTTGTGAGTGTTAATTTTTAAGCTTTCATTCCAGGAAATTTAAATAACAGTTACTTTATTTTTAAAGAAATTTACATTTTCGTTCAAAGAACATAAATGTTTAATATGACTGCGTCATCAAAGTAACATTCAGTATAATTTTTTTTATTGGAGAAACGTTTGTAAATCGTAGTGTGGCAGTTGAATTTTATTCTACATTTCTTTTAGCTTTAAAAGGGTAAAATATTTGTTGACATTTTAAAAAGTAGCTCTTTTTAGTGCTCTTTTTTAGGAACAGATGTTATATATTCCAGCGGCCGCCATCTTGGATCTTTTCTTGGCGTGAACACTCTTTTCCGCCAAGTAGTAAATGTCGCCAAGCAGTGTTTTATGCTCATGTTAGGATTAACGAAAATAAAATGTAAAACATCGCCAACAAAAATCGCCAAGAAATCTCAAAACATCCAAGATGGCGGCCACGGGAATATGCTACATCTAAGCACTTTTGGATAATAGTTTTTTGTGAAGTATGATAGATTTAGATAAATATGCCTTAGCTTTTAATACAATGTCTAACTGAATTTAAAATGTTATAAAAATTTAAAGAGAGGAATGTCATCAAAGCGAAATCAAATTTATCGAGAAATTCACGTAATGCAAGAGCATTGAAAATATCAAAAATTAATGAAACTTTTCCTCAAGCAGAATTGCGTAGACATAAACAAGCCAATCGTCAGGCTAATCTTAGAGATGCTGATACAGCTGAAAAGTCCCAACTGCGTCACCATTATAACGCTGCTTATTTGGCTTCAAGGAGGGAATGTGGATCACCTGAACTGTCGCAACATGGGTTAAAAGAAGACACTGACCGCAAGTAAATAAACAATTTATTAATAAATAAACAACAATAGCCGGCGTTACCATGTCAAGCAAAATAAACTATTTTGGCAACAGTTAGGTACCCCGGTGCATACATGTCATCTGTGCCATTTTCTTATTACTTCATGGTATAAACAGACATCCTGGTTCAGCGTATAAACCTGAGTTATGTCAATGACCTTATAATAAAGAAATATCTTATACTAGCCGCCTTTGGCGACCAGTTTGGTTTCCTTAAAATTTATGTTTGGGAAAGTATGTTAAGCATTCTATAATGTTACTTTTATTCATAATTTAACTTACTTGGACTCCCCTAACCCTCTCGCTGCGCAACCCGAGATTTCCTCGGGAAACGTAAAAGTAGCAAAATTTGTGCAATCCGAGATTTCGTCGGGGATTCAATTTTTCCACTGGCGACTATTTTTTAATTCAACTCGGATCACTTTATAAGTACAAAAAATTCCATATAGACATTAACAACATCTACATGAAAAATACACTGCAAAATTGATTTTCTTAAAATAGTGGTGCGAAACTATAAAAATAGTCTCCAGTGACAGCTCTGATTTCGCCTTAGGCTGCAAGAGGGTTAACTATAATTAATATAATCCCCTAAGCTAATATTAGTTTTTGTTGCATTAAAATATCTCAATTTGTTGATTTTCTCTAATCAAGTAAAACCTATTGGTTTACAATGGAAGTCTATGGGAATTCGGCGAAATATTAGAGATATCGCTAAGTTGGCGTCACTTTTGGAGACAAACTTGGCGACAGAACAGGGTCCCCCCTTTGGTAACCCCCCTTATAGGTATGGGGATGTATTAAATAACCAATAATAACCAATCAATAACCAATGTTCAATAACAAAGGCGTTCAATAACCAATGAGATGCGTTTTATTTGGGCGTTGCTATTAAACAATTAACAAATAACTGCGATTTCTATGCCAGGTACGATAGCGTAATATATAAATTGATTGTCTGCTGTAAAATGTGATAAAGAATTGGTTTATTATATATGTTTTTAATTATCGGAAGGGGAAATGCTTTGCTTAATTTATTCATTTCTTCTTCTTTTTATGTTACGTGAACGACGTCACGGGTAACAGCTAGTTAATAATAAAAAAAAAACTAATAAAAAAAATGAAATGGGATTTTAAGTCTATTAAGTATATTTTTTATGTATGTGTTTGATAATGTAAGATCTCAACGCACGTTATCTTTGCTGCATTTGAATTTTGTCTTTATATGATAAGAAAAAAAAGTATAAATGCACATTGTGATGCTACAAATAGAGTAACTTGTCAAGTACTAATTAATTGGTTGGTTTGCATGAATGGATATTTAGATTCATGTGATTTAAAGTAAAGTTGCAGAATATTATTGATTAATGTCAACCGCTGGACCTAGAATTTATTTAGAACATCATTGCTACACTGTCACAAAAAAATCTTTTTATTTATTTAGAATGCGCAGCGCATATAAATGAATATATAGCAAAACCTCTGAATAGCGGGCGCTTCGGTAGCACGTAATTAGTCCGCTATTCGCCGGTATCCGCTATATAGAGTGGAATTAATCGGTTCTATGATTTTTTCTTCATTGTTTTTCTTTTTACTCTAGACTGTTTAAAAATGCTGTACAATATATGCATAGACTGCTTAGCAAATTTTATTATATTTGAACATTTTTCAAAAATTCATTTTTTTTTTCCTCACTTAGAAAAAACGAGTTCATAATACCAGCCTGTTTTTTTTTTTTTTTTTTTTGAGATGTTAATATTTGTATGACAAATTTAAAACATTCTGAGAAAGTGAAAACTTTAATATATTATTAATAGTATTATTATTGAATTATTTTATTTAAACGTTAGAATATTTCAAAGCACACTGCAAGGAAAGAAATTTGTACTTTCTACTAAGAAAATGAACAGAATAGTACAAGATATTTACCTTATATTGATTTTAATTTGGTTTCTTTCTTAATGTAGTTAATCATATACAAATCATTTGGATAAGAAATGGCTTTTGCAACTGCCACCGCTTGTGTGATTGCAAACACTCCAAACACCGTGGGGAGCAAAAATGAAGGATATTCATAATGAAGGATTTCTGTTTCCAGTTAAATTTATCATATTATTTATCGTTTAAAAAGTGTCAATTAGACATACTGTCCATCCAGAATACTATAATTACTGTCTCAGCTGCCGATGTGCGGTTAACAAATGTTTCAGTATTTCTTGATAATGATCGATAGTATAATAATAAAAAAGAAAAGTGCCCAGCTAAACTGATGGCATTGAGCTCACAGACTATTCATACTAATTGTATATTATACTCTTATTTTAAAGAATAATGCCACTCAAAAAAATAAGTGAAGGGGAATTAGCCCCCGTTTCCCCCTTTATACTTAACCAGTGAACCTCCAAATCTAATCAGGGAAGCTCCTTATCATAATAAACCGGTATACCAAATTTGGAGCAAATCGAATAATCTTGCAAAAAAAAAAAACATTTATCTAAATTAAGGGGGTGGACTAACCCCCCCCCCCTTTATCCTTAACCAATTAATCGCCAAAACGAATCAGGGAAGCTCCTTAACATAATAAACCGGTATACCAACTTCGGAGCAAATCGAATCATTCTGCATGAAAAACCCATTTATCTAAATTAAGATGGGCGGGCTAACCTCCCTTTTCCCCCTCTACCGTTAACCAATGAACCCCAAAACTAATCAGGGAAGTTCCTTAACATAATAAACCGGTATACCAAATTCGGAGCAAATCGAATCATTCTGCATGAAAAACACATTTATCTGAATTAAGGGGGGGGGGGGGTGGACTAACTCTGTTTTCCCCCCTTTATCCTTAACCAATGAACCCCCAAAACTAATCAGGGAAGTTCCTTAACATAATAAACCGGTATACCAACTTTAGAGCAAATCGAAACATTCTGCATGAAAATCCCATTTATCTAAATTAAGAGGGGCGGGCTAACCTCCCTTTTCCCCCTCTACCCTTAACCAATGAACCCCCAAAACTAATCAGGAAGTTCCTTAACATAATAAACCGGTATACCAAATTCGGAGCAAATCGAATGATTCTGCATCAAAAACCCATTTATCTGAATTAAGGGGGGGGGGGGGACTAACCCCGTTTTTCCTCCTTTATCCTTAACCAATGAACCCCCAAAACTAATCAGGGAAGTTCCTTAACATAATAAACCGGTATACCAAATTCGGAGCAAATCGAATCATTCTGCATGAAAAACACATTTATCTGAATTAAGGGGGGTGGACTAACCCCGTTTTTCCCCCTTTATCCTTAACCATTGAACTCCCAAAACTAATCAGGGAAGTTCCTTAACATAATAAACCGGTATACCAAATTCGGAGCAAATCGAATGATTCTGCATGAAAAACTCATTTATCTGTATTAAGGGGGTGGGGGGGGGGACTAACCCCACTTTCCCCCCTTTATCCTTAACCAATGAACCCCCAAAACTAATCAGGAAAGTTCCTGAACATAATAAACCGGTATACCAAATTCGGAGCAAATTGAATGATTCTGCATGAAAAACCCATTTATCTGAATTAAGGGGGGTGGACTAACCCCGTTTTTCCCCCTTTACCCTTAACCAATGAACCCCCAAAACTAATCAGGGAAGTTCCTTAACATAATAAACCGCTATACCAAATTCGGAGCAAATCGAATCATTCTGCATGAAAAACACATTTATCTGAATTAAGGGGGGTGGACTAACCCCGTTTTTCCCCCTTTATCCTTAACCAATGAACTCCCAAAACTAATCAGGGAAGTTCCTTAACATAATAAACGGGTATATCAAATTCTGAGCAAATCGAATCATTCTGCATGAAAAACCCATTTATCTGAATTAAGGGAGGGGGGTGTGGACTAACCCCGTTTTTCCCCCTTTATCCTTAACCAATGAATACCAAAAACTAATCAGGGAAGCGCCTTATCACAGTGAACCTAGGGAAAAATTTTGAAGGAAATCGGATGTTTCTATCAAGAGTTATCGCGTTACGTACATACGTACGTACATACATACATACATACATACAGAACGGGCGGGCACATTAGCTCTCAGGCTTTGATAGCCTGTGAGCTAATAAAAACGAAGGTAGATAAAAAAAAAAAGAAGAAAAAAAAAGAAATAGTTTCATACTCAAGTTTTTTTTTTTATGTTGGGATCTCATATACAGCAAATTTTGTGAAATCTAGTGTTAGATTTTATTTAACACAGAAATTAAAAATGCAAAAAAACGCTTGAACTAACTCACTGGGAATATCTAATTTAAACGGGAAAAAAATTGTACAACAAAGCAGGGATGGGATTCTTTCTAAAGGAATGAATCATTTTTTTTATAAATGGGAATAATTTGTTACCATAAAGCAGAGCTGATTGCAGCATGGACAAACTGGGCTGTTCCTAAGGACCTTTAGCTTTACGGGTCCCCATATTTGGTATGAAATTTCCATAAAGCTGATATTTTAAATTTGTTTTGATCTTATACTTATTTTAATAAATATTTTCTACTTTTAGAACATGATTAGTTTAAAGAAAATGATATATTTATCCAAATATGTATTTAATGGCATCGAATAGGCTTTTTTTTTCTTTTTTTTTTTGTTTTGGTAACAGAATATGAGGGCGGTGTTGGGTGGGGGGGGGAGATGAGTACTAGGTCTTTGTACTATAATTAATTTGAAATTTTCACTAAAAGCAATAAATATTTTTGATGCCTTAGGGCATATATGATATCACATAAACACATATTTAGGTGAATATATATATAGATATTATCCTACTGTAAAACTACAAAATACTGATTACAATCATCATAAGGTCAAAACTGATTTAAAATATCAACTTTATGAAAACTTCGTACCCTATTTGGGCAACCCTAAAATCAGAGGGTAGAGAAGCATCCCAGTTTTCCCATGCTGCAATCAACTCTACTTTATGGTATTAAATTATTCCCCTTTATAAAAAATGATTCAATGTGGCCAAATATGGTTGCGTATATGGCTTAGAAAGATAAGTGGTCAAAGATAGCCGCAATTAAGACATTTGAAATGTCTGAAATTCAGACGCAAGAAGTGTCTAAAAATTTTAAGACATTTTAAAACGTCTGAAAAACGAGCACTCCTGTTTCAGACACTTAAGTGTCTGAAATTCAGACGCAAGAAGTGTCTGAAAATTTTCAGACATTTTAAAACGTCTGAAAATTGAACACTGCGTTTCAGACACTTAAGTGTGTCTGAATTTCAGACATTTCAGTTTACAGTGTGAGGACTGTAAAAATATAGGTTCATTCAATTGTGCGCGTTTAAAACGGATATATAAGCAACGAATTTTTCAAACAAATCATTGAATTTTGCTACCCAACCTCTCAGATGTCTGCAACCAAAATTCTTAACCCAAAGAGCATAAAAGGGACAACTGTCGCGTTGTATATACCCAAGCCTTTTAAGGATTTATTCACATATGAAATTATTCACATTTATTCTACTTTCACATATGAAAGTGTAACGGAATATGAAGTTTGAATAAATTCCGTGCATTAGATTTTGGGGTACAGCTATCGCGAAAATCGTAAAAAGGCAGCATAGCAGCGCCATGTGTTATATGATTTACACGAACATCTAATCAGAACCCACTTTTGTCAAGGTATAACAGAACATGAAATTTGATGAAATTCCGTGCATTAGTTCTTGAGGTAAGACTAAAATTGTATAAATCCTAACAAATGCAGCATAGCATCGCAATCTGTTCGGCGATTTACACCAAAACCTAATCAGTTGCAACTTATGTTAGTGTCTAACTAAATATGAAGTTTGATGAAAATCCGTGCAATAGATCTTGAGATACAGACATTGCAGAAATCGTGAAAAAATGCAGCATGGCAGCGCCACCTGTTCGACGATTTACACCAAAACCCAATAAGCAACAATTTATAACAAGTTATAACTGAATCTAAAGTTTTGCTGAATTCGATGCATTAGTTCTTGAGATAGAGAGCCCACAAAATTTGTGTCACACACAAACAGACATTTTCTAAAACCAGTCAAATCGGGTTGAGGACCTTCTAAAACGTATAAATCCGTCGATAACCGGAAGTCGAATTTTTTCATGAATCGAGCACTTTATTCTTGTAAAGATAGATAGATGAACATCAAAATAAAACTGACTTCAAGGAATTGTTTTTAAACGTACTGCGTGAAAATCGGCGTACTTGTGAGAGTGTTTCGGAACAACAGTGTTCGTGGTGGCAACTCTTTATTGTTATCCACATTCACTTTAAATTCCATTGTTACTAATATCGCTCTTTTTTATGCACAGTTTTGACATGTCCCGGTATCAAACTATGTACGATAAGACTACTATTTCAAAAACATAAGTAGTATTTGTACTTTAACACCATATTCTAATATCGCGTCAATTGTGCAATTTTCCCTAAAGCTATCGAGCGTCTACTGTATACACTAAATTTTGTCACGATCATTATATTATCATGAGTTTATATTATCATGATGCGACTGTAATAATAAAGATAGGTGTTTGTCTCTGGGTGTGTATACGCGCACGCACTGTACTCTGAAAAAACAATGCAGTCCTCACAGCCGCAAAATTTGACAGGAAAGTACTTCTTTGCTTGAAGTCATGGATATCGAAGACAATTTCTGGAATTTTTCAATTAATTTTTTATGCGAATTTTTTCAAATTAGTAAAAAAGAATCCGGTTTATATATTTTATCCAGTAAACTTTGTCTTCTTTTCAATAAAGTTTTTTCGAATTCTTGCAGCGATTTTTCAATTTGTATCAATTTTTAATGTTATTTTTAAAGGGTTTTTTTTCACGTTCCTAAAAGAATCTGGTTTAAATATTTTACCCAATTACTTAATTTCGTTCCCTGCTGTTTTTTTATCTTTTCCGAATTTTTAATGCGATTTTTTGACTGTTTTTGAAACAGAGAAAATTCTCCGGAAATTTCTGCAATAGCCGTGATTAAATTCGAATTGAAAGAATGTCAAATCAGTTCTGATAAAAAAGCTGAAAATTTAATTTGCCTCTAAATAAAGAAAAATCGCGATAATTTAGGATTCGTTTGTTTTGAGACGGAAGTGGTCGTAGCTTGGTCGGGGATATGTTGCCGAAGACAGCCCCCCCCCCCCAATCATAGATTTCTTTAATTCTATGTTCCTTGAAGAAAAAATAGCCAGCAAAACTCCACTAGTAATGAAGTTTTCTTTCAGGAGCAGGGTTTGAAATAACGTGCGGGATCGCGGGATTTGTGCACAGAAAAGGAAAATCCCGCATAATAAAAAATGCTATGCAGTATTTCCGCCCTCCAAATTCTTTCGCGGATCTGGATTTTTCAGTGAGTATTTAAAATTTTTTTGAAGTCCGTGATTTTTATTTTTTTATGGAACTTGTCAAAATCAATTCGTGACTCGATCCCGGAAAAATTTGAGAATTTTTTCAAACGGTCGTGAAAAATATCGTGAATTTCGATAAAAGAGTGCAGAAAGAAATCGCGAATTTCGTCAAAGATAGCGCAAAAAAATCACGAATTTCGATAAATGATTGACGAGAAAATGTAACAAATTTCGTCAAAAAGTCGCGGAAAAGAGTAGAGGATTTTGATAATTCGTACAGAAACATATCGAGAATTTTTCCTATCGGTCGCGCAAAACTATCGCGAATTTCGACAAATGACCCCTGTAAAAAAAATCAGTTTCGTGAATAGGTCGCCAAAAAGAAAAAAAAATCGTCAAAAATCGCGGAAAGAAAAAGCGAATTTCGTCAAAAGATCATGTAAAGAAATCACGAATCATCGAAGGATCGTGCTAAAGAAATCCCAATTTCGTCAAAATATAGTGGTAAAAAATGCGAATTTCGTCAAAGGATCGCGGTGAAAAACAGGAATTTTGTCAAAGGTTAGCGTTAAAAAGTGCAGATTTCGACAAAAAATCGCGTAGAAAAGCGTGAATTTCGTCAAATAATTTTGGGAAAAATTGTAAATATCATGTAATGATCGCAGAATAAAGTTGCGAATTTCTTCAAAATTTAAAGCACTAGGCTAAAACATTGAAACCGGGTCCTTTTCCTAGTTTCAAAAGAACTCTGCGAAACGAGGAGAAACTCCAAAAATCGCGTTAAAATTTTCAGAGGAAAAAAATTACTGTATTGACTTGAAAGACCATATTCCTTTTACGATTGTCAAAATATGGTCGCGAAACACGAAATTCAACCAACCAAACAACTTCAGATTAATTTTAATTTTCTGTGTTATTATTTCTCATTTTCAAAGGAGGGGAGGTTCTGTGCACCCCCACCTTTCCCTTGGCTAGTCGCATTTTACAATTATTATTTCACATCTGCATTCCCTTTCAAATTTTTTTGCTTCATTCTAGACTTTAGACTGCGAAATCTCAGAGACAAATAATTTCTGTTTCTATCCTCGTCAAGAACTTGCGTTAATTTCTCATGAAATTGCAGAAACATGCAATAGAAAAAACGGTGTTAAAAAAAATCTCCCACAAAAAAAGATGCCAAAGTGGGATTATAAAACCTCCTTTTTGCCTTACAATGACTAATACAGATTCTTGTAAATATTTTAGTTTTAAAAAAGATAACGAACACAATTTTAAAAAAAGAACGTGGATTTTTTTTTTTTTAATCACAGTACGCCTATGTATTGTGTACGCAGTCAATAGAATATATTTTATAGAATTTATTAAAACAAAATAGATTATTCTTATAAAGTAAAACATGTTTGTTTGGCCTCAACTTGATGATACTGGTTTAATTACATGCAAAATTTTTTATAACCTAATAATTTTATAAACGTTGTAACTTATCATTTAATATTATTATTTTATCAAAATTTAGGCTGTTAGTTTTCTGAACTAAGCTAATTTGCTAAACAAATTGAACTCTGCTTTCACTTCTTTTTTCTTTTGTAGATTTCGATTTTTTTAAATAATTGTGCTCGAGTCTGTGCAAAGGGCACCCCCCCCCCCCTTGTTACGCCTATGGAAAACCATCGTTGTTGTATAAAAGAGATGTTACTACTGATTCATTTCTATATACTATTCAAACAAAAATTAAGTGGTATCGACGTTTGCATCAACCTAATAGATTTAATCAGTTGAATCAGGATGTCTTATTTTCATGAAATATATTATTGCTGAAAATATTTACAGAACAATTTATGTCAAGTTTTATTATAGCTTTGTGTTTACTTAAAAATAACTGAAAGTAGTTTTGATAAATCCATGTTTTGATTCTAAATATAATTATATAAGTGTTTTTAACTTTCATGGAATATAGTCAATTTTAATTTAAATAAAATATTTGTTTTCAATCAGTAGAATGACGCTATTCAATGGAAGATAAAAGCTTAGATGTACTTTTAGTCATTGGACGACCTCAAAACACTTAAAAGTTCGTACAAACTGTTTGAAAATTTTTGATACAATGGCGGATCTAAGGAGGGGGCGAAGGGCGATCGCCTCCCCCTTGGGCCAATAAAAAGTTTGCAAAACGACATTATGCATCCTCACGGAAAATGACTTGGGGCGGAGCTCGAGACCGGCGCGACCCGACCGGGTCGCGCCAGTTTAAATACAAGAGACTTGGGCTATGTCAGGTCTTCTCTCTTTTAGAGTCGGTTCGTGCCCTGATCTTAACTTTTTCTGCAGATTCGGGTCGGGGCTCACTCCCCCCCCCCCCCCTCCAGATCGATCCTGGCCTGGACTTCAGTTTTCCTAGAGGTCTGCACTGGCTAAAATTTCCAAGTCGGGACTCGGCCCGGAATAAAAGCTAAACATTCGGTCCGTGTCTGACCTTATGATAAGCATTATTGGCCCGACCACGACCCATGCACTCCTCTAAGTTCTCCCCACCAAGCCCAAGTTGATCTGGCATATTACTTATTTGTTATTCGTAAAAATCATATTTGTCTTGACCATTTGTTTAGTGAAATCTTTAGAAATGTAATTTGATTTGATACGATACAGAGATGCATTTTTTAAAATCTACTTTTTTTCTTTGTAGAGTTTCAAAAATATGATTTTCTTTTATTATCCGTTCTTTTCATTCTAAACTGATTATCTCACTGAATTTTCATTTGAATGTAATTGTCTAAGTCGTATTTTTATGTAGTGTTTACGTGCATAATTGTCTAAATAGTCATTAAAATGTTGTTGTTTTTCTGAATTCATGAATTTCGAACATAATCTGAAAATAATATATGAGCATAAGTAAGTGTGCTTTATGAATAATTTTAATTACAAAATGCAGGTAGGGCTGGAGTCGATTTTCTAGCTTTTATACCGGGCCGGGTCAACAGTTTTTTAATGTGGATTGGACCTGGAAACTTCAGCCTGGGTAAACCTCTGACTGACATATCGAAGCCTGCTTTATTTTTTTTTTCTTAAATGCTTCTTTCAGCCATCATCCCAAAGCTACTGAATATACCGGGTGTTCTAAAATGGACTGACTGATTTAAAAAAAAAAAAGAATTGCAAATGGTGACACATATTAAAAAAATACTTGCAGGAGGGTTATGTAAGATGTCGGGAACAGGGGGAGGGGGATTCTGTTCCAAATTTTCCGAAAATTTAACCCTCTCGCTGTGCATCGCGCAATTTCTACGCAACCCACAATTTCGCAGCAAATCTTTTTTTATGATCTAATTCTATTAAAAAAAACCCTTTCACAAAGATTTTGGACATATTTTAACTCTAAAATATATACAGATATGAAATGTGTAATAAAAAATATGCGCAATTCTTGAACCTATTTTGATTATATATATATATATATATATGCAGCTTAGAGGTCTGCATGGGCCGAAATTTCCGGGCCCGGGCCCGGCCCGGCCCGTAGAAAAAAAATTATTGTCCCGGCCCGGTATAACAGTTAAAAGTTCGGCCCGAGCCCGGCCCGGGAAAAAGTTTAAAATCTCGGCCCGAGTGAATTGCTACAAAACATTGATTTTTACGTCGATTTGGTTAAAAATTGACTCTTACGAGGAGTTCTGACAAAAAATATTTATCTAAACTTCTTTTTACGCTTCTAAACTTCATTTTTATAGAAGTGCCGCAGGCTGTGATATTTATTTTTTTAATGAGTCGCTATTTCTTCTATGTAAATATTTCAGTTATCATTAATATTGTTAATCCATATTCCATGCATTGAATTGTTAAAAATCTGAAAAATGCTATACAGTAAAATCTTCTAAGACTGAAATACATAGAAAAGAAAAAAAATGCGTTATAGACAAGTTCCTTCTTAGCAAATGTAAATGTATTATATACTCTTTTCTTAATTATTAGTATATTCATTTTGCATGTATCAATACGTTTTTCAGTTTAAAACAGGATGACGTCATAGGCAGGTTCCTTTTCACACGTTTTACTATATTTTAATTTAGCTATATTTAGCTATTAAATTATAATATAAATATAGTATAATATATAGTATAATATATAAATTTAAATATAATTAAATTATTATATAGCTAGCTATATTAGCGTAGAAATTTACTATTCTTTAAAAAGAATAAATGTGAATGTTTAATTGTAGAATAATGGCGGTTCAAAAATTTGTGCTTGTTTTGCACAAGTCTTTGGGACAGGCTTAATTTTACTGACCTTTGAACGGACAGGTCACGCCGATAGAATGATTTTCATATGAGCTGGCTCAAAACTAGTACTGAAATTTTTGGGCTGTGAAGACTAGAGAAGAAACCAGTCCCGGCTCTGTACAGAAAAAATAAGTTAGGCCGGCCCGGCCCGATTCTTCCTGAAAAAAGTAGGGCCCGAACCCGGCCTGGCCCATAAAGAGTAGTCACTAGGCCCGGACCGAGCTTTCAGAAAAAGTATGGCCCGGGCCCAGCCCGCCCCGATTCTCGCAAATGAAAATAGCCCCGAGCCCGACCTTTGCAAATCTCTAACGCAGCTACACGGTTAAGACATTCGGTTCCGAAAATTTACAAAATTCACCTATCCGGTCCTATTTAATATTCGGTCCTATCCTGTCCTATTTAATATTCGGACATACTAATAATCGCGAATTTTGAAAAATGGTCTCCATAAAAAATTTATTTCGTCAATAGTTCGCAGAAAATAAATTCAATTTCGCCGAATGATCATGAAAAAAACGCGAATTTGGCCAGAGAGCTACGGAAAACAAAGTTCTTCAGATGATCGCGGAAAGCGCCAATTTCTTCAAAGGGCAGTGGGAAAAAACTCAAATTTCGATAAAGGACCGTAAAGAAGTTGTAAATTTTGTCAAATAGCCGGGAAAAACGCGAATTTCGTCAAAGGATCGCGAAAAAAAATATATAAATTTATCACAGAATCGAGAATTTCGTCAAAGTATCATGGAGAAAACACGAACCTTCATAGAATCGTAGAAAAAAACGTACAAAAAAATTTAGTCAAAGAATCCCTTTAAAAACGTGAATTTCGTCAAAGGATCGCTGAAAAAACGCGAATTTTGTGGAAAGGTCGCGGGAAAGAAATGCGAATTTTATCAAAGGTCTGCAAAATTACTCTAATTTAATTCTAAGATGGTGTCAATTTGACACTATCTGAACATATTGTAGGTTTTTTTTTTTTTTTTTTTTTTTTTTTTTTTTTTTTTTTCGTTTAGAATTTCTATGCTATAATTACTTTCTAGGAATTATCCAATAAAGGTCTCCTTCATAAATTTGTTTACTTAGTAAGTTTCGCACAGTTAAATTTTTTTGTTTATTTGTAGAAATTGCGAATGGGGTCACATTTGCTGCATCTTAGGCAATCAGGGAATAAATGTAAGCTTTCTATCATTTATCCCATTTCATGAGAAATAAAGAGAATTTTTGGCATTTTGCCAAATGTATTTCACTAGATGGCGCTATGGGTACAGATTTATCATTCAAGCGAGTATAGATATCTCCCTGATTTCTTTATTTCTTTGTTCTTGTGTTCAGTTTTGTGTAAATTTCACTATTCAACGAAATGAATCGTCGCGTCGTATGAACAATATAATTGCCTATGGGGGCCTCAATTACCTATCGGGTCACCCTCTTTTTAAGTCTTGGGCATTTAGGTAATATTTTGATCTTAGTACTGCGAGGGTTAAACTATTATGAGTACTATATGAATATTGTGTAATGATTTGATGCGCCATTATTTAATTACCCACGTACTCTTTCAGATCACGCACGTTACTTTTTTTTTTTTTATCTTGGATATTTATTTCCATATTTTTAACCATGGAGTAACTCGACACATGTAAACAGCCCAATAAATGTTTTGAAAATGACTCGGATAGAGACGAAACATGCAAACAGTCCAATATACACTAAAACCTCCCTATAGCGACAAGGTTCCGTTCCAATAAAAACTAGTCGCTTTGAGAGGTGGGTCTTAATGGAGGTCATGTTTAAATCTAGATTTTAATTGTTGAAAAAAAGGTAACGATTATTGCTACTAAAATTTATTTTCCCCATTAGAAAACAATATGAAAATTTAAGTATTAAACAAAAGTTAATTACGTAAGTTAATTACTGCAGAGTTTAAAAAATGAATACATTGACGTTTGCTTTGATTTTACAGTTTTATCTTTTATAACTTTTATTTCCAAGTCCTTTTAAAGTTGAGTAAATAAATGCATTTTTTTTTTTTTTTTTGACGGGAACAAATAATGAAGTTTTCATTAATTTATCTATTTCTTTGAGAGATTCCTGACAGAATATAGGCGGAGAAGTCTATTGACCTTCATTCTTAATTTGTCTTTAGAGTTAAATTCATTGCTTAAAAAGGTACAAAAAGGGGTTTAAACACTTTAAAGTTACCGGTATAAAAAAAATTCTAAACTTAGTTTAGAAGTTTGATGAATAATGCGCTCTCCGGAATTATTTTTCTAATAAAATCTTTTTCAAGCGATCAGGTAAAAACGAAATTTGTTTTGTTTTCTTCAAAGAAATTGGTCGCTTATGGAGGGTGTTCAATTGGGATAGCCTCTGAATGCAGGTAAAATTAGTATTGAGCCTATGGGAATCAATTTCGTTCTATAAAAAAAGGGTCGTTCAGGGAGGTGGTCGCACAGGGAGGTTTCACTGTAATTGTTTTTAAAGTTTTCATCTTACACCTTTTAGCAATTAAAAGAAGTATACTATTATGAGTACTTTTAAGAATTTGTCCAGTAGAGAAAACGATACTTTAACTGAACTGAAAATAATAAAATAAAAACAAGTTGGAAATTGCTCGTCAAACGTGGCAAATGAGGTGCGTTCGTACTATAGCTAGTTTTATAATTATTTTTTGTACCCCATATTGTACTGAATGTATATTTTTTTGCACTTCATAAGTGCACAGTCTGTAACATCAATAAAATATGCACTTGCAATAATTTTTTCCCATTCCCCGTAATGTAGCAAAACACTTTTGACTGGACCTGTAATTAAACTATACATCCGATTTTCATAAAATTTCAAATGGCTCGACAAAATTTTGCAACAATTATATATTTAAAATTTCAGACCATTTGGAAGGCTTTAACATCATTAAAATGCACTTGCAGTAATTTTTTCCCATTGGCCGTAATGTAACGGAAAACTTTTAACTGTCACTGTAATTAAACTATACATCCTATTTTCATAAAATTTGAAATGGCTCGACAAAATATTGCAACACTTATGCATTTAAAATTACCATTCGGAAGGCTGTAACATCATTAAAATGCACTTGCAATAATTTTTCCCATTGGCCGTAATATAAAGAAAAACTTTTGGGTGTCCCTGTAATTAAACTATACATTCGATTTCCATAAAATTTGAAATGGCTCGACAAAATTTTACAACAATCATATATTTAAAATTTCAGACCATTCGGTTGGGTAGTTTTTGCTCTGTTATATGCGGACAGACGGACTGAACGACGACTATAGGTGCTACGTATTTATATAACTACGAACGCACCTAAAATCGGTACTTTTCAATCCTTGGCGAGAGAACGAAATTTGGCAAAGTAATTTCTGGAAACCTATTCTTTGTTTCATATAAAGAAACAATATTTTTAAATAATTAAAGAATTTATTTAATATAAAAAAGCAATTTATCTATTTTTATATACAAATAACTAAATTGTATATAAAAAACAATAATAATATCTCTAAATTAAATTTATGCATGCAAATTCTTATAAAACAAGCTAACATTTCATAAATTTTTGTTTTCGTAACTGTTTGTATGTTTTGAAGCCCGAATTGCGCCAAGATTTTAAAAAAAAAAAACCCACAAAGGCCTCTTTACTGAAAAAGTACCAATAAATCTTGCATTTAAATCTTCATTTTCAACATTTTTAAAAGCCAGAAAATAATTGTGCGAAATAATTTGACTTTACGTATTTATTTTAGTGGAATTCAAAAAATATTTTTGGTACTTTTCGGTAAAAAGGCCGAATTCGGAATTAATTAGGGGAAAGCTGGAAATTGTTTTAATCCCTTCTGTTTAGGTCTAGAATTAATATGCTATGTTTTCCCCCTCGTACTAGGTGAGCGTTAGGAAATATGTATAGAATTATAGCCAAAAAACACGTTTTTTTGCATACCATAACAATATCTCAAAACAGCTATCTCTGTCAAAAACATTGTCAATACAAATGTTGTAGAGCTTAAAATTCTGAGTAAAATGAGTACCTACACTTAATACTTATGTTGAATATTAAGTTCACAATTCTACTTCAAAATTTTAGACACATCATCAGGGGGATGACCTTAGAATTAATTAGGAGAAAACTGTAAATTGTTTTAATTCCTTCAGATTAGGTCTAAAATAAATGTACTATGTTTCCTTCCTCGTACTTGGGTGAATGTTAGAAAATATGTACATATTTATTTTCGAAAAACACGTTTTTTTAGCTTCATTAACAATATCTCAAAACAGCCAACTCTATAAAAAACATTGTTAATGCAAATGTTGTAAAGCTTAAAATTCTGAACAAAATGAGTACCATCATTAACATTTTTGTTCAACATTAAGGTCGCAATTCTATTTCAAAAAATTTTCTTAATCGCTAATCAATAGCTTGAAGCCAGGAGAGACCAAGTTAACTTAACAATATCTCAAAATAGCTAACTCTATCAAAAACATTGTGAGTACAAAAGTTATAGAGCCTAAAATTCTGAGTAAAATGAGTACCTACACTTAATATTTTTGTCCAATATTAAGGCCGCAATTTGAAACATTGCTAAGTTAACTTGGTCTATCCTGGCTTCAAGCTCTTGATTTGAAAATTTTTGAAATAGAGTTGCGACCTTAATGTTGAACAAAAATATTAATAATGGTACTGATTTTATTCAGAATTTTAAGCTCTACAACATTTGTATTGACAATGTTTTTTATAGAGTAAGCTGTTTTGAGATATTGTTAAGGAAATTTAAAAAAACGTGTTTTTCGAAAATAAATATGCACATATTTTCTAACATTCACCCAAGTACGAGGAAGAAAACATAGTACGTGCATTTTAGACCTAATCTGAAGGGATTAAAACAATTTCCAGTTTTTTCCTAATTAATTCTGAGGTCATCCCCCTGATGATGGGTCTAAAACTTTGAAGTAGAATTGTGACCTTAATATTCAACATAAGTATTGAGTGTAGGTATTCATTTTAATCAGAATTTTAAGCTGTACAACATTTGCATTGACAATGTTTTTGACAGAGTTTGCTGTTTTGAGATATCGTTATGGTATGCAAAAAAACGTGTCTTTTGACTATAATTCCATACATATTTCCTAACGCTCACCTAGTACGAGGGGGAAACATAGCATATTCATTCTAGACCTAAACAGAAGGGATTAAAACAATTTCCAGCTTTCCCCTAATATATCTGTATATATATGTATATATGTATGCATGTATAACACTGGCGCCCGGCTAACCGAAAAGTACCATATTTTTTAATGTCAATAACACAATATTTTCCATTTTTCACTATACATTTGTTTACGTAGTATTACCAGTAGTATGCACCAGGTGGCGTAACTTACGGGACAAAGTCAGTTTATAAGTTGGCAACCATCGAAGACAATTTCTCCCATAGGCTTTCAACGGATTGTCAAGTCTGATAATATGATAAGGGAGTCTTGTAAAAAACAATAATAATATTTACAAATTAAATTTATACATGTAAATTCTTATAAAACAAGCTAACAGTTCATAAATTTTTGTTTTCTTAACTGTTTGTATCATTTGGCAACAAATCTCACTTTTTGAAGCCCGAATTGCGCCAAGATTTAAAAATGAAAAAAAAAAAAACGCAAAGGCCTCTTTACTGAAAAAATTACCAATAAATCTTGCATTTAAATCTTCATTTTCAACAAAACCAGAAAAATAATTGTGCGAAGTAATTTGACTTTACGTATTTATTTTAGTGGAATTCAAAAAATATTTTTTAATGTCAGTAACACAATATTTTCCATTTTTCACTATACATTTGTTTACGTAATATTACCAGTAGTATGCACCAGGTGGCGTAACTTACGGTACAAAGTCAGTTGATAAGTTGGCAATTATCGGGGACAATTTTAGCCATAGACTTTCACCGGATTGTCAGGTCTGATAATATGATAAGGGAGTCTTGAACAACATAATCAGTGGAAGACCTCGATTTTCATGGCCTACATAATCAGTTGAAGACATCGATTTTTGCTTTGCAAGACGATTTTCATTTCGGCGTCGCTCTTTGGCTTTGGATTTTTCCATATCTGATAATTTGCGCCTACCCAGTTTGTAACTTTTTCAATTTTTAATGATTTTATGCTTTTCGATTACCTATTCAAACAATTTTTAACGATTTTATGCCTTTCGATTACCTATTCAAATAAACATTCTTCTAAAAGTAAAGCCTATCGTTAAATTTCGTTAAAAAAAATAAAATGCGACCATCATTTCGCCCCATTCTCGACCGAAAGCAACAACCATTTCCAAATGGTTAAAAAAAAAGGCAACTCGTGAGAAAGTAAACTCGTGAGTTATTCAAATTGCTAGCTTTTCAGAGAACTAAAAATTCTTACGTGTGATTGATCGCTCATATTTTATCAGAAAGATGGGTTTAGCATTTAGTTCTATAAAGAGAATTTCAACAAATTTTTATCACTTGATGTTAAAGTTTATTTTATTTCAAAGACAAGATAGTGATGTGTCCTTGGAACGAAACGACTATTTGGAAGAACCTAATGATGAATACCAGTTCACCTTGAAGTTGCAGTGTGGGCTCTTTAAGTTATTGAAACAGCATAAAATTATGAAGATCGAAAACGCTGCTAAAGCTCTGATTGAAGAAGGGCTATTTCCGGCAAAACATTTCTGGAAAATAACTCAGAAAATTATAGAATTTGGAACGGAGGGGCAGCTAACCATATTTGAAAAAGATGCCAGCATATGGGTTAGATTTAAAGCTCCAAAATAAGTCCTAATATGTGTTATTTTTTCGCAAGATTTAAATGAATTGTCAGAATATCGTAAAGCTTCTTTTTGTACTGTTTACTGAAACATTTGGTCATTCTTTATATGTTGTTTATATGTTTCTTTATAAATTCTTTATATGTTGGTCTCTATATATAAGTTGTTAAAATGACACCTTTGCAATAAATTGCCTTATTTAGCTATCTATATTTCTTTTTTATTATTTATGACGAACATTATAAAACTTTAAGGTACTACTTAGTTATCCCGTCGACCAAAAATATATCGCCGAACTATGAGATGAAATGCCAATAATGAGTGATCGTAAATGTCACATTCACTTGACTTTAAGCATGTTAAACGCGTTTACATCATCAAGTGATTTTTTATTTCGACGTTTTATTTGTATTTTTATTAATGTTATACTAATTTATTTGTTTTATCGTTATTTAATATAAAAATTGTGTCAATTTGTATAATTTGGCGAAATTGGTCGACGGGATAACTAAATAGTAGCAATTTTAATATCAATTCTTAATCGATTTTAATTTAAGTATTAAATATTGCACAGCAGCGCAATACTTATTTATTTCCAGTGTAACTTCTCAATGTTAATTTAACATAGAAAAGCCTATACTTTTAACATAGGAATAACATAGAAAAGCCAATACTAACATAACTTTTTGACTATTTTTCCCTGATGCCACAATTTTTACTTATAGGTCTTACGTAATATAGGATATTTCTTGTAATCGTTTTGAAAATCGAAAACATTTTTGGGTACTTGTTAGTTCTCCCGTCGACCAAATTACTATCCCCAAATTGTAAAATTAAATGCAATAGTTGCCATTAATTAAATAAATGTGAGATTAAATGCCAATAATGGCCAATAAAACCAAAAATTCGACGTTTTGTTTGTATTTTTATTAATGCTTTACTAATTTATTTGTTCTTTCGTTATTTAAAATAAAAATTGTGTCAATTTGTATAATTTGGCGAGTAATTTGGCGATTTATATAATTTGGCGAAATTGGTCGACGGGATAACTAACAAGTACCAATTTTTGGCACAGATGTCATATGGGGGCGATTTTTTTCTGACGCTAATATCATATACGCAACGGGTACTTAAGTGGCGCCAAAGTGTCGTTATTTTGCTCGATATGGTAACCTGGATGTTGTTGTTTATGCTGTTCATGTTTTCGCCAAATTGGCGTCAGAAAAAATTGCGCCAATATGGAGCGTATATGATATCTGTGATACATTTTTTTGACGGATTTACACGTTTCAGACACTGGAGATTCCGAAAAACATATTTTTGGAAAATAAATTCGTGCGTCCGTCTGTATGTGTGTGTGTCTGTAACCGCTCTATCTCCCGCACAAATTGAGATAGAGATTTGAAATTCGGTGTGTACTTAGAGAGTAATAATAGGAAGAATCCTATTGAATATCGGTAACCTAGATTAAACGAAACAATTTTTTTCGGACTCTTGAAACATTCGTTGTGATAAAAGGTATACAACATTTTTCGAAATTGTTTATTTTAAGGAGTGAATATAAAAAACAATAAAAAAAAACATAAATTTTGCATCATGAATGAACTCAATCGGATAATTAGTTGCTGAGATATTTGTAATTATATTTCTCACAATCTTCGATTTTTCATGACCCTGTATTTCATTCAAATTTCAATTCAAAGATAGATTTTAATTGGAAATGAGACGCTTAATCCGACGCAGTAAACTTTTAGTTAATAATACGATTATAATTTTTCGAGTTATAAGGATGTTTCTTTCACGCAATTCGGTACTACTCGATTATCCCGACGACCAAAAAACTATCGCCAAACTATAAGATTAAATGCCAATAATGGCTTACCGTAAATGTCAAGCATTTAATGCCTCTCCATATAAGGGTTTTTACCATAGGGGAGACCCTATTCTGTCGCCAACTTGGCGGTATATCGCAAAATTTGGCGGCCAAAATGAGTCGTCAAATTGGCGGTATCTCTGATATTTCGCCAAATTCCCATAGACTTCCATTGTAAACCAATAGCGTTTACTTGCTTACAGAAAATCAACAAATTGAGATATTTTAATGCAACAAAAAGTAAGGCACAGATGTCATATACGCAATATATTGGCGCGATTTTTTTCTGACGCCAATGTCATATAAGCAACGGGTACTTAACTGGCGCAAAAGTGTCGTTATTTTGCTTGATATGGTAACCGGGATGTTGTTGCTTATGCTGTTGATGTTTTCGCCAAATTGGAGTAAGAAAAAAATAGTGCCAAAATGGGGCGTATATGACATCTGTTCCAAAAGTAATATTAGCTTAAGGGGTTATATTAATTATATTTAAGGAAGTCCACGTAAATTAAATTATGAATAAAAGTAACATGGTACAATGCTTAGCAAATCTCACATGTTTTATTACTTACCCATCACACGTAGTATACGGTGATGGTGATCTTGATATCTTGTGATTCGGATATCCTTTGTGATACGGTTATCTTGTGATCGTTTTAAAAATCGAAATTTTTTTTTGACGTATTTACACCTTTCAGACACTGGAGATTCCGAAAAACATATTTTTCGAAAAAGAATTTGTCCGTCCGTCTGGGTGGGTGTGTGTGTGTCTGTAAACGCTCTACCTCCCGAACAAATTGAGATAGAGACTTGAAATTCGGTGAAGTAACAATGGAAGAAGCCTATTGAATATCAGTAACCTCAATTATCCGGAACTATTTTTTTTAACTCTTGAAATATTCGTTTTGATAAAAGCTATACAAAAATATTCGAAACTTTTTATTTTGAAGGAGTGAATGTAAAAGACAATAAAAAAACATAAATTTTGCATCATAATTATTTGCGGATAATTAGTTGCGGGGTCGTTCAAATATTACGTAAGCACCTAGTGGGGGGGAGGGGGTTAGCGATTTGCATATTTTTGCTGACAAGGGGAAGGGGAGAGGTGGAATGATGCTTACGTAAGACTTTTTTCAAAATCTCTCAATTTGTTTAAAAAAAAATATTAAAAATTTCAAATTGAAAAAAATAAATAGCAAAAGAATATTAAACTTGTAGTTCTGATTCTCAAATTGACAGGGCCGGCCCAAGGGGTGTGCGAAGTGTGCCACCGCACGGGGCGCCTAGTCGCGGGGGGCGCCAACCGGCGGTAGGAGTAAAGAGCGGCGTAAGTAATTTTGGATTCTACTTTTTTTTTTTCTTTTTAACATTTTCTATAACCAGGTGAGAATCATTTGTTGCGTCTAGGTAGATCTGCTGAGCAGGGAACCTTCTTTGTTCTTAAAGGCAGTAAACGTTCACATATAGCGACTTCTGTATTCTTTATTTGAGTAAAATACAAAGAACTTGTGATGAACATATCAGAAGAACGTGGGATGTTAGGATGCGTTCTTTAAGGGTGTTCTCAAATCCAAAAGGGCAACTTTCTGACATAAGTTTTAATTTATTTTTGTTCGAAAATGCATGAAACTAGCTGGTGTTATTATTCAGAAACTATGTCATCGAGCTGTTTTTTTCTGTTTTTTTTGCAAACGCAATAGGTCTTTCAGAAAATTGTGTCAAAGTGGACGTTTTGAACCGAATTTACGCGCGGAAGTAGAAAAATCACTCAAGAGCGGGCGAAAAACGGGTTTGTCACGTGATCAAATTCGTTTATAACTCGATGGGTAATTGATGGATCAAAAAATGGAAAAAACAGTTCCGATTCCAAATCGCTTCCATGGCCAGGCTTTCCAATTTTATATCTTTCCGTTAAAAAATGAATTTATAAATGTGTCAGAACGTTTTGCGCTTGTTGAGCAGAGCAGTTAAGAACAGCCTTAAAGAAATCCCTTTAAGCTAAAAGTTCAGATTACCTTCCTTGAAACTGGAAAAGGACCACCACCTATTCAACTCTTCCGCTTCCTTATGGAGTGCTAAATTCTTTTGACTAATTAATTGCGCCGTAGCTGATGGGCGCCAAATTTAGGAAAGCTTTAAACCCAAATTATCTCACATATTTTGGCGATAAACAAAAATTGCAGATTTTTTCCACCTTGTGTAAGTCTGAATGCATTCTTTAGTAAAATATTATGTCCGAAAACTGAAGAAAGAAAAATTTCACTAAATGTTTCTAGAGATAGCTCAAACCCATTTTGTACCTTACATGATTACGTACCTGACAGGACCCTCAAAAGGATTAAATGGAGGAGAGGGCGCACCATATTTAGGGAGGCTTTAAATCAAAATTATCTCACATATTTTGAGAATAAACAAGAATTGTAGACCTTTTTGTTTCCTTGTGTGTCGTGTGTGAATGCATTCTTTAGTAAAACATTTTATTATATCCGAAAAATGAAGAAAGAAAAAGTTTCCCTAAACCCATTTTGTTCTTTACATGATTATGTACCTGAAAAGAGGATCCAAATGATTAAATGGAGAGGAGGGGGGGGGGCGCTATATTTAAGGAAGCTTTAAATCGGAATTATCTCACATATTTTGAAGATAAACAAGAATTGTAGACATTTCCCCCCCCCCCTTGCAGAGCCCGATCAAGCTGAAGTAGGGCCCAGGGTCTGTTAAAAAGTTGCCCCCCCCCCCTACCTCAACGTTTGCGGCGGCACATTCAGAAAAAAAAAAGTAGTTTTATTTGATGAGTTGACAAAGTTGTTTGCGTGAAAGTTTCGAGTTTACAAAAAAAATCTAACTTACAAGACTAACCAAGAAAATGAATTATCGTCCACTTTCTCAAATAAGCATTTATATAATTCACAAACAAAACATCTCTGATTCACAGTTTATGTTACAGAATAAATGAGGACGTCTTTTTCAAAACTCGCCTTATCCAAAATCATAAGAAATGTGTTTTTCTTAACAGTCTAGTAATCATTTTTATAATTCTGGCATAAAATCTTCTTTTATATTGAAACCAATAGACACAGTATGCTGTTTTTGGCATTTTCCCCAAATTTTATTTTCTGGATACGGCAAGTTTTGAAAATTATAGGTACTCTCAAAAAAACTTTTGAAAAGGACTTTTACAGAAAAATTAAAATTGAAGGTTTTTTGTTACAGTAAAACTTTGTTTTTACGTCAGGGACTAAAATATAAAATGCAAACAGTGGCAAAACTTAAATTGTGATAAAATACGCACAAATTTGTGGGTTCCTGAAATTGATGGGCCCACGGACGAGGCCCCGGAGGCCCGTGCATTAATCAGGCCCTGCCCCTTTGTATGTGGTTTGTGAATGCATTCTTTAGTAAAATATTTTATTATATCCGAAAAATGAAGAAATAAAAAGTTTCTCTAAACTCATTTTGTTCTTTACATGATTACGCCATGTTTAGGGAAACTTTAAATCGAAATTATCGCGCATATTTTGAAGATAAACAACAATTGTATAGACCTTTTTCCCCTTTATGTGTGTGTGTGTAATCACTACTTGACCGGAATGTATGCTATATACTGTGCTTCAGAATCCGTGTTCATATCTTATTTATTTTAAAAACAAGGCTAATTTTTTTTTCTATTTTTCAAATGAATTTTTCGAGAGATGAATGACTAATGAATTAGAAATTTAGACATTTATTTGATATTTTAAGAGGATACTTTTCAACTATTTTTGTTAGGAAAGCGCAGATAATATTTAATTTCTAACACAAGTATTTTCACGTGAATATTAAAAAGAGAAAGAATAGTTTGATCAAAATTACGTCAGATTAAAAACGATTAATTTAAAATGTCTCATTTAAAAGAACTTTCTTTTCACTTTGTTAAAAAATACCAGGAGACAAAGACTCTGTTTACTTAATTCCTTTTATATTAGCTTATTTTGAAATGTTGTTACACGTGTCTACGTCATCAAGTTATTTTTATTTCGACGTTTTATTTGTATTTTTATTAATGTTGTACTAATTTATTTGTTTTTTCGTTATTTAAAATAAAAATTATGTCAATTTGTATAATTTGGCGAGTGGTTTGGCGATTTATATAATTTGGCGAAATGGGTCGACGGGATAATCAAGTAGTACCGCAACGGATTTGGCGTTAAAATTGCCCAATCAAAGAGAAATGAATAGAAATCCGTTTATAGAGAGATCGCCACTGTTTTTTAAATTATAATTCAATCTTTCGAAATCTTTTTAAAGTCGATCAAATTAGCGTGCATTTAGAGTCTACGGTGTCTGGACGGGGGTTGGCGAGCGTAGCTCGTAGGGGACCGAGCCCCTAGTATCTTAAATAATTAAAAAAAAAGCATTATGTTTATGAAATAAGCATTATGTTTATAAAAGCATTAAAAGTTTATGAACGAATAATTTACGAATATTTTAAAAATTGTGTGAAAAAAAGGCCAAATATTTTTAACAGGTATGGTGGGGGGGGGGAGGAGGGGGCGCCCAAGAGAATACTCGCACGGCCACCAAAATTGTCTTGGGCCGGCCCTGCAAATTGATACTAAGCATAAAACCCCATCTCAAATGGCTTCTAAAAAAAAAAAAAAAAAATTCAGAACTGGAAAAAGTTTAAATGCCCTGTATGCTGCCAAGGACTCCATGTCAAGTTCTCAAATTCAAAAACATCGAACCACCAAACGAACAAAGCTTGAAGAAATCTGCCATGATAATCCAGACATTAAAAAAATTAGCTTTGAGGAAATCAGTAGAAAGACCAAGTTTAAATGTAGATCAACCATTATTGCTTAAGCAATAGCAGACATAGCTATTATTGGAAGCGCTGCAGATACAAAAAGAAGCGAGTCAATACGTCAGTAAGTATCAAAACTCTCAATGACTTGGCTGCAGAACTGAAAAAGGTTGGTTTTGCAATAAGCAGGAGTGGAACATATCTTCGTTTGCTTCCAAAAAATTCCTCAACCATCGAGGGTTGAAGACATGTCACCACAGTGCCGGTAAAATTTTCTCGGGTTCAGGCTGACTATCACCGATCTCACATTGATACTCAATTTGCAGTAACATCCATCCGCTATTTAAAAACTTTAGCTTCAATTCTTGGACCCATGCAAGTGTTTTTTCTTTCACAGGATGTCAAAGCACGCGTAACTTTGAGAATTACAGCAGCCGATAAACAGTCTCCGATACTGATGCATATGGAATATCGTGTATCCTTACCCGACCACGTCTGGGGTCATCGCTGAACGCCACAAACTTATCCCATCTGTTTACGCTGGTATTTTGATTGCTCCCAAAATGGCAGGTCACAGTAAAGCCATAGGTTATTCTGGTCCAACGTTTATAGTTATAAGAAGTTGGAAACACAGTTCTTCCAGTTCTTCCACAAATTGCATAAAAAGCTAAATAACTCGAAAAGTGTTGGTCGTAGGGGTATTCTGCTGCGCCAAAATCAGCTGCTTGCAGCCTAAGTGAACTTTTCCCCCCGTCTTTTCCACTATTCCGTTTACCTCTAGCACAATTAGGGGCCTGCCGGGGAGGGGTCAAATGTGGCTCTTCATTATAATAGCTTTTATTTTTGTTATTGTCATATTTTTGACACTTTTTTTATATACTTCATTATTATTTCTACTGTCACCATTTTTTGCCTCCCTCCCTTATCTATAACAGTTGCTACTTTTTTCCTAATTGGGCTAGAGACATGGTTTTTTCTAATTTACATTCATTTTCGACTGTTATAACAGTCCCAAGTCACATTTTACACTTTTTATAAGTTGTTAAGGTTTTTCCTTAACATTGGCAACTTTTACAATTATTAAGATATTTTCTGGTTTTTTCTTGATTGTACTAGGGGTTGCACACAATATTGATCCCACTAAAATTATTTGACCTTGCACTCATTTCTAAGCTTAACATTGACTACTTTTTTATTTATTATTTGAGTTATTCTTCTGATTTTTTCACTAGGATAACTCATATGGCATATTTTCTTGATCCCAATATACATTTTTACATTTAATATTTTTTATCCTTAACAATAGCAACTTTTTTGTTTATTGGGTTATTTCTCTGGTTCTTTCTGGAATGTACTGGAGGTTGCCAACAATTTTGTTCCCATTATAATTAATTGACCATACAAACATTTCTTTGCCTATCATTGACTACTTTTTTATTATTTGAGTTATTCTACTGATCATTGGGATTACTCATATGACATACATTCTGTTGTTACTGGATTACTATTCTGTTTTTTTCTTGAATGTACTGGAGGTTGCCAACAGTTTTATTCTCCTTTTAATTATTTGACCTTGCACACATTTCTTGGTTTAGCATTGACTACTTTTTTTTTATTATTTGAGTTATTCTTCTGTTTTTCATTGGGATTTCCCATACGTCATATATTCTTTCCCACTAATCACTACTACAATTAGCACTCATTTCCTTATTATTAGCAACTTTTTGATTACTGGGTTTAATGTAAACGATTATTTAATTTGAGTCATACCATGTCCTACATTCTTGTTCCCATTTACTATTTTACATTTAGCACTACATTGCTGTTGGCATTATCCTCTCCGTCTCATTTTACCCTCCTTGGTCCTTGGGAGGTCCCTGCACTGATTTTGGCGCACTTACATTTAAATTTTAAAGTTTAAATCTGTTATATTGTGTTTTACATTATCTTACAGGCAAGTCGGCGGGACCCTTGTAGTGTTGGATGAGTATTGTTTGCTTTCCTACTGCAGTACATTAAGAAATATTTTCCAAATGTTTTCCATCTGACAGGTCCACCCAATCTACCATTACTCCCTTTACTCCTTTTTTACTCCTTTTTTGGTTCGTTTATGGGAAATCGAGACTCGACGTGCAATACTCATACTAGAGCAATATTGCTGAAGTTGTACATAACAGATCAACATTAAGAGTGATTAAATGTAAATTTGTGTACTAATAAATTACTTTCAATGATTTATAACAAATTATCAATATCAAAAATGTACATATGTAAATTTGTCTATTATTTAAAATTGAATTAAATTACATTTTATATTATATACTATATTATATAATTCTTTATATTGTACATAATTACGAATTCCTCATCAAAATTTAACGCTACAACTCCTGTGAAAAATAGTGAGATAATGTATACATGCAGTAATGCATTTTTCACAGGGGAACAATGTTATTGGTAAAAGAGTAGTAACTGATAATTAATAATTTAAGTGTATGGTCTTGGTGGCACGGGAGCAATAGCACATACTTCCCTTTTTTCTCCCATTAGTAATGGTTTTACTATCACTATCTTTTTTTTTTTTTTTTTTTTTTTTTTTTTTAATTCAAAATTACCCCCCATTTGGCAATTTAATTTTATTCTAAGTCATCTCCGGTGGTTACGACCACTGGTTTTTGCTTTTAACTATCTATTTCCCTTTCCTTCAAAGATGTGTGGCAGGGGCCTAGTGGCTCCCCGATCCAGTTACAATATAACTTTCAGATATAAATATACTAAATAAATAATTCTCACGAAATAATAGATTATAAAAAGTCCAAAATAAAAGTGGAATAATGAATAAGTCACAAATACAAGAAGAAAGCTCTTCAATAGGCGAACATTCATATGAAATAAGTAGCTCGGAACCGACGCTCCTACAAATATTTCACGTATACAGTCAGAAATTAAAAAATAAAAAGAAGAATAAATTAAATAAAGAACAAAACGAACTTAAAATAGCAGAGTACAAAGAAAAATTAGAATGTGCTCTGATGAAAAGTGACGAAATTGAGCAAAACTTGAAGGAAAAAGAACATGAAATAATGGAGTTGAAAGAAATCGTAGAGGAAAAAGAGAGAATGATGATACAACTGGATCAGACAATCCAAGAATTAGAAAATCAGTTAATAACTACCCAGGCGACTCCAAAGCCACAGAGAGTAAAGGATCTTGTGGAGCATGAAACTGAAGGATCATTTGATTCCAGTATATCAATACACTCAACACCAAGATTAAATACTAAAGACCTTCCAAAAAATCTGACAACATATTCAGAACCCATGGCAAAATTAATGTCGCTGGAACAATTGATAGATAGCTACAGCAAGACGAAGAGCACTCATGCTAAAGGAGCGTCTAGTATGGCAGGAAAATATCTCATCAAAATAAAACAAAAAATAAGAGAATTAGATGACAACAAAAATAATCTGGAAAAAAGAGCGGAACAGCAGGAAAAGATGATTAGAGAATTAAAGGAGAAGAGTAGAAGAACGGGGACAGGAAAATCGGGCAGACATGACTTAAAAACTACAGAAGAAAGAGCAACTGAAATATCTATACAAGAAGACAACACACAAAATTCCTCAATGTCGACTCAAGATCCTCCGGAGGAAGTAGCCACGCCGAGGTATGGTGAACTTGCTATAAAGAAGATGACAATGACTCAAATGATAGAGATTTATAAATCACTTACAAGAAGTAGAAGAAGAGGTGATTGTGAAGAAGCTAAAAAATACCTAGACAAAATTATCTTTAAAGCAAGTGAAATGGTGAAAGACCTTGAAATACAAAGAGAAGAAAATAATAGAATAACGGCGAATCTCAACACCGTCAATAAGGTGACGTTAGATCAACGTCAAAAAATCCTTGAACACGAACAAATCATAAAAGATCAATTAGAAACGATTAAGAAGTTGCAAGAACAGCCCACTCTAACAAATGAATTGGAAAAATGCAATAAAGAATTGAATGAACTACTAGAAAAAGAATTAAAATACAAAGAAGAAATAGAAAAACAATTAAAAGAAATTAGAAACAAAAATAAAGTAATAGAAGACTTAATTCAACAGCAAAATACAGAAGAAACGATACCTTATACTAGAATCATCTTGGAAGAACTTAAAAAGATAAGAGAAAAAATAGAAACAGTAGAGGAACAACAACCAATCATAAAATGCAATAATATAGAAGAAAACATACAGGCAAATACAGATAATTCACTATATTCGGAGGTGGCTGCAATACCTAAGAAGACAACAATTCCAACGGTACATGCACAGTATTCAAAAGCAGCTATCCTGATAACTCGGCAGAAAAACACGAATATGTCGCTCAATGACATAAAAATCATGCTAACAAGAGAAACTAGAAACACAATTGAATATAAACAAATATATTGTGAACTTGCCAAAAACAAAAATACACTAATAATTAAAACGTTTAGTGATGAAAACACGAATAAGCTGCTTGAGACGATTGAGAAGATAGAAACCCTAAAAGACATTGTGGATATAGAATATAAGGCTGCGGATCTCCGAAAACTGATTCTTTTAGGGATCCCGACATATATGGATCCACAAGAAATAATAACCAATCTAAAAAATCTTTATGCTTCAGATATTCCAATAAACTACATTAATAGAAAACAAAGAGAAAAAGCTTCAACATACCAACTAATTTTTGAAGCAGAAGCTCCAGTTGCGATTCATCTACTGAGACAACGAAAGATCGTCATGGGATTTACATCGGTCAGGATTGCACCTTACCAACCTATATTAAGATGTAAGAACTGTCAATCTTTCGGACACGTGGATCAGAATTGCCGACAATCTCCAACGTGTGAATACTGTGCAGGACGCCATGATCAAAAATATTGTTATTACAGAAATAAACCACAACAACACAGATGCAGAAACTGCATGGGGAGTGCGAGTGACTTCCCGCATGCAGCTAGTTCTAGTGAATGTCCGACTTTACAATATTTAATACTACAGCGAAGCAATCTAGCACAAATAAATAAAATAAATTCGATATAGGCAGAAACTGTGCTGGAACAAATAGCGACTTCCCGCATAGATCGAGTTCATCAGACTGTCCAACACTACAGTACTACCTATCACAGAGAAATAAAAATATACAAATTAATCAAGAAAGTTCAATCCGATAAATGAAGAAATAAATAATTCTAATAACTCAACAAACTCAAACAACTCCAATACTCAAAATGGAAATTTAACAGTAAACCAAGAACAAATAATAACAGAAATTCTGAATAACCCTGTAAAACCACAGAAAATATATATTCCAAATGAACTAACCTTTATTCAAATTAATCTACAGGGATCAAGTTCTGCAACATCAACCCTAATGGGATTTGCAAATCAGCATAAAATACTAGTTCTTCTATTACAGGACTTTTACTACTTTAACGAAGCCATACGGTCAATTCCGTCAAATTGGCAAGCATTTATCTCAAAAAATAAAACAGCGGCAGTTGTGGTAACTCGAAAGGACGTGGAAGTGATAGAGACATATAAAGACGATAATGCAGTATTCGTCAATCTTACTACTGAATCCGGTAAGATCACAATAGGCTCTGTGTATGCCAGACCAAAAGGTGATTTCAGAGGTGATATGAAGTGGCTGGACTTCTTCGAACCATTGAATCACATCATAATGGGAGGAGACCTCAATGTCCACTTGTCACTTTTAGGATATCAGAAAGAAGATGAACGGGGAAAAATTTTGACATACTTACTATTATCTAATAACTTAACTCTGATCAATGATATAGAGGCACCTCATTCATTTATAGGACAGCCGAATCGTCCCATGAAGGGGAATCCAGATGTAACCCTTTGTACACAAGACCTGGTGGACTGCGTGGACTCATGGTATGTAGATGACACACTAGAGAGCACGTCGGACCACAGGTATATCAGATTCTCATTAAATCTTAAACCAGTTATTCTAGACCTTAAAAGATTTAAAACAAGATACTCAAATTTTAAAAAATTTAATTACATCTTGAAACCGAAAATTAATAATTTACTTAAATCCTTATCTGATACTAAAACTCGACTAGAACTGGATGAATGGCTTGATGGTTTTAACCAAGTAATTCTAGACACCTGTAAATCCTCACTAAAAACAAAAAGTTTCAAATTATATCCAACATTTGACTGGTGGACGGCAGAGCTGAAGGTCCAGCGAAATAAAATCTCAGCATTACGGAAAAGATTTAAATCAACAAATGACCCAAAGTGGAGAACCCTCCTACAAAGAGAAAGAGCAATATACAAAAAACGTATAAAACAACAAAAAACTAAATCATGGCAGAGTTTCTGCTCTAAAACAAAAGACAAATTTGGCCAAGCCTTTAAAATAGCAATGAATAAAAGACTCAAAAATAATCATTTCATACACACAACACTACAGGGTTCAACCCCATATACTACAAAATTAGACACTTTCAACATATTACTTAACCACCATTTCCCAATACATCAAAACCCGCATCCACCTCTCATGGACCCAGCGGCAGAGGAAGATCTCCCCCCCCTCCCCCCCTAATATCTTTTAAAGAAATAAAATCAGCACTTAATGAGCAAAATAATTTAAAAGCCCCTGGATTTGATAAAATTGATGCATTTATTATTAAAAACATATACAATAATTTTAAACATCTAATACGTGACTTATATAACAAATGTCTTACTCTTAACTACTTTCCTAAATCATGGAAAATAGCAAATGTGATCTCTTCGCAAAACGTAATAAAAATCCACGCCAACCTTCCTCCTATAGACCCATTTGTCTACTTCCCATGCTGGGAAAAATCTATGAGAGGATCCTAAAACGAAGAATTAATCACTACTTAGAAAAATTAAATGTTCTTCACGGGGCCCAGTATGGCTTCCGTGAGAACAGAAGCACAATTCAACTATTAAACAAATTAAAACATAAAGCAAAAACGTATCTTGAAAAATATAAATACTGCAGCATTATCTCATTCGACATTGTAGGGGCGTTTGACAATATCGATTGGGTCACTTTGGGTCAACAAATTAACGAATTACCAATTCCGCAATATTTAAAATGTATCCTTCTTAGCTTCTTATCCGAACGAGAACTAATAACAAATTATTTATCAAATAACATTAAAAGACCAACTTATCAAGGCTGTCCACAGGGGTCGTGCCTTGGGCCGCTTCTGTGGCTAATCATAGCAAATATAATCTTAATAAACTTTTACAGTAAATTCGAAGACCTGTATGTTTTTTGCGATGACTTCAATATGGTTGTCAAAGCGAGGAGCAGACTCATCTTAGAGACCGAAACCAACCAAAAAATAAAACTTTTTTATAATATTTGCAATAACTTAAATTTACAGATTTCAAAGGAAAAAACGACTTTTATTATGTTGGGGAAAAACACTTTGGATAAACGTCCACCAACCTTTAAATTGGGTAACTATACCATCAAGCCATTAAAGGAAATAAAAATTTTAGGGCTAATATTCCAGAGTACTTTAAAATGGGACAAGCACATAACTAGCATAAAAAACAAAATTTTACAGCTAACCTCATCCATTAAACGGGTCTTCTCGGCTACTTGGGGGGTGGACAGAGGCTATCTTAGAACCTGGTACATAGCAGTACTAGAAAAAATTATAGATTATGGTTCGGAGGTGTGGTTTGGAGACCTCAGGATAAAAGATAAACGCGCTCTCCAATCCATCCAAAGAACTTGTCTCACGTCAATAACCAAAACATATAAAAATGTTGCAACACATACGTTACAGGTCCTATTAGGAATACCACCAATCTTAATAACACTGGAATATAAAAATCTAAAATACAATATTTTACACAATAAAAACTTATTACTTAAAGAACCCAAACCAATATGTAAAGATGATATAGAAAATAAAATCCTAAAATATGAAATAAATCCGGAAATTCATTTAAATAACTTAATAGTTACAGACAAAATTATCACAAAAACTAATCTTATTTCGATTTACACAGATGGTTCTAAGGTGGACTCTGGCACAGCATATGCAATGGTAGCCTACAATCATAACATTAAAATTTATGAAAAAACAGTCAAACTGAGAGCAGAAAATTCAATCTTTCAGGCGGAGCTGCACGCAATAATTTCGGCAATTAATTGGGCCATTAACTCCCCTTATACAAAATTCCAAATATTAAGTGACAGTCAATCTACTATTAAAGCCTTAGACAATTTATTTCCTACTAACCCTTCAATTTATTACATCCATAATTTAATTAAACAAAATCAAAATAAAATTTTTTACATTACTTGGATAAAAGGCCACATTGGCATAGCGGGTAATGAACTGGCGGATGAGCTGGCGAATGATGCCGCCCAGTACTGCGACCTACCAGTGGATCGAGGAGTTAAATTGCCTCGGTCCTATCTTATAAAATGTATTCGAACCCAATTACTGGACAGGTGGCAGTACAACTGGGATCACTCAGGGGGTGGCAGATATACGCACGGGCTGGTACCAAAAGTTCAGAACCAAATAATTTCAAAAGATAAAGTATCTATTTACTTTTTAACAGGCCGCGGCAGCTTCCCGTCTTTCCTTTATAATATCGGCAAAAAAGATGACGACCTTTGTAAATGTGGTGGTCGAGGAGACCCGATGAATTACATTTTCGGCAACTGCAAATTCATGAAGTTTAAATTTCACAGAACAGAAACGACAATCCTTCAGGACATCCTAAAAATAATTAATGACCCGGCACAACTTAAAAAACTATATGCTAACTACGATATTCTCAATAGCCATTATTCTTTTATTCAATATAAATACATTCAATAATTACCTCTTCTGATTGCCTGTGGTGGACATGTCATGGGTCCACGTGGTGTATGGAAGGGTGTTTTTGAGATTGTTTTATTTTTAAGAACTTAAATACCACTAGAAATATTGTAAATATGTATAAATATTTTTGTTTAAAAGGGTGAAAAAAAGGGAAAAAAAATATTTCTTATCAAATGAAAAGATGAATGTAAATACTTAAAATTTTTTCAAACAGTACGTAAATTCCAAAACATATAAATCATAATCGTAATATATTTCTAGGCTCGCCCTGAAACAATAGGGTAGCCAATTGTGATTGGTAAAGAATCGCCATCTTAAAAAATCATAAATTTTTACAGGCGGTCCGGGGACACGGCACTTGCCTCTTGTGCTCTCTTCGGCGTGTCAGGCGGGTCGTTCTGAAGTCTTCTTTCCCGGAGACTGGGGTTCTGGGCTTGTTTCCGCAGGTAGTAAAACTTTTCCCTGCCCTGGGCTTGGGGGTTACACCTAACCATAAGCCAAAAGCGGGTTCCCAGGGTGGGTGCTTACTTACTTACTTACTTACTTAGTAAATAGTCATGCTCAGGATTTTGAAACTCTGTTGACACTCAAAGACTTTGAAAAATTAGAGAAAATAGAAGAGGGTTTCATCAAACCTGTAATCATAGTTACGGTTCATGGAGGTTCAGGTGAGAATCCCCGCTACCAGAAAGTTACATCGTTTGCTATTAACTCTTTCAAAAAGCATGATTTAGATGGAATTTTCATAGCGTGCAATGCTCCTGGAAGAAGTGCATATAATCGAGTAGAAAGGCGAATGGCACCACTCAGTCGAGATCTGTCCGGTCTTATACTCCCTCATGACCATTATGGTTTCCATCTCGATGAGAACGGTCGCAGTATTGATGAAGAAATGGAGCAAAATAACTTTGCATATACTGGTAAAACTCTTGCTGAAATCTGGAACTCATTAAACATTGACGGTTATCCTGTTACTGCCACATATGTTGATTCAGGCGAACCAGACTCTCGTGGCTATGACTTGGCTATGTGGTATTCAAAACGCGTACAAGAAGTCAACACTTGCTGCAAATTGTAAAATGCGAAGAAAAGAATTGTTGCTCTCCTGCACTTAGTGGATTATTTCGTATATTAAAAGGACGATTCATTCCTCCTCCAATTAAAATAATACAATCGTCAAATGCATCATTACAAGTGAGGAGGGGGAATTTATAGATTTAAGTCTCCGTCTGGCCTTAAATCTGAATATTACAGCAAAGGGATTTTTAAAGATGCCGTATGACTATTTTTGCCCTTCCATAAAGTCGCAATTATCCGCAAGAACTCATGGAAGTTGTGGCCAATATCATGCATCTCAGAAGTCAGCAAAGAGACACAAAAAATTCAACACAGTGAAAAAAGCGAGAAGTCCTGCCTTATACGATCATTGAGAATTGCTGCTCGTCGAGGAAATGAACTTATGTGCGTCGTAAAATTCGAGAAAGATATGGAAGATGTTGACTGGATCAATGAAGATGAAGTTGATCAAGATTGCATCCGAAAAGAAAGCGATGAAGATAATCCAGTAAAACTGGAAACCAATATCATGACAGATATGGAAAAATGGCTTGAGCAGCCGTGGTCAGCATCGGAATAGATATGGGCATGTTCAAATTTAAATTTTACAAATGGCTAAGTTCTTCTAAAATTGTGATCTAAGAAATTTTCTTAAATAGAATTGTAAGGAAATAAAACAAACATTTTTTACATCTTCAATAGAAGAAAGTATTGTAATCGAAATTTTTTTCGACTTCCGGTTTTCGACGGATTTACACGTTTTAGGGGTCAGAGATCCCAAAAAACATGTTTATAGAAAATGTCTTTCCGTCTGTCCGTGTGTCTGTCGCCATTGTACCATCGAAAAGTGCATGAAGTTACGCATAGAATTGAACCAAATTTTTGTTTTAAGTTTTTGGCTATAGCAAGCAGATCCTCCCTGAATTTGGAAAAAAATTCGCCTGTAGGAGGCGCTTTAATAGCGATTTTGAATATTGTACCATCCAAAAGTGTATGAAGTTATGCATAGAACTGAACCAAATTTTTTATTTTAAGTTTTTTGGATATAGCAAGTAGGTCCTCCCTGAATTTGAAAAAAATTCGCCGGTAGGGGGCGCTGCAATAGCGATTTTTGTGCGATTTTGAATATTGTACCATCAAAAAGTGTATGAAGTTATGCATAGAATTAAACCAAATTTTTATTTTAAGTTTTTGGCTATGGCAAGCAGGTCCTCCCTGAATTTAGAAAAAATTGGCCGGTAGGGGCCGCTGTAATAGCGAATTTTGTGCGATTTTGAAAATTGTACCATCGAAAAGTGTATGAAGTTATGCATAAAATTGTACCAAATTTATATTTTAAGTTCTTGGCTATGGCAAGCAGGTCCTTCCTTATTTTGGAAAAAATTCGCTAGTAGGGAGCGCTGTAATAGCGATTTTTGTGCTATTTTGAATATTGTACCATCGAAAAGTGTATGAAGTTATGCATAGAATTGAGTCAAATTTTTTGTTTGTTTTTGGTCATGGCACGAAGGTCCTCCCTGAATTTGGAAAAAATCCGCCAGAAGGTGGCGCTATAATTGGTTCTCTGTGCCATTTTCATTATTGTACCATCGAAAAGTATGAATTTATGCATAGAATTGAACCAATTTTTTTGTGTACGCTTCTGGCTATGGCAATCAAGTCCTCCATGAATTTGAAAAAAAAATCTGCCGGAAGGGGGGCGCTGTAATAGCGATGTTTGTGCCATGTTCTTTATTGTACAATCGAAAAGTGTATAAAATTATGCATACAATTGAACCAGATTTTTTGTGCATGTTTCTGGCTTTGGCCAACAGGTCCTCCTTGAATTTCGAAATATCGCGCGGTAAAGTGTCTCTGTGATACCGTTTTTTGTATACTTTCCTTGATTTTTCGTACTTCTATTGTCCATCGGCGGCTCGTGCAAAGGCGGGAACTGGCTTCCTGCTAAGCCGGCTATTCGAAAACATCTGATAACAACAGAATAAGGAAAAACTATTAATTTTAACTAATATCATGATATAGATTAACTCGTTTTTAGTTCGTTTAATTGACTGAAGCAGAAATTTAAGACGAAAATCAAAGTTGGTATTGTATTGAACTAATAATATTGAAGTATTAGCATGTGTAACTAGTTTTTGAAATATTAAGATGTATAAGATAGAAGAAAGTTTTGAGATTGGCACTAGTTTATTATTTTTTTTAAGTCGAGTACAGTTTTTTTTTATTTGAATTAAGGCCTAATTTTTTTCAAATTAAATTATTACTGATAAAAAATTGGGGGGGGGGGGGGGAAATGCAACTTTCTTACGTAATTATTAAGTGGGGTTTACTATTTGCTTATTTTTGCTGACAAGAGGGGAGGGGGGTCAAAAATTGCCAAAAACATGCTTACGTAATATTTGAACAGCCCCTGCCGAGATATTTGTAATTCTATTTTTCACACTCTTCGATTTTCCATGACCCCGTATTTCATTCAAATTTCAATTCAAAAATATGTTTTAATTGGAAATGAGACGCTTAATCCGACGCAGTAAACTTTTAGTTAATACAATTATAATTTTTCGAGTTACAAGGATGTTTCTTTTACGCAATTCGGTACTACTCGATTATCCCGCCGACCTATAAGAGTAAATGCCAATAATGGCTTATCGTAGATGTCAAGCATTTAATGCCTCTTAATACCTATAAGGGGGTTTACAATAGGAAGGACCCTGTTTTGTCGCACACTTTGCGGTATATCGGCAAATTTGGCGGCCAAAATGAGTCGTCAAAAGTGACGCAAAATTGGCGGTATCTCTGATATTTTGCCAAATTCCCATAGACTTCCATTGTAAACCAATAGTGTTTACTTGCTTACAGAAAATCAACAAATTGAGATATTTTAATGCAGCAAAAAGTAATATTAGCTTAAGGGGTTATATTAATTATATTTAAGGAAGTCCAAGTAAATTACATTATGAATAAAAGTAACATGGAACAATGCTTAGCAAATATCACATGTTTTAATACTTACCCATCATACGTAGTATAGGGTAAGTCTTGTAATGGATTTAAAAATCGAAAAAAAAATTTGACGGATTTACACGTTTCAGACACTGGAGATTCCGAAAAACATATTTTTAGAGAATAAATTTGTCCGTCCGTCTGTATGTGTGTGTATCTGTAATCACGCTATCTCCCAAACAAATTGAGATAGAGACTTGAAATTCAGTGTGTACTTAGAGAGTATTAATGGGAAGAATCCTATTGAATTTCAGTAACCTCGATTAAACGGAACATTTTTTTAGGACTCTTGAAACATTCGTTCTGATAAAAGGTATACAAAATTTTTCGAAATTGTTTATTTAAGATGTGAATATAAAAAAGAATTAAAAAACATAAATTTTGCATCATGAATGAACTTGATCGGATAATTAGTTGCCGAGATATTTGTAATTCTATTTTTCATACTCTTCGATTCTTCATGACCCTGTATTTCATTCAAATTTCAATTCAAAGATATATTTTAATTGGAAATGAGACGCTTCATCCAGCGCAGTAAACTTTTAGTTAATAATACGATTATAATTTTTCGAGTTATAAGGATGTTTCTTTTACGCAATTCGGTACTACTCGATTATCCCGACGACCAAAAAAGTATCGCCAAACTATAAGATTAAATGCTAATAATGGCTTATCATAAATGTCAAGCATTTAATGCCTCCCCATACCTATAAGGGGGTCATTGGGGGACCCTGTTCTGTCGCCAACTTGGCGGTATATCACCAAATTTGGCGGCCAAAATGAGTTGCCAAAAGTGACGCCAAATTGGCCGTTCCTCTGATATTTCGCCAAATTCCCATAGACTTCCATTGTAAACCAATAGTGTTTACTTGCTTACAGAAAATCAACAAATTGAGATATTTTAATGCAACAAAAAGTAAGGCACAGATGTCATATACATATTGGCGCGATTTTTTTCTGACGCCAATGTCATATACGCAACGGGTACTTAACTGGCGCCAAAGTGTCGTTATTTTGCTTAATATGGTAACCGGGATGTTGTTGTTTATGCTGTTGATGTTTTCGCCAAAGTGGTGTCAGAAAAATACCGCGCCAAAATGGGACGTATATGACATCTGCGCCAAAAGTAATATTAGCTTAAGGTATTATATTAATTATGTTTAAGGAAGTCCAAGTAAATTAAATTATGAATATAAGTAACATGATACAATGCTTAGCAAATATCACATGTTTTATTACTTACCCATCATACGTAGTATACGGTAAGTCTTGTGATCATTTCAAAAATCAAAAATTTTTTTGACGGATTTACACGTTTCAGACACTGGAGATTCCGAAACCATATTTTTAGAAACAGAATTTGTCCATCCGTCTGTGTGTGTGTGTCTGTAAACGCTCTATCTCCCGAACAAATTGAGATAGAGACTTGACATTAGGTGTGTACTTAGTAGGGATGGGAAATACAGTTACTTTTGGTTAACAGGTTATGTCATTCCACACTTGTACAGGTAACAGGTTCCAACAACCTGTTATTTTTATAACATATAACTAATCGCTTTGTATCCGGTCGACAGATGTTTTAATTAGAAGGCGTTTCAAAGAAAATGTCTAAAATAATTTTTTTGACGTAATTATAAATCTGCTTTACATTCTGATGAATCAAAATCAGTGTCTGGTTAAAAAATTAATTTTTGCAAGACAAAAACTTACCTAGTTATAATACTTTGAATTGCATGCATTTTTGGCGTTTTCTGACACTAAAAACATATTTTTCCATTTATAGTGATTAAAGCATTGAAAATTCATAAAATTCTAAGCATCATAACTCGGAAAGTTTTGACCATACAAGAATAAATTTTTCCTTTTTACTTATTAGGACATGACAAAACTTTTTCTAAATACAACTTATAGGGTCCAGGCGTTGTATAAAATTTGTAACTTCTTATCTACTTAAAAAGTAATTATTGAAATGTAAATAGATTTTTATGTGACGCAAAACAAAATTTGAAACATTTTTGCAACTGGCTATACCTCTAAAACTAACGGCTTAGAAATTAGTTAATGGTAAAAGATAAAATATACGCGCTGTATAATATTAAACACAGTTTTAACAACGCGATTTCTAAAAAAAATATTGCATACAGCATAGATTATGAAACATTTTCCAACACATTCAGAATACTATAACAAAACTTTACAATTTACAAATGTGGAAGATGACGTCTTAATGAACAATTTGGAAAATGCAGAATGCATTTGAAGACACGATTTCTGCTATTACCATGAATAGTACAGTTAAAACATATGATTTTTTTGCAGCCCTGTATATGATCTACAGCATACTACATAGTATGCAAAAAGTTAGTTCAGTTAAACGAATAATACACTTTAAAATTTCCGCTCAGCAATTTTAACAATGTTGTTGAGAACTTTTGTTCGACTTTGTATATGATCTAGAATTTATAAACACAAAGTAATATTTAAAAAATAGTTAAATTTAAAAAAGCATACGACAAATGAAAATGCACTTTGTGAAGGGGAAACCCCCCACACTTGAAATTAGAGATATGGCCAGCTGTACAAGTGTAGTACATTGGGATGTCTCACAAAAACCCTATTTGTGAGCTCTAATCCCCTTGACTGCAAACAGATCCAACAAATTAAAGATGAAAATTTTATTGAAGAAATGTTGACATAATATACTGATGGGGTGGGCCGCTTAAAAAGAGCGTGGGTTACACCGTCAGAGTATCAGGCCGAATCAGGGTCGGACTGGGTCAGTGTAAAGGGCGCAGACCTTGGATTTTCAGAGGGCGCAAAAATTTTAACGAACTCAAGTCAATTTTACTTGTTTCTGTTGTATCTGGCTTGACAAGGATTAACACACTCGCATAGCACCAAGTAAATGATAATGGCTTAAATTATATCTTTAACTCTAGATAAAAGACTTCGTTATATTCTACGTGCATGTTTAAAGTTCCATCAATCCTACACAATACTACGCAATTTTTTAAAACACATCACATAACATCTAAAAGCTCCAGCAAGTTGAACACAGTAGTAGATTACTGATATCAAGAATAGAGCTTTCTTAATTTCTTCTATCGACAGACACCTTGCAGAAAAAAAAATGATCGCCCCTACCAATTTTCCTGAAAATCACTGTATAAAAAAGACATAGGATTCCAATTGATTATGAATAATATTTACTATTAAATGATTTTCATAAATTTTGCGTTGGAGGCTGTCTACATATTAAAAAATACACGAACGTTCATTTTTCAAATGGATTTTTCAAATGTTCATTTTTCAACATCCACTTTTGACACCCTATTTGAGTTCCTTGCTAGCCAGGAAAGCGATAAAGCTTATATGCTTTTCTTAAATCTTAATACTGTTATAAAACAAAATGTGTCAGGGATTTATCCTTAACCCCTTGGGGACGAGCAACACGTATACGTGCCGGAAATAGGCCTAAGGATCCTCGTTTATCCTCACCAGTAAAATTTTGCTGTAAAATTTGCCTTATTTAATCCGAGCATTTTTCCGATTTGAATAGGCACAAACTTCTTTTTTTTAAAACCGGTAGCAAAGTAATAAAGATTTCGTAAAAGGTTCCCGTCGCGAAGGGGTTAAATTTAGGAAAATAAATTGAAGATCTTACAAGAAAAAGTACCAAAAACTCTCAATTAGTCCCCAGTAAAATTTTACAGGAGTAATAATTTTATTAAAAACTTACTTTACGTTAAACAAAATTCTACAAAATATTTCTGGTAAGTTTCTACGATTTTGTTTGGTTCCTTTGATAACGGAATACGGTCCCCTTAAATTATGGAAAGGAAAAATTCTCTATATCTCGAAAACTAATAATTCAAATGAGCTGTACGCACAATGCTTTTAACAGTTGTGGTTTGTTCATAATATACATATATATATTTAATATGACTTTGTTAATTTTCTAATTAAGAAAAGTTTTTGAATTGAAAAAAAGTCTGGAATAAGTTTGGGTGTATTCACTGTATCACTAATGAATTAATAAAATATCAATCAGATAGTTTTTATGAAGTTAAAAATTAAGTTTCTGAAATGGATTTATCTTTAACAACCTCAAATTCAAACCCTATCAAGATTTAAGATAATGTATATAAACTATGCCTTTTTCCGGGCTCTCTCGATCCAAGAAAATCAAATAAGGTGTCAAAAATGGGTGTTATTGCTTGAAAATTAAAAGTTGGTACAATCCTTAATAAGTATACGACTTCAGAAACATAATTTATACATAATAATAACTAGTAGATATTATTTTCAGTCGATTGGTACCTACATATATTTTTACGATTATTTTTAGCAGAATTTGTAAGTTGTAAACCACATTTTTACCCACTCTCACCATTGATGCACTAAGGATCCTTAGAAAAGCTAACGCGATTTTTTGCACCAAGCGCCAAATAGAGTTGCTGCGGTATTGCTAAGGGCTTCAACCTATTTTTTTAATATATTTCTTTAAAGTAATATGAATTAGCTATCAAGCCAGTTTAAAATGTCATAAATTCAATTTCTGTTACAATCTGAGAGAAATTACTTTTTATTATCTACCGTTTTATTAATATTAATATTATTAACCAAGTAACATTTTTAAATGTGGTATCTGCAGATATATCCTTCAACACACACAAGAAACATTGAGTATGCAAACTTCGTTTAAAAAATATGTATGTTTAGAACAAAAATGTACTTTCCGTTTGGAAATAGAAATTTTGAAAACTAAATCTCAGGCTTCTTTTGTTCTTTTATAAAAGTACCACGTATTATAGGGCATTGGAATGCTGAAATATAAGGCTATTTGAATGTGAAAATAATACTTGCTTGTGGAAATAATTGGTATTTTTTATTCTTAAAAAATTACTGTTATGCGTCCATAAAGAACTGAATTGATATCACGTTGTGAAAAGGTTTCAACAGAAAAAGTGCACCCTAAAAAATTTCTTTGTTAGTCTAAAATCGCTAAAACAATTTAGTAATTTTACTATTCTCAGCACACTGTTCCCATGATTTGCAAAACTTTTATCATTGTTACAGATCAAGGGTTTCCCCAGGGATTGTATTCATGCAGGATACATAGCCAGTATTTTATAACCGACTTCAAAAAAAGGAGGAGGTTCTCATTTCGACGCATATATATATATATTTTATGTATTTTCACTGATTACTCCTAAACTATGCGCGAGATTACTATCCGAAAATGATGGCAGATTTTGTGAATGAGAAACCGCTGTCCGCGAGATCCCACAGCTTGCAGGATTGCAATCCAAAAGTATCATCAACTTTGTATTCCCCGAAAAGAAAGATCATGTTTTCCAATCAAAAACAAAATCCATACAAAAAGTTTTTTGCCGTCTGATAGTATCTCTTTTTTATCTGTCAAGTTGCTTTCAAAAAGCACGATTATATGTGCATTCAGGGGCGGCTATAAGGAAAGGGGGCGCAGAGTACTCAAAGAAAAGGACTGAAAATTTGCAAAATACTGGTTAAAATCTAAAAGATATCATTTAAAGAAGCGATTAAAAAAATTCGTCCAGGGCGCAATGGCTACTCGTTGGGTGCATATTTTCTCTTTCAATCGCATGCAAAGATGTCCGTTTTGGTTTCCGTCCTGAAATTGCTACGATATATCTTTATTTGTGATAATAAAGAAATACCTCTCTTGTGCTATCAATTATTTGACAATTATCCCTAAACGAATTCTCGAAATTTAGTACACTAATCAGAATGTATGCAATAAGTGAAAATATATTGGAGCGGCTTAGGCACTTAGGGGCGCGACGTTTTCCCTGGGCGAGGGCGCACCGGCCCTCGGGCCGATGGGCCGGCGGGCCAGTCCGAGCCTGGGCCGAATGAATGAATTTACATATCGAATGCACGCAACATCCACTGGAATATCAAGCCAATATGAGAGTTACGCAAACGCCAAATTATCCGTTGCATATAAAAACAATGGAAGAGAATTTTAAATTATTGGCGAATAACTGATAAAGACAAAATTGTGAAAATAACTTCAAGCAACCCTACCAAAACATTAACAATATGTAAAATTTATTTATATTATACATGTTAAATATAATTTTATGATTAAATTTATTGCCTGAGTTAAAATGCAAGAAATGGATAAAAACACATTGTTAATAAAAATGATCGCTTTCTTTTATAAACAAAGCAAACGAAAATTACCCACATAAATATTGTAACACAAATAGATTAGTATTAAATTAATATCGAACTGTCAAGAGTGCAATTATCGTAAATCTCCCATATAGTTTGTTGACTTGTAGATATCAAATAGCGAAATCAAAATGGATATGAATCATTTCGTTAAAAAGACATGTTTATTATTTAATGTTTTACTTCCTCATGAAAGAAACGAGAAATAAGCCTGAAATTACTTTTTAACAAATCCATTTATGACTGACAGAATACATCCTTCTATATATAAAAAAAAGTTTTGATTTGGAAATGGACCAATAAAAAATCTGCGTAGATACCGTGAAATGCATCTGATTGGTCAGAGCTTTATGACGGTATAAGGGAGGTTACCAATTGGGGACCCGTCTCTCTGTCGTCAACTTGGCACTATTTCCAGTATTTCGCCAAAATTAAGGGTACTTTTCCGTTATACGGACACCATGCCAAAATGTATGCTAATGTGCCAATTATTTCAGCCCTCATCGTGAAAAGGATTTTTCTTGTAAACCATGCGAAACATTGTGATTTGTTATTTATGAAACGTGAATTACGTGAATGATTATTATTTAACCTTAACCTTGGAAAGCTTTTTAATTTGCTATTATTCGAAATAAAAATGCTTTTTTTTTAATAAAATTATAATTTACTTTTACTGCTGACGCTGAGATGGATTTTACTATTTGTCAATTACCAGATGATGAGAAAGTTGCGATAAAACTGTTTCAGGAATTTGGAATTCTGCATAATAAAAGGTTGTGTTCAAACAACCATGAAATGAAATTATGGATGAGTTCTGGAAATCCGAAATGGAGATGTAGCTTACGATCATGCGAAGAAAGCGTAGGAATACGACAAAAAACATGGTTTGAAGGATCGCGGTTGTCTTTTCTTAATGCTTTGAGGTTTATATATTTATGGTGCCAAGAGTTGACATCGATTGAGCTTTGTGAGCTGCAACTTGATATGAACCACAACACAACAGTGGGCTGGAATAGCTATTTTAGGGAAGTTTGTGCAAATGCTTTATGTTCACGACCAAATAGAAAAATCGGTGGACCTAATAAAATTATAGAAGTAGATGAAAGTCTTTTTACCAGAAGAAAAAGCAACGTAGGGCGTGTTCTTCCTCCTCAATGGGTGTTAGATGGTTTATGCCGTGAAACACGGGGATGTTTCCTTACTCCTATTTCCGATCGCACAGCTGAAACTTTAATGGCGGCAATAGAAAACAATGTAGCTGATGGAAGTATTATTCATACAGATTACTGGAAAGGATATAAAACAGATGAACTGCGAAGTGCTGGTTATGATCATTTCGCAGTAAATCACAAATACAATTTTGTCGACCCTAATACTGGATGTCATACTCAAAGTGTTGAGAGATTATGGGGCATCGCAAAATGGCGCAACAAAAGACATCGGGGAACAGTTCGTCATCATTTAGAGTGGTATCTCATAGAGTTTATGTGGCGACGTCTTTATTCAAAAAATGAAATGTTTACTGCAATGCTAAAAGATATGGCACAGATGTCATATTCGCCCCATATTGGCGCGATTTTTTCCTGATGCCAATGTCATATACGCAACGGGTACTTAACTGGCGCCAAAGTGTCGTTATTTTGCTTGATGTAGTAACCCGGATTATGTTGTGGCAAAGATGTCATATACGCCCCATATTGGCGCGATTTTTTTCCGATTCCAGTTTGGCGAAAATAGCAACAGCATAAACAGCAACATCCGGATTACCATATCAAGCAAAATAACGACACTTTGGCGGCAGTTAAATACCCGTTGCGTATATGACATCTGTACCTATGTTGTTTATGCTGTTGATGTTTTCGCCAAATTGGCAACCGAAAAAAAATCGCGCCAATATGGGGCGAATATGACATCTGTGCCAAAGAGATTTGTAATTTTATGGCAGCAGTTTAATATGATTTTTTTATTTTATTACTTTATTGTATAACAGTTATTTGTTCACTTATTTTAATTATATATTTGTGATTTAATAAAATAGTTCGTAAAATTCTGCAATTTTCAAATGTTATATTTTTTAAATGCTCACTTTACTATCGACAATGTTTTTCTTTTATTTTTCAAATGTTTCAATTCACGTGATTTTCATTTTGCGCCAACTATTGCGCTTGGCGACAATGCTGTCCGTATAACGGAAAAGTACCAAAAAGAGTACAGATGTCATATTCGCCTCATATTGGCGCGATTTTTTTCTGTCGCCAATATCATATAGGCAACGGGTACTTAACTTGCGCCAAAGTGTCGTTATTTTGCTTGATGTGGTAACCCAGATTATGTTGTTCATGCTGTTGATGTTTTTGCCAAATTGGCAACCGAAAAAAATCGCGCCAATATGGGGCGAATATGACATCTGTGCCCCAAAAAGCATAGCCTACTATGATATATACGGCCCACGCATTTCGCCGAAAACCGTCGAAAAAGTGAAGTCGAATTCAGCTTCAAACTCTGAACCAAAACATCACAACGTGCTCTTTTTTGTTTACATTTATACCCTGCCCAGATAGCGGCTTGTTTCTCATCGTCGAAGTTTCAGAATCATTGATCGTATTTTCAGAATAATAAATTAAATACTTATATTCTTCAATTTCCTTCGATTTAAAAGAATATTTTACACAGCTTGTAGTATTTTAGTGTTCACATACTTTTAAGACTAGCTAAATTACTTAGGAACAGATGTCATATTCGCCCCATATTGGCGCGATTTTTTTCTGCCGCCAATATCATATAGGCAACAGGTACTTAACTTGCGCCAAAGTGTCGTTATTTTGCTTGATGTGGTAACCCGGATTATGTTGTTTATGCTGTTGATGTTCTCGCCAAATTGGCAACCGAAAAAAAATCGCGCCAATATGGGGCGAATATGACATCTGTACCATTACTTATTGTTTACTTGATCGTTTGGTTCATTCTGTTATTCTTTTTTGAATGTCCCGTATTTACATAAAAATAGCTTGTGTTTCATATACACGTTTTAAAATTAAAATTTGGTTTTTATCAAACTACAGTTCTCATAACTGGCTTGAAGCAGTTATTTTTGACGAATTTATTGCTACCCGTAAAATGTTTCTGTTTGATATCGTCCGAACTAAATAATAATAATAATAGTAAGAAAAAAAAAAAAAGATGATCTTCCTTAAACATTAAATATTCTTATTTTTAATCATAGAAGGAAATGGTGATCGCAGATTTAAATATCGTTGCAATATTTTATGTTATCCAATCAATTTTGATTAAATCATGTAAGTGTATTTGTTACTTAATAAATTATATTTATTAATTATTACAAGGAATTTTATGAGTACTTTAATATATTTAAAAGAAATTCCATTAGTTTTATTGTTTCAGCAGTGAAGATAGTAAATAAATTTGTGACATTGATGTTTTTAGGCTATGCATGTTTTTATTTATTGGGGTGAATCGTAGAATACTCTACTTCTCCCCAACCTGGCGATAAATGCGCCAAAGTGGCAACCTTGGTATTTAGCATTAACTTGGTATTAAGTAGCAACCTAGGAAGTTTTCTCCGGTCGCACCATTTATTTCCGATAATTGTTAAAATGATAATTTTTTTCTGATGATTCGAGTTAATATTTTTATTAAACTCTTTTGAATCATATATATGTTACCGTTAAAGTGTAAAATTCAGTTATTTCATAAAATACCTAGTTATTTCATGAAATAACTAGCCAAGTCCGTTAAAGTGTATAAAATTGTTGGATTCTATGGTTTAACTAGTTATAATATAGAATAACGATTGCCTAACCGTTAAAGTTTAAAATATTCATTTTGACATTAAAACAAATCCGTTGTTTTGTAAATAGTTAGTCACTCGAAAACTACATTCAAATTATTAATAGATGAATTGATAAGTAATATATAAAACAGAATATATAATATAATATTATTTTTATATTAGTAAAACAGTAATACAACAACAGAATGCAGTGTGGCAATAGTTATATTTAATTTTTTATAAATTTTAATTACATAATTATTAGGTATTTTGCCCTATTGGCAAAAACATTTACACTTTTTAAAACATATTACAAAGATTTTATTCAAAACGAAAAATATAAATAATGCTTACAAAAGAAACAATAACAATAATAATAATAATTTTAAATATTATTAAAAAAGGACATGCTGGCAGGAATAACTGTTATTTAATGGCAACATTTCATAAACTTTTTAAAAATTAATAATGCAAGAACAATTTAATTTAAAATTTTACCGTCATTTTATTTTCCATTATTAATAAGAACAAGGATCGCTGTGATGACACTTAGAATTGCATTGAAGATTATTTTTGATACAGGCACACTTTTTATTATCACACAGTGCTTACTTCTGCAATCGAATTTAATATTTTTTTCACCATTAAGTGTAGCACTTGTTTTTCTTTGTTTCACGTTTTTTTAACAAGAATTCCAACCGCTCTTGCATTAAGTTTTTCTTATTTGCCGATTGATCTTTCATACCTGTAGAACTCATCGTTTTAAAAAAAGATTGCAAAAATCTTTGAGAATAATCCCAAATGAAAAACGCTAACATAAGTACACCGCTTAAAAATTTATGCAAGTTCAATTCACATATCGACAAAACATGCACTCTGAAAGACATTTAGCAACGAGGAAGAGGTCTAAGAAATTCAGCATAAACTCTGACTGCGAAACAGCCATAACCAATTCAAAACTGACTAAAACCAGCTATAATCGGTTCAAAGGGCTTTCGTGTGCCGTCTTTAGTACTTTAACGGTTAGACAATCGTTATTCTATAAAATAACTAATTAAATCGCAAAATTTAGCAATTTTATACACTTTAACGGACCTGGTTAGTTATTTCATAAAATAACTAGATATTTTATGAAATAACGGATTATACGCTTTAACGGTAACATATATACGGAAAAAAAATGTAAACACATTGGAATTCTCTGAACCCTGCCCAGAGCGGTTTGATTGGTTCTCGTCGTTGAAGTTACGGTCAGAGTCAAATTTCTGTTTTGGGCAGCGTATCAGAGTCCTCTGGCGAGCAACTTCATACATTAAACGCAAATCGGTCTGCCGGTAGTAGTATCTAAGTATGCCTTGCAAAAAGTAATGCTTAGGAAATGGAACAATGAAAATCTGCGTAGATACCGTGAAATGCAACTGATTGGTCAGAGCTTTATGACGCTATAAGGGAGGTTACCAAGGGGAGACCCGTCTCTCTGTCACCAAAAGTGACGCCAACTTAGCGCTATTTCCAGTATTTCGCCAAATTTCCATAGACTCCCATTGAAATACAATAGGGTTTACTTGCATGCAGGAAATCAACAAATTGAGATATTTCAATGCAACAAAAACTAATATTAGCTTATGAATAGAGCTTAATTGAACTATTTATATTATTTTTAAGCACAAACAATAATCTGGGGTTGGCTAGAAAATAGGAATTGCTTCGCTATACCGAATGGAATAGTTAAGCGATTACACGGGGGGTTGGTGAGTGTAGCGAGCAGGGGGGTGGTGCCCCCCTAGTATATATAAAAAAAAGTTTTGATTTGGAGATGGACCAATGAAAATCTGCGTAGATCATCCGGGTATACTCCTACTAGATCGGAATCCATATTTTTTATGATCGCGGGTCTTTCTTCGTTAATATTATGAAAACTGTTTCATACAAAAATATGAAAATCGGTGGTATTATAGAGAAATGTGTGCTAAGCACGCTGATGCAGACAGTTTTTAAATCGAATAATTATTTAAAGAGATATTTAATGTTAAAGATGGTCAAAATCGTTCCATTAAAAAAAGTTTTATAGGAGAAAAACTATACATAGGAATTTAAACATTTTTAGATCATTTTATACATTGGAAGTTCCCGATGTGCAGACAGCAATTATCTTTTTTAATTTGACTCATTTTTTGAGGATTTATTTCCATTTTAAATTCAAATTTTCAGCATTTCGAGAGATATTTTTTACACATTTTAGAAAAGGTCAATTATTTTGAACTGTTGCCAATTTTAAAAACAGTGCAAAGAATAGTATTTCCTTCAAATAAAAAAATTATTTACACGTGGCTATTATAAACAGAAAAGAACTTTCAAATTAGAATTAAGTGATTACGTGTTAAAAATCAGGAAAATATTGAAAATTATATCATAAAAACTACAGTTACACTTGAATTTTAAAAGAGAAAGAAAAATTTTAAATACTAAATTCATTATTATGCGTTAAAAGTCACAAATGAAGGAAATTACGTCATATTTAAAAAGATCAAATAAATAAAAGTTGGCAAACAAATAATATTTCCTTTCTAACAACAAAAGTATTTTCATGTGAATATTAAAAAGAGAAAGGAAACCTTGGTTAAAATTTCGTCAGATTTAAAACGACGCATTTAAAAGAACTTTCTCATAGCGTTGTTAAAAAGTACCGAGAGACAAAAACTCTGTGTACTTAATTCATTTTACATTAGCTTACTTTCAAATTTTTAACTAATTTTTAACACTTTCCAAAAAAGTTGAAAAGTGTTATTGATTTCGCTTTGTCAGTTCGCGCTCTAACTCTCGTAAATATACTCGGATCGCACTGAAATTTTTGGTTATTGACGTTTAGCCTAGCAGGAACCCTATTTCAAATGAAGTTTGTAGCATGTTTAGTTCATTTACAGGGACAGTCAAAAGTATTCCGTTACATTACGGCCAATGGGGAAAAAAATCATTTCAAAGGAATTTTAAAGATGTTACACACTTTCAAACATAATAAAAAATATATGCATTTACGAAGTGCACTAAAATATGCGGAATATTCTAGCATATGCGGTGCAACGTATAGTTACTATTCATTTACAGGGCTACACAAAAGAATTCCATTACAAATGGTATTGGGGGAAATTGTTTACGACGTATTTTAATTATACAAATTCATATATAATAAAATTGATATACGTCGGTGAGGCTTACTTAAGTAATTTCATGTATAATACGAAGTGCATAGCATTTACAGGAATATACAAAACATTTCAGACAAGTATTTTCTATCCGAAATACTGTATATTAGCGGCGATGGCAGGGAATGAATTTTTAATTATGATATGCGCTTTTACGTTTCACTATATTTATGCATACTATATGGTGTGTGTATATGTTATAGTTGATATACAGGGATACGCAAAAGAATTTGTAAAGGTTACTGAGTATGACCGTAAATTGCTGAAAGGTGGGGTTAAAATGTGTTATGCTGAACTGCATGTAGTTTTCTATGAAATGTTTGTAGAATATAGATAAAATGATATATAGGGCCACGAAAAGAATTGGATACATGGCCGCCTATAGATGATAAATTCTGGAAATGCGATTTCAGTAGTTTTAAGAGTGATTTAGTTTGAATTAAAGTTTAGCTAAATAGTGGCGTGTAATAAAGGTACTAGGTAAACAACAGGACTGAACAAAAATATTCAAGTATGTTTCCATATGTTAGTCTAAATTGCTGAAAGAGAAACTTCAACCTGTTATGCGTTTTCTTGCTAAACTAATTTTTCTATTACATAGTATATATATCAGCCTACAGATCAAATACAGGGCTCTTCGGAAGAATTGGAATAAATATTTGGCTATGGATGGTAACTGCTGAAATCAGTTTTTAAATATTTAGTTAGTTATCTTATTTGCCTTATTTCCCTAAATAACAAAGTTTTGTTAAAGCTTTCAAGGAGTGTTGGAAAGTGTTTCATAATCTATGCCGTACGCATGATTTTGCTTTCTTGTTTTTAATCAAAGATGAAAACAGCCATTGTATCTCTTACCAGCGGCTGATTTCGTCTTAAAAATCTCCAATCAAAGGAAAATGAATGAAAACCCGTTTACAGAGAGACCGTCACTGTTTTTTAAAATTATAATTCAATCTTTTTAAGGCCGATTAAATTAGCATGCTTTTAGAATCTGCGGTGTCTGAACGGGGGGTTGGCGAGCGTAGCTCGTAGGGGGAAGAGCCCCCTAGTGGAAGTAAAAAGAAAACATTAATTTAAAAAAAAGAATAAAAAGACAATATATGGTGATTACATCCTCATACACTTCCAGTAATTATTGTGCGTAGGCTTCAATAGTCCAATTATTGCTCATTTTCCTCTATATCCAAATACTTTTGTTTGTTTCTGTAAATAAACGATAAGTTTTATGCACACCATATTCTATAGTAAGAATCTTATAGTACACCTCAGTAATGTATATCAATTTCAATATGTTTTAAATACTGTAAAATCATTAAAATACATGGCGAACGATTTTTCCCAATATACCGTAATGTAACGGAATTCTTTTGAGTGGCCCTGTAAATGAACCAAAAATGCTACACACTTCCTTTTCAATACAGAACATGCCATACTGAAGTCCAAGAATTAACATATATCAATTTTATGGCAATCAGACAATATTTACGAGGACAGACAGGCGGGCAAACAAACCGAATTCTTAAACACTTTTCAACTACGGTGGAAAGTACTCAAAAAGAGAAATTCGATCCCCGATTTCATAGCAGCCATATCTATCAACACATATTCAAAGCTAATTACACAAGAACACGAAAATATTATTTATATACTTTTAATCAAATTAAATTAATCCAAAAAAATTTCGTTCGTACAAATTTGTTTTTCAAATTAATAACAACTGTACTAAAATTAAGTTTTCTCACAAATTATATGAGGCTATTTTCTTTCTTTTTCAGCGAAATAAAAGCACTGAAGTTAAATGTTTTCTGCCTCCCGTTAAACGCAATGATAACACAAAAATATTGAAAACACTTGGCCAAAAAGCGAAATTTATAGTGCGAGAATCCCCCCCCTCCCCCAAGAAAACCTCCATGAGTACGTAGTAACAACCCTTTTAAATATTCAAAGAAACTGCCCATAAATATTTCTCATTCAAAATATCACCACAGATCAAATGATTTTCTATTCCTCATAATACTTACTCGATGTGCAAAACACTCTTTCATTCAGTTCAAAAACATGAAGAGTAAATTTATTGCTCAGCGTAATTTATTAATTTAAAACACTTTCGTAACAAATGTTTCAAAATAAGCAAATGTTATACTGACCGCAGAAAATTTTAACAGATAAATAATTGCAAAGATGTTCTCTGTTTATTCAAATGCTTACTAAACGATAAAATGAACATTTTATATGTTAAGAACTAGATATACTGATGGCGTAATGAAAATGTATCCCAATGAATTAAGGAATTATCTGCGGTTGGTTTTCAATTGAAATCAATCTAAGTTAGAATGTACTCGTTTTAAACGCGCTAATGAATTGAAAATTATAAATTCTTGCATTTTATTTGGATGTGGTCAAATGATGTTTCATTATTTTTGAAAAAGATTTCAAAATCGAGAATTGAAATTTTTAAGGCATAAATTTATGAATACTTAAACGTTACTTTTTACTTAAACGTTTCAAAAAAGTACTTTATAAATTTAATGATGCTAAACTCGAGTTTTGCTGCTTTTTTGGGGGGGGGGCGGAGCAAGTAGAAATCGATGCTTTTAAATTGTGTTTAATTGTTCAATTTTAGTTTGGAAAAATGAACAGTGGTGTTGTTGTGCTATCTTTAAAAAAAAAAAAAAACGAGTCTTTGCAACTCCATGTTCAAAGAAATTCATTGTAATTCCTATTCCTAATTTCTAATGTGTAACTGAGCTATATGTTTGGCAATATAATTCATAGGTATATATTTTTTTTAATTTACTCGTTGAAAATTAGAAGCAGAACCAAAAAAAAGCACGAAAATGTATTTTTAGTTGGGAAAAAACTGGTCAGATCAAACGTTAGACAAAACGTTGCTGGGATTTGGAAAGTCAAACCTGGCTTTTTGTTAAATGCTAAACGAAAACAATTAATATATATATATTAATATATATATATATATATATACTAGGGGGCTCTGCCCCTGCAAGCTACGCTCGCCAACCCCCGTTCTGACACTGCAGAATCTAAAAGCACGCTAATCTGATTGGTTTTAAAAAGATTAGAGAAGATTGAATTATACTGAAAAAACCTGTAGCGATCTCCCTGTAAACGGCTTTCCATTCAATTCCCTTTGATTGCAAAAATTTAAGGTAGAATCAGTTGCTGTTAAGACAGCCAATGGTTGTTTTCGTGTTTGGTTAAAGAAGGTCAGTTAAACATTTGAAAAGAAGCTAAAATAAAATGAATTAAGTAAACAGAGTCTTTGTCTCTCGGTATTTTTTTAACAGCGTTATAAAACGATTAACATAATACAATTTACTACAATTACTAAAATTTGCTGCTTTAACCCCTTCAAGGGCGGTGGTTCATTTTTGGACCACTTAATTTTAATTCTTAAATGGCACATTAGCACCAGAATATTGGGATAAGAATTTCCCTTTTATTAAGTAAGTGAACAAAAGCATTTTTGTATTTCGAAATTTGTTTGTAAATTCTGGTGCCATTCACTGATTTCAAGATTTTACGAATAGAAGTGCCTTGTCCGTGAAAGGGTTAAACGGTTAATGTATTTATTATTTTAAAGTTTCCTTTCCCTTTTAATATTCACGTGTAAATACAATTTTCAAGACATAATTTTCAATATTTTCCTGCTTTTAACACGTACTCATTTAATAATAATTTAAATTTTTTTTCTGTTTTTAATAGTCACGTGAAAATAAATTTTTAATCGTTAGGAAATCTTATTCTTTGCGCTGTTTTTAGAATTGAAAACAATCTCTATAATAATAGCCTAAGCCATGTGACTATCATCAACAGTTCCAGGCGGATCCCTTCGCTTTTTATATTCCAGGCGAATAAAACTACATAAAATTTGCCATGATCGCAAAGAATTCTTGGTACTTTTATATTAGCCGGGTGAAAATCTCGTCAAGAGCTTTTTTTTTAACTCGTCAGTTAGCATTTTTTTATTTTTCGAGTGGTAAATTAAAACGCTGCTACTTGGTTATCCCATCGACCAAAAATCTGTCGCCAAACTATAAGATTAAATGCCAATAATGGTTGATCGTAAATGTCAAATTCACTTGACTTTAAGGAAGTTACACATGTTCACGCCATCAAGTGATTTTTATTTCGACGTTTTATTTGTATTTTAATTAATGTTATACTAATTTATTTGTTCTTTTGTTATTTAAAATAAAAAATTATGTCAATTTGTATAGTTTGGCTATTTATATAATTTGGCGAAATTGGTCGACGGGAGAAGTAATAACATTAAAATGTTGCTTTGAAGTAGAAATTAAATCTCATGATTTGTTGCATTGTCACATACGCACTGGGTTTGGCCTGATTTTTTTTTTACGACAATTTGGCGAAAACCTCGTTTTCAAATACCTGTTACATATGTATTTTTAAATTATTTTCTGTTATTTTTAAAATGAAATAACAATAAATAAATAAAAATAATAACTATAGAACAAAAAAATGTATAACATTTTGTGTAAATAAAAATAAAATAAATTCAAATAAACATTTTTTAATAAATAAGCAACAATAGCCGGGTTACCATGCCAGGCAAAATAACGCCATTTTGGCGAAAATTAGGTACCGCGTTGCGTATATAAAGAATGAAGTAAAAGCCATTTATTTTTACTTTTACTGCCCGAGAGAGACTGCTCAGACTAGGAAGTGAGTCTGTAGAGCATAGATTGTCCCTCCCGGTCCCCTTTATTGAGGTCTAAAAAAAAAAAAAAAAAAAAAAAAAAAAAAAAAAAAAAAAAAAAAAGGTTACAAATTTCAGCCGAGGCTGAGCCCGCCAATACGCGCGACAGAGGGCGGAGTGGTATATATAAGATTTAAAAAAAAAAAATGTTACATTAGCAAGCTTTGTGAAACAAACATAAGGACATTAAATAATGCAGTGTTATACAAAGTTAGACAATATTATACAAGTTGCTGCGAAACAACATTGGGTACTGAATAAGGGAGAATCAAAGTCTCTGTCTCAGTGATGGAGTAAAACTGAAAGGTTACATAAGAAGTTGAAGATGTTTTTAAGCTTTGAGAGCAAAATCGGGCGCGATAAAATATTTGCTAACCAACCAACTGGAAGAACAGGAGGACGGCGGATATGCCAGCGAGCTGTTAAAGGACAATTATAGAAATAATGAGAGGCAACAGCATCATCACCGCACTCACATAGAGGAGAAAGGGCTCTTTTGAACTTGAAGAGGTATGCTCCAAAAGGACCATGACCGGTAAGGAAAGCTGTGGTGGATGGAGTGAGCAGCAGAAGATCCAAAGTTACCACTGGGACAAGATCATAGGTATATCTACCCTTATCTGAGTAGTCCCAGTAATCCTGCCATTTTTTCATAAAATGAGCGCGTAGATGTCTTTTGATGTGTGAGTGCGGTACTGGAAGTGAAAAATCAACTGATGGTTTAGCAGTTGCCTCCTTTGCCAACATATCTGCCGTTTCATTTCCCAGGATACCCTTATGGGCTGAAACGTGGCTTAAATAGGTTTTCCAGAGAAGATTTTTGAGAAGTGATTTAATCTCAGTAACCTGGGGATTTGTTGAGCCAAACGAACAGATAGCCTGCAGGCTTGAAAGACTATCGCTAAAAACTGGAATTAAAAAATTTTGGTTTTGTTGAGAAATCCACTCTAAAGCTTTAAAGATGGCAAAGAGTTCGGCTTGGAAAATGGAATTATTGTTATCCAGCCTGCAAGACCAACGATGAGTCACTTCACTCCCTTTCGTAGCGCAGAAAGCTGCACCTACTCCGGTAACAGTGCGTGAGCCATCGGTGAAGACCATAACATTTTGAGTGGGAGAGTAAGAATTTATAGTCGGGTTTACTTGTAGGTGGGAAGTCTCATCTGCCGGATGAAACTGCCAGCCAAGAGTCTTACGCTGAATCATCATTTGTGGAAAAAATTGCTGTGAGATAGCTTCATTCTCCAAATGGATGATGTTGCTTTTAGTGAACTCATATTTAATGGTAATGGAAATGGGAGGAATACCTGTCAAGATATTGAGAGCATCACTGGAAATGGTTCTATATCCCCTAGAAATTTGCAAGAGAAACATCCTTTGTATAGAAACTAATTTATTAAGTGCTGCTTTTGTAAGATTTCCCCCCCAAATAGATGCTCCATAGGTGATAATTTTTTCAACAATAGTAGAGTACCAAATTTTTAGCATATGGCTTTTAATACCCCAAGATTTAGTGGTTAATCTTTTTGAGTTATGATAAAATTTTACTAGTTTGATTTTAAGGTAATTAATATGAGAGAACCAGTTCAAGTGCTCATCTATTGACAATCTTAACAATTTAAGGTTAGAGACATGATGGACGCTAGTGCCATTTATTCTGATGGTGGGTTTCCTTTTAAGTTTATAAGGTTTTGCAAATGTTAGGGCTTGGGATTTATTAGTGGAAAGTTGCAGGTGCAGTGATTCCAGCAGCTGACAGAAAATTGGGAGAGCAAAAGCAGCCTCCAACTCCAAGTCCAGACGCCGAAAACCAGAGAAAATAAAGCTGAAGTCATCCGCGAACGCAAAAAGCAAGTAACCAAGTTTTTCGAATTCTGAGAGAATAATATTAGCTATGAGGAGCCAAAGAATTGGCCCCAGGCAGGAACCTTGTGGACAACCCTTTCTCTGTGGGTGGATAGAGATTCCTGCTCCCCAGTTAACAAGAATGCTTCTCTCAGAAAGATAAGAACGAATGACTCCAGCAATATTACCCGGACAATTTAGAATGCTAAGTTGGAGGAGAATGTCTCTCCACTCAACATTGTCGAAAGCGCCTTGAATATCAAGAGAGACCAGGGAAGTGTATTTGCCTTCACCAATTTTAAAAGCACAGGAAGTCAAGATTTCGGAAAGAGCTTTTTCACATGATCTGCCCTCTCTGAATCCAAATTGCCTATTACTTAATAACTTGTTTGATTCGAGGAAAATAATAAGACGTTTAGCTATTAATTTTTCTAGTAATTTACCTAACACCGGAAGCAGGCAGATCGGGCGATAAGAGCTGGGTTCAGAGGGAGTCTTCCCTTGCTTAAGGAAATATACTACTTCCCCTTGTCTCAAAGTTAGAGGAAAATAATGGAAAGAAAGACAGAGATTGGCCCATTGGGTAAAAATCTCTGGTAATATATTAAAGGAACGTTTGAGAATTCGGAAATCAATAGAGTCAGCGCCAGGAGCTTTGTTATCCTTGAATTTGCCAAGTGTGGCGCGAAGTTCCGCATTAGAAAAAGGCTTATCAGAGTAATTCGAAAATTTAATGTCAAGATTATTATGGTTAGGATAGACTGTTTCACCAAAAAGATGTTTGGTAAGAAATTCGAGATTATTACGTTTCGACGAGAAGCCCGAAGGCCGCTCTAGGAGGATTTCATCCGGAGTGAAGAACTTCCCAGAAAAGAATTTTTGTGCAACACCAAAGGGATTCTTCTGGTGCGAACAAAAGGACCTCCAAGCTTCGCTTTTGGCATCAAGAATAGACCGTTTGTAAATGGCAGCTTGTTTGTTGTATGAGGATTTGAATTGTTGGATAATTTCAGGGGGTGAATTTAGCTGTTTCAAATTTTTAAGTTTTTTACGCAAAGCTGTTAGTAAATTACGTTTTGATTTTAATTCCGGAGACCAAAATGTAAAAACAGGTGCTTTGCGAAGATTTTTAAGGCGGAAGGTGGCTCGTATCGCCGTTTTTATTGTGTCTATTAGCAATTCTGTAAATATATTAAGCTCTTCTGTGTTAGTTATAGAATTCAAAGTCAAATTAAGTGTGTTTCGTTTGGATTTTAGAATTTTATCAAATTTTTTATAATTTCCAAATTTTGTATTGTATCTGCGTTGCGTGACTAAAAGAGGAGTAGTTTGAAGAGAAAATTCAATGAACTTATGATCAGAAAATGTGTGTATATCAACAACTTGCCAGTTACGAATAAAAGTAAGTGCAATAGGATTAACAAGAGTATGGTCTGGGAATCCTTTTGCCACGATTGTGCCCGATTTATTTCTTTTAATGAATGTATGTTTACGGTTGTCAATATTAGAGATTGCGAGGTTGTTAGTGACGAGAAATTCAATGAAACTCTCCCCCCTAGCGTCCTCTCTGGGACTTCCCCAGAGCGGAGAGTTCGCATTAAAATCACCACCACATAAAAAAGGTCTTCTTTGAGTAATTAGGTGCTGCCACTCTTGTAGTGAGTTATCCAAGTCAAGTGAAGGTGCAACATAGTTTGAGCCGATAATGAACTCACCTTCCGCCGAGGTTATGGAAATAAAAATACAATGGTCACCCGTGAAAAGATGATTTATAATCAGACTAGTATTCCGAACTATCAAGTGCGCGGATTGCTTTTTAGAGGCAAAAATCTTCCAGGTGGTTGGAAATCCAAGCAAAACTCCTCCCCCACCGCAGTAGGCATCTTGTAGCAGCGCGATATCTATGGAGTTCTCCTCCATATGCCGCCCAGCTACAGTGTTAGCAACCTTGCAGTGGTTGAGGTTGATTTGCAAGAATTTTACTGAGTTTAATGGCGGAAGTTCCTGTTGTAGATTAGGCTGGATTAGCTTGAATATTTACCTTTATGATTCAGTGATGCCAAGGCCTCTGCTTTTTTCTTTAAATAAGTGCCGCATTGGCGATCGTAGGCTGGGTGTTGGGTGTAGACACCAGCCTTCCTATAATCACCTCCATGTCTATTTACTACGAGTCTACAGTTAACACAGTTATATTTATGTGTTGTGCAGTCTGTCGCATTATGGTTACCACCACAGTTCGCACACGCTTCTTCGTTTGGGCAATTTCTAGATGTGTGTCCGATTAATTGACAATTGAAACAGCGCTGTATCGAAATGTAGCGTTTTACAGTACATCTGTTGAAGCCGATACAAATTTTCTGAGACAATTCAATTTTAAATGAAAATTTTGTATTAAATAAAACGTTAATGAAATACAAATTGAATTATGAATAAAAGTAACATGACGCATTTCTTAGCATACATTTAAGGGAGGACAAACTCGTCGCCAAATTAATTTAAAATAACCTTTTCTAAAATATGAAAAAAAAAATCTGTTTGATTAAAATTTGAGTTGCCATCATTAGAAAAATGTACATAAAATTAGAAAAAAAATAATATTTCGAAAACTAACTCGAATTTAAAAATTCTAATACCAGTTTTGAAATTTGCGGATCAATATTGATTTTTGGTGTTAAATTCATCGCAAATTATTCCATATTGTAGGAGAAATCGCCGTGAAACTTAATCAGTCGATTCATACTTCCGTTTCATAAATTCGTTTCATTAGGATTTTATATATATAGGGTAGATATATATATATATATATATATATTACATCATTTCAAAATGCTAAACACCATAACTCCAAAAGGAAGGTGTATATCTGCAGAAATTTTTTAACTATAAAATACATAAAAGAACAAGAAAGACAGGTAAAAAAACAAAAACAGTCTGTTCTTCATCAGTGGGAGGACAGACAAAAAAACTAACTCCACCCCCACTTTTAAAATTTGCAGGTTTCTGAACACACCCTCACCCCGCATTCAATGTTAAAAAACTATTGTCATTTTATTAACCAAATTCCATAAAAAACTAAAATAACTCAAATTAAAACTAACAAACATAATGTTAACAATACAAAATTATCATACAAAAACAAAAAAGCTTTAATAAAAAGTTTTTTAGAGAAATACTTAAAAAATTGCCATTAAAATAAAAACAAAAGAAATTAACTTAACATGCATGAATGCAGAATAAACGTACGCCCCCCCCCCCCCCAAACCCGCAAAATAAAATTTCTCAAAACATGAAAAACAGTAATACCTGTATAATGTTTCTCACCCGTCAACAATAAACAAATAATTTTTCTTCCAAAGCCATTGTCAAAAACCAGAGTTTCAGGTCTGCAACTTTCTTTCGTTTTAATTCATCAATACACACCCGTTCTTTTAACAAGACTTTAGGATGCCTATTTCATACAGAAAGTTCCAGAAAGCTGCCATCACATGTTCATGCAGCTAGTTCACATCGTTGCCATTCACTTTTTAGAACTGTCTTTAAATAATATTTCAAAAACTTTATAGGGTAAAAGTTATTGTAAAATAAATCTACTAAAAACCAACTTTTCAAAAGTAAAAAAAAAAAGCCAAGCTAAAAAAAAAAAAAAAAAAAGGATGAAACTTGCGGCTAAAAAATGGTGTGATATCATATTTTCAAGCTTATATTATGGTACTTTTTTAAAATTTTCCACTAAAAAATTTACAATTTGTAAGTCGAGTGACTTCGTATATGTTGATAGAAATCCTTTTCTCCTGTACTAAATGCATCATAACGTGTTTCTGAAAATTCAAATGTTTTAAAATTATGCATCATGGGCTTGGCGGCCATCTTCCCATGCAAAACTAAAATTAATTAATTAATTAATATTTGAAAAAACTTTATTAACATCAATTGTCATCCAGTACAAGTTTAAAAAAATTTATTTCAACCTGATAGGATGAATAATGAGTATTTTATTAACGATTGAAAATTTGTACAAGATAAATATATAAATATATAAATAAATATAGGGAGAGTGCGAGCTAATAGTAGGAATTGAAAAATACCTCATTATTTCTCTCTTGTCTGCAATAATGAAAGGTATCTAATTTTCACCATTTTGAAGCAATTTCATAAAATGCTTTTAAAATGAAAATATAAAAGTGAGATATTTAAAAATCAAACAAACAAATAAACAAACAAATAGTGCCACATCTCCAAATGAAGAGCTTTCAGTTTAAAATATATATATATATATTAGTAAAATTGGTTCAGCAGAAAGATCCGGGCAGATGACTAAAAAACACTTGTATTCTTAATATAGATTATATAAAATTAGGAAAAATTAAATTAAGCAAATTATGTTATTTTGATATAATTATAGTAGAATGTCCTAAAAAATAGTATTAAAATTTTATTATTCAAGAGAATTTTGGACAAAACTTCAAGAACATATTATTTTAAACCACGAATTATTTGGTTGCTTGTCTGACTCGGCGAAGCAAATCCATCCAAGCGAGAATCATCAATTTCTGTAATATAAATCGCTATTATTTGCATGTCACCTCTCTTTTATACAGATACTCTAAATTTTTGTAAAACATTGCGTTTTATCAGTGCGTGATTTCGATTACATTATTTTCAAATTGAAGCATTTTAACCTGTGAAGAATTTCAAAGCAGCTGGGCTGTGAAAATGACGCACTTCTAAAAAACATAATTCAGGTTTAAGAATTAAAATACACGCTTTTTTATAATATGACGTCATTTGAATCTAAACTTCGTCTATGGAAAAGTATGCACATGACGTCATTATCACGGAATAACAGACAATATTCTTGACATAGCCCACATTTTAATTTCAACTTTTTTTTCGGGTTTTATGTGAAAATGGCAACATAAACATACAGTATCTCCTATTTTCGACAATTTTCCGTTTACTTTCAAAGATTTTCAATAGAAATGGGGTACTTTTGTTGCCACGATAAGAAAAATGGTATTAAAAACTACAAAAAAATTAATATCTCAAAAATAAATTGAGGTACAGCTTTCAAACAAATTGCATTTAAAAGAGCATTTTTCCTTATACGACGGTGTAAAAATTTAAAATGTGCGATGTTTAGAAGTTTAAAAATTTGCAGTAGAGAAAATTGGAAAAGCAAAATTTTATTTCAAATTTCAAAGTGTTGCCATTCGCAAAATGACGTATGCGTTACGCACATATATGTTTGTCCTTTATAATATAAACTAGGGGATCGAACCCGAGCTCCTCGGGTTACAAAATATAGGTGAAAACCATTTTTTTTTAATCTAATTATTTTTTTACATGTAATATATATTTTAGATTGCGCACTAACATCAAAAAGAATTTTTATATGAAAAATATCAATTATGCAATCAAATAAAGTTTTGAAATTTATTAAAAGCGATACTTTCACATGTCACCACATGCCAGGAGTTATTAATCCAAGATTTTGCCACTTAGTCAGTCTTTCTGATCATTTCGGTGCATTAGCGCGTGGTTCAATCACATGTCTGTTAAATTTGTTTCTTATTTACATTAATTTATTTATTTTTTTATAAAGGAAGTTTTAACTTTGTTATGGAACATTAGACGGAAACATATGCTGAACTTTTTACATTGTTTTAAGAGCAAGTGGATTAACCTTCCGTAATCCAGCTACACGTGATAGAGACAAATTAAAAAATAATTTATGCTTGAAAATCTATCTATATATATTACGCTATCGTACGTGACACAGAAATCGCGATTAATTGTTGGTTAATTGTTCAATTGGTTAATTGTAAACAATTGACGGTTAATTGTTTAATGGCAACGCCCGAATGAAACACATCTCATTGGTTATTGTGTAATATTTTAAAAAAGTGAATGACAATAAATAAATAAAAAGTTTAATTAATAACTATAGATCAAAACAATTTATATAATTTTAAAAAATAAAGTAAAAGTAAATAAACAATTTATTAATAAATAAACAACAGCATCCGGGTTACCATATCAAGCAAAATAACGACACTTTGGCGCCAGTTAAGTACCCCGGTGCGTATATGACATTGGCGTCAGAAAAAAGTCGTGCCAACGTAGTGCGTATATGACACGTGTGCCGTCTTTTATTCATCTAATTTAAAATACAATAAATAAAAAAAAAGAATGAAGGTGCTTTTCCAATATAGGTACTTGGCGAAATAGAGAAAAGGTCCATGGCGAGAAAAGAAATTTTTTTCTGGCAACCGATTTAATCAAAATATTTTTTTTTTTCAGATAAAACTACATAAAAGTGTCCATAATCGCAAAGAGTTCGTACCGTAGAGTAGCTGGGTGCAATTCTCGCCAATAGCATTTTTTAACTCGCCAGCAGCATTTTTTATTTTTCGAGGGGTAAATTAAAACAATGCTTTGATGTTGAAATTAAATGGTTTATGGTATTATTTATTCTTTTTCTTTTCTTTTTTTAAAAAATTTTTTTTTAAGTGAAAGTCATGAATTTTAAATGTTTTATTTTTAAATTAAAGTCATCCATTCTAAATAAAATGCGTGAAAGGATTATATTTTAATCTGAATTAACGAAAAAAAAAAAAAAATGCGACGGGTACAATGTTTGGCGTTTTATCACCAGTGCCCGACAAACATAACTGTAGGGAGTTCTTGATTTCTCTATCAGAATCTTCAAATTTGGCGAAGGGTTGAGCAAGTAAATTAAATTATGAATAAAAGTAACATGATACAATGCCTAGCATACATTTAAGGGAGGCCAAATTGGTCGCCACGGGTGGCTAGTTATTTTAAAAACCATAATAACTCAGTCATTTAAGATACAATTTTCAAACAAATTGTATTTGAAAGTAGAATTTTTTCTCTATTTGACGGTTTAAAAATTGAAAATGTGCGATATTTAGAAATTTAAAAAATCGCTGACATAGCATGTATTTTAATTTCAATTTATTTTTTCAGTTTTTATGAGAAAATGGCAACAAAAGGTACAGTAATATATTATTTTATTTCTTCCGTGATTAGTTTCCCTTTACTTTCAACCCTCCACGACTTTCAACAGAAATGGAGTTCTTCAGTTGCCACAATTACAAAAAATGTATTAAAAAGTACAAAAAAATTAATATCTCAAAATTAAATTGAGATACAGCTTTCAAACGAATTGCATTTAAAAGAGCATTTTTTTCGTTACACGACAGTGTAAAAATTTTAAATGTGCGATGTTTAGAAGTTTAAAAATTTGCAGTAGAGAAAATTGCAAAACCGAAATTTCATTTCAAATTTCAAAGTGTTGCCATTCGCAGAATGACGTATGCGTTACGCACATATATGTTTGTCCTTTATAATATAGATATATAGATAATAGACTAGCAGAACTACCCGGCTTCGAACGTGTCAATTATAAGAAGCCTTCCAGGTAAAATAAATAAAAACGAAATAATACAGCAATCACAATAACTGAAATTTGTGCATTCCCATCCACAAATCGTTATAAAGACAATCAAAAAACATGGCGTTATTGTCTCGCAACCATAGTAAAATCCCTGAGCTTTAATAACAGGATGCACGTTTTCTTTGGCGGGTGTAAGAGAAAAATGTGTGATTTTCCTGAGAATACGAAAAAACAAAAATTCCTCCAAATCGCGCAGCACTTAGTGAAATTCTCGTTTGTATGGTATTATCTACATTATAATGTAAAAACACTGTGTCAGTGCCCATAAATTGTGCCCCATAAATTGCAACCCATAAAATGTGCCTTTACTGCAATTTTTATAACTTTTAAGCATCCCACAATTTCATTTTTTACAATGTCGAATAGAAAAAAGTTCTTTCAAATGAAATTTGTTTGAAAATTGTACCTCAGTTTTCTGATTTTAATGGATTTTAAAATAATTTTTAAGCATGGATATTTTTAAAGTTGAGTGCAACCCGATTGCGAAAGATGAACCTGTTTACACTTAATGCAATAGTAAAAAGAAAAGACATGTCTATGAGTAACGCTGGTATCATATTTTCGGTGGCAACAACCTAACACAACAATAAATTTCCCTTTTACTTCAGTTTAACGTCTAAACATTGTACATTCGATTGTTCCAACGTATTATAGAAAACAAAAGTACTTTCAGTAATATTTGTTTGTAATGTTTTTCTCAATTTACAAATTTTTTATGGATTTTAAAATAATTTTTAAGCATGCATATTTTTTAAATATGCTTGCAACCCAAATACAAAAGATCAACTCAATTGTTCAAAAACATTGTAAATAATTCAGAATTTGTTTGCTTTCGCGTAATATTCAATAACTAAATTGGCAAACGAAATTAAAACGCCCAAAATAAAATGAAATAAAACACAAATTTAACAGATATCAAATCAAATTACTCAAAATAACCTGATAAGTATGTAAAATTCAAATGGGAATTTTGTTCCGGGTGCATATATATAACTTGAATTCTTCAGAACGGATTCCCATGCGACTTGCACTATTAGTTTTTTAGGGAAGATTTTAGTGCGTAACATATTGTTTTCCGTTGCTTAGTCATAGAATTATAGGGGAAAGTTATATAATCATGTGAACCCAATTATGAAGGATTAGTCTTATTAGCTGAATGAAAAATGCAGAACTGTTTTTATCTCTAAGTATATTGACGGGTTTATCTTCAGTAATGGGGCTGTGCTCTAGGGTATTCTTATTTTAATGAGTGTGCCTGATACCTATTATGGCATGCACCTTTGCTTAAAACAATATAGAATGACTTATGTTTTAAGCGACTATCTGGCATGCAACTTGATTACAAAATACTAACCTGCAATAATGCTTAAGGTGCTTCTCCAGTTCCCTGCTCAACAACGCGAAACTTTCTGACACATTTTCTGACTCATTAAACGCAAAGGCTTAAAATTTGTAGGCCTGACTACGATTAAAGCGATTTGGAATTGAAATGAGTTTTCCATTTTTTCATAAATAAATTACTTATCGAGTTATGAGCAATTGTGGTTGCATGACGGCCGGTTTTTCTCCTTTATTGCACTGTTGCGTCCGAAATTCAGTTCAAAACACCAACTGAATGATCTTATACCTTTACCAAAATATGGAAACAATCTTTCGATTACATAGTTTCTAAATAAGAACTCCTGTCAATTTCATGCGTTTCCGAACAAAAATTAATTAAAAAATATGTCAGAAAATAGCACTTTTGGATTTGAGAACAGCCTTAGCTTTATGAACAGCCTTAACTTGACGTTTATGAAAAAACCCACATTTTTAGTTTTAATTTTGGAACTCGCGAAATTTAAATTCAGAAAAAGGATGTTCTTTTGACACATTGTGGTAATTTTTTTTAACTTTTAAAATTAAAATACATGTTTTCTTTGGCACGCGTAACAGAAGTATACAATATCTCCCACAATACGGGGGGAAATGCAAAAAAATACATCCAAATGAGGTAGTAGTTACTAAAATTTTATTTGGAAAATTTGAAATTTTATTGAAATTAAATCTACAACGATTAGATGAAATGATGTCATTTTCCATAAATTTTAGATCAAGACATCTGTCAAGAATTTTTTTGAAAATGTAAATAACCGCTCTCTTTTTGCTATAAATCACAGAAAATGTTAGCACTGAATCTAAACCAATACAACACTTAGCGATAACGTATAGCTATAGAATATGGCTGTAGTATGCAATCGAAGTAGTAAGTGAAATATAGTTGAAAAGATTTGATAGAATGTGACGTCAAATCTAGCCTTTTTTTCTTTTTCTTAAATTGTTTTCATGAAATTTGACTGTTTGTATTAAAATAGATGTTTTAATTTAAAAAAAAAAACATTCAAATTGGGGTGCTACGTTATTTCCCCGCTCTTATAGTTAAAGTTTTTATTTTATATACAAAAAAATGTGAATTTTCTGTTTAGAATGACGTCAATATCAAACATGCAAAAATATAGCAAGAAAATCTGAATTTTTATTGGCAAATAGAAACAAAATACACGCGTTATCCTTATTTTTTTCACATTATTGTGTCATTTTTTAGGGTGTGGCAACAGGAAAGAAACGTTTGAATTAAAAAAGATTTAAAAAGAGATATTTCTATAATGTTAAATTATGGAAGTGGTAGAAAAAAGGGTTAATTAGTGGTCTGATAATTTTTTTAAGTAGACAGTGATCTTTTCCACGTTCTAAAACGTACGTACATGAAGTTTCGTGCAAATCGGTCAAAAATTGAAGATTTGTATAAAGGACATACACACAGAGAACGGCTTTTATATAGGTGATCGCAAATATTACTTTATTATTAAATTTATTATTAGCCCCTAATTGGCCTCCCGACTAAATCTCCACCGAGAAATATGAAATCAAACATGCTCTTTACATTCCGGAAGTTCAAGAACAATTGATCAATAATTTTAGTAGATATTCGACAAACCGCGTACAATCGAAAACATCCGGTCCCTGTTCCTTAACTTTTGGAGGCCAGTGTATGTTAAAAAGCAGTAAAGCAACGTTTGAAAATGCACAAATAATACACACAAGCAGCAAACACCTGTTTCGAATCCACAAGCGAGATTCTTCTTCAGTGCGACAGACAGCAAGATGCAGCGTGATAGGAAAAGCAAGGTCGGCTGGGCAAAACGACAGAGAGACGGCCGGCGGCTTATGAACCCCATATGAGTAGAGAACACGCCAAAAACAACCAAATAAAGAAAAGCAGCATGAAACAACTGAGTGAACAAGTAGACACATCTACCGGAGAACGACAGAAAAAGAAATCAAAAAGGAAATTAAATTAATTTAATTACCCCTTTTTGTGCATTTTTAAACGTTGGTTTTCTGCCTTTTCATATTCTTGCACAAAAGATTTATTTGCTACCTTATAATATGGTATGATTTATAGAAAAGTAATTGGTTAAAACAATGATATTGGTGAAACAGAATATAATAATGCTGTCTAACTACCGAAATGCACATATCATATAGAACAGGCAACAGGTTTCAAAGGACAAAGATTTTCATTACCAAAAATGGGCCCGTGCTACCTTTATAAAGGCAAACGAACACAAATAGCTAAAACTTTTTATAATATCTTACATCTGCTGTAATATCAGTAGCACATATCTTTATCAAATGAAACGCGTCACCTTTTCTTTATTTTTATAGTACATTTAGGGGGATCATTTTTATATCATTATACTGCACTAGCATTTAACTGAAAATATGCTCTTTATTTTCGTATTTATGCATTAGACAAATAGAAACATAGACTGATTAGAAAATATTTTCTTTTATATGCAATCAGATGCAACAAAAATGCTGAAGCTTAGTTTCTATAAATTATAAGCACTATGAAACATATACTTATTATTTTTTATGTCACCATCCTTTTTTTCTAAGCGTAAACAAAACGCACAACGATGAATAATGCATCATTCGAAAGATTTTGAAAAGTTTTTTGACATAGCACACTCACATTTCGTTAAAACAAGTTGTTTGATTTCATCCTTTGGGGTACGATTTTTTTTTAATTTTGAGTAAAAAATTACTTTTACGTTAATAATGTTAATAGTATCTATCCAAATAGATTTACTGAAGTTTAACGAATTTGCCCTTGTCTGAAATCTAACGAATGTAGTTATTTTGCGCATTATCCAATTCCTATTTATATGACAATAGGCTGAGGAAAAGTTTTTGGAGACGTTTGGAAAATATCGTATTGCAACTGGATTTAACAGGTACAGTAAAACCTCCCTAAAGCGACCGCGTACTGTTGCAATAAAAAATGGTCGCTCCGAGAGGTGGTCGCTTAATGGAGGTCATGTTTAAATCTAGATTTTAATTGTTGAAAAAGGTAATAATTTATGTTACTAAAATTTATTTTTCACATTAGGAAAAAATATGAAAATTTAAGTATCAAAACAAAAGTTAATTACATAAGTTAATTACTGCAGAGTTTAAAAAATGAATACATTGACATTTGCTTTGACTTTACGGTTTTATCTTTTATAACTTTCATTTCGAAGTTCAGTAAATAAATGCAACTTTTTTGGACGGGAACAAATAAGGACGATTTCATTAATTTATCGATTTATTTGAGAGTTTCCTGACATAATGGGGCAGGGAAGTTTATTGACCGCCATTCTTAATTTGTAAACATGGTTAAATTCATTGCCTAAAAAGGCGCAAAGTTGTTTAAACACTTAAAAGTTACCGGAATAATAATGATAAAAAAAAATTCTGAACTTAGTTTAGAAGTTTGGTGAATAATGCGCTCTCCGGAATTATTTTTCTAATAAAACCTTCTTCAAGCGACCAGGAAAGAACGGGATTTTTTTCTTTTTCTTCAAAGGAATGGGTCGCTCATGGAGGGAATTCAACTGGGATAGTCTCTGAATGGAGGTAAAATTAGTATTGAGCCTATGGGAATAAATTTCGTTTCATGAAAAATGGTCGTTCAGGGAGGTGGTTGCTCAATGGAAGTAGTCGCACAGGGAGGTTTCACTGTATTACAATTTTCTAATATTTTTTTTTCGTTTTATAACACGTTATTTGTTCAGAAAAGTAACTTATATTTTGATTTAAAGAGTGAAATATCGGGTGGTCCATCTGTTGTTCTTTTTTTATTATGAAAGAAAACGCATTTTTTATGAGTGAAAATCGAAATTCTTTATTGAACATGGAAGGTGGGTCTATGCCATATATGTATGGACTACAATATCGCACATGTGGCCACCGCGGCTTCGCTTACATGCCATCATCCGAACATCAAAATTTTCGATGACTTTTCCCAGAATGAGCGGATCCATGACCAAAATTTAAACCCGGATGTTACGTTTCAGGTCTTGGATCGTGCGGGGGACACTGAAGTATACTTTACTTTTCAGAAACCCCCCAAAGAAAATAAAATCCTTTGGGGTTAAATCTCACGAACTTGGCGGCCAATTCACATCAGTTTCTTGAAATTACGCAATCTGGAAATTTCTCGTTCAATAAGTTGATAGTTTGGCGAGCAGTGTGTGCCGTTGAACCGTCTTGTCATACAAATGGCATACATAATTACAAGTGGCATACATTTGACAGTTCATACATTCATAACACATGACAGCTGACACAAATAACCTGTAAAATATTCATAGTTCAAAAAAGAACCAACAAATGGACCACCCTATGTATGTTTAAAGTAAAATAATCGCCAACGGTGCAAAGAGAATTATGCAAACTTTTATTATTATTATTATTACTAAATTCCAAAACATAAATGAAGTCATAATAAGAAATGCATAGACATATATTATCATTACTACACATAAATAGTAACGAATGTACTAATTATTACGACAAAATAATACTTAATGAACAGACATGTACTATTAATAATACGCCAGACCCGAACGGGTTAAAATAGCAGTTAGGGTAACTTTAGGGAAAATGGCCATAGCGGAGAGATGGCCAATCTAAATATTTCTAAATCTTGATCATAGATGCCAGCATAAACTTTGTTCTTAGGAAGTTGTTCAACGAGTTCATCCATTGCGACGTGCAGCTGTGTTTTTCGATTACAAAATGTAAGGGAAATTTTAATGTTTATTTAATTTAGTGGTTGACTATTTTTGTTGAGTTAGGTATCTGAATGTTTTGCAGTACGTACGTCACATTTTTTTTTTTTTTTTTTTACTATGCGATCTTTTAAGGCACGTATATAATCCAATATTTGCTTCCAAACCTAAAACAAAGACGTACAATGACGGAGTGACGCTTGAAATTGGGTGTCCATCTGTCCTTCAATTTCAAGATAGATGGCCACGTCAAATTAAGGAGAGATGAACACCTTTAATCAATATTTCAAAGTTATACGGACTGAGGATTTTAACTAAATATAATTAAATTTAAAATAATTATATAACTTTTATGTTTATAATTACTTTAATTGATATAATTGTTTAAATTTTAACTAATATAAATATTTCAATAATAATAATTCAATAGGGCCTAACGATGCATTTTTTTTCAGAAAATATTGAAAAACGTCGAAAACTTTCATCCCTGAAACATGTAAAGTTGATAAATAAACTTAGAACCGTGAAAAAGGTCTAAAATAAACGCTAGAAAAAAACGAAAACGCGACACTTCCAGCAGCGAAGAAGGTGAATTACATTTAAAATAATTAGATTCCGAGGGAATAGAATTGGATGAGAATCACTGTGTTGGTTGTGGAGAACAATATAATACCACAACTAAAAAAGATGTCTGTATACGATGCTTAAGGTGCCTGATGAAACGTGCACAAACTATCAAGATCTTTGCCAAAAATGTGGTAAGATTATACGAAAAGGTATTGAAATTACACTTCAAATTTTGTTCATTCGAGTTTTATTCACTCATTTTACGTGATATAATTGCATATTTACAAATTGGTATAAGTTTTTCATGATTAATTATTCAGGCACATTATGCATTGTAGTCATCCTTGTTGGTCGTGGTATTATATTCTTCTCCACAACCAACACTGTGATCCTCATCCAATTCTATTGCCTCGGAATCTCTAGAATCTGATAATTTCAAATGTATTTAATCTTCTTCGCTGATGGAAGTGTCGTGTTTTTTTTTTTTTTTTTTTTTTTTTTTTTTTTTTTTTTTTTTTCTTGCGTTTATTTTAAACTTTTTCACGGTTTCAAGTTCATTTATAGACATTATCTGTTTCTGGGATGAAAGATTCCAACGTTTTTCAAAATTTTCTGAAAATAATACCTCGTTAGACCCTATTATATTATTATTGAAATATTTATATTGGTTAAAATTTAAACAATTTTATCAATTATTATAATTATAAACTTTAAAATTTTATAATTATTTTAAAAATGACTATATTTAATTCAAAACTTCACTCTGTACAATTTTGAAATATTGATTAAAGGTGGTCATCTCGCCTCGATTTGATGTGGCCATCTATCCTGAAATTAAAGGACAGATTGACACCCAAATTAAAACGTCACTCCGCCATTGTACGTCTTTGTTTTAGGCTTAAAAGAGAATATTGAATTATGTACGTTCCTTAAAAGTTAGTATATCAAAAACAACCTACGTACTGTAAAACATTCAATACATAACTCAAAAAAAAAAATCAACCACTAAATTAAATAAACATTAAAATTACACTTACTTTTTATTATCGAAAAACACAGCTGCATGTCGCAATGAATAAACACACTGAACTATTTCTTACGAAGAAAGTTTATTCTTCAGTCTATGATCAAGTTTTGGAAAAATTTAGATTGGCCATCTCTCCTCTATGGCCATCTATCTGAGAATTACCCTATATAATTGTTAGTTTTTTAAACGTTGTTTCATAAAGAAATATTAAATTAACTACATCAGGTATTGCATTCAAAACTATAAAAAATACAATAATTAATTAATTAAATGTAATAAAACACCTTTTTATGATATTTTAATAAGCAAAGAAATAATTTAAGATTCGGAAACCTAAATCGCAAGAAATTACGAATATATTCATGCATTATTAATTAAAGTTTATTTCGCACGCATGTATAAATCGAATATGAATATTAAATTTTAATATATTATCATGCATATTAGAATTTAATATATTTAATATATACATTAAAATTCAAAAAGAAAATTTTCATTATTAGGTACTTTCGTAATTATATAAATACGTAGCACCTATAGCCGACGTTCGTTCCATCTCTCCGTCCGCATATAACAGAGCAAAAACTACCCAACCGAATGGTCTGAAATTTTAAGTATATAATTGTTGCAAACTTTTTTCGATTCATTTCAAATTTTACGAAAATCTGATGTATAGTTTAATTACAAGGACAGTCAAAATTTTTCCGTTATATTGCGGCTAATGGGAAAAAATTATTTCAAGTGCATTTTAATGATGTTACAGCCTTTCGAACAGAATGAAATGATATTCACTTATGAAGTGCACTAAAATATACACTCAGTATAATATGCGGCGCAATAATGCTCATTGATCGTAAAACATTATTCCAGAATGAGAGCAATGTTTCGGCAGCACTCCGTGCATATTGGCAGGTGCGAAACTTAGGGAGAGGACCCATGTCCGTTAATGAAGTTAGAGGCATGATTCGTAAGTTCGAAGAAACCGATTCTCTAGATGTTGCACCGGGAAGAATACGATATGCAACTGAGCCGGTGAGTGCGGAGTAAATTGCAATTGCAACAGCTGATTTGAAAGTTCTTCAAATACTACTGTAAGTGGTCGCTCAATTACACGAGCACTGGACATTCCGTGGTCAACCGTGCCAATAATTCTACGCAACATTCTGAATCTCTATCCATACAAAATCCGTTTTGTGCAACAGTTGAAACCGCAAGGTCAATCTACACGTCTTGATTTTACCATGCAAGTGGATGCATACTGGTCATCACATATCTTATGAACAGGCAAGACCCACTTTCATTTGGATGGTACTGCGAACGCACAGAACTAACGAATATGGGGTTCCATATTCGTCATGCCGTGTAATAATGAGCCACTACATTCCCCATACGTCACAGTGATTCACGGCGAATTTCATTTTTGGCCCTTACTTCTTCGAGGAAGTCACAATGAACAGGTTTGTTAAGTGTACAGTCACAAGTGACCGATACAGCAGACTACTGGAAAATCATGTTGTCCCGGTCCCGGCGTTGAGGCAAAGATGCTGTTTGGTCACCACAATGTTCATGCAAGATGGAGGAACTGCTCATATGGCGAGACGTGTAAAGAATATGATTCAAGCTAATTTCCCTGATGAACATGTCATCTTTCGTACTTTCCCGATTGCTTGGTCAGCAAGGTCACCAGATATAAACCCTTGTGACTTCTGCCTGTGAGGTTTTCTCAAAGATCGTGTTTATCAAGGACGTGTAACTGATGAAGAGGGCTTGAAAGCATCGTATGCCATGTCTCACTCATTCCTACTGATATGTTACGTGCGGCTGTTGGTAACGCGGTGGTACGCTTTCAGCATATTGTTGACTGACAAAGTATGCACATAGAGCCCACAGGTGTGTAAATAAATAACATATTCCGTTCTTCTTTTATTTTTGAACAGTTATCTTTCTTTTTATGTCGTTACAGCGCCATCTGGTGACGAAAAATCAAAGTTTTTTGCGAAAACCTCGGCTGCATGATCTACATAACATATATTTGAAGTTTTATTCGGATCCGTTCAGTTGAACCAGAGCTATTAGCCTCTGAGTACCGTCAGTTTAATTTTGACCACCCTGTATGTGTCAAATCGTTAAAATATCATTTTTTTTTTTTTACTTTAGTAAATCAATAATTTTGAAAGTGGGTATAACAACCAGAGATATTTGCTTTTAAAATGTGTGATTACATTTTAAATTTCATTTTTGTTTAATAGTTTGGAAAAATAAATTGTAGTTTGTTTTGATATTATACTTCTAAGAAGAGGGAAATGGTAAACTTTTCATACTCTGCTGTTATACATAAAATGAAATGGCTCAGTTGAATTTCTGTGAATTACACTGTAAAAAAATTTCACAAAAATAGAGCTTCTCTCTCTCTTCCCCTTTCCTATCTATATCTTTTCCTGCATCATGTTATACCACCCTATCTTTTATTTCTCCCACGATAGTACACACGTATAACGGATTTTTCTTCCTGTAAAGAAGAAGGAATTCCATGCAAAGCCTTGAAGAATCTGCATTTTTTCCACTTTTTGCACATATATTTTATCTTCCATTGCTTTATTTTACATACATTGAAAATTTTGCACCTTATGTGAAATAAAAGCACGATCTTAGATTTTTTTCTTTAAAATCTGTATTGAAAATATACTCTAAAAATAGAAGAACGCTTTAGAACCAATAAATTTATTTTTGAGAGTTAATTTAACAGTAATTTTGCTTCTTTTTTTAACCGACTCTAAAAAAATTTGTAACTTAACCTTATATTCTATAAAGTACGTTCACTCAAAACTTTCAAATGCGGAATCTGATTTTATTTCATTTGTTTGAAGTTGTCCATTTACTTCCCCTTTTATTAAGTTTATTAATATTTAAAAATGGAGATTTTGTATGTCGATATGCCTATCCATTCCTTTGTGCTCCAATTTTATTTAAAAATAGGGCAGTTTCTACAAAATTTGAAAGAATTACAAATAAACATCATTACGTATAATATAATACTATAGTATGCGCTCTATTACTTTCAATAGAGAACAAAAAGCAGTAAAAAATATTAAATTTTCGCTTAGAATAATCCCTGGCCAGAAAATATATCTTAAAGGATAAGTTTAAAATCTAGATCATCTAATTGCAACATTTCATGTGACTGAAAATATTTAAAAGAGAGCAAAAGTACCTGATTCGAAGACACATGATTCGAAGAAGATATTCCACGACAACGTGAAGAAATCTCAAAGGTTACCCTCTAGATTACGTTAATAGTGTCGGAAAAAAACTCAAACATATTCGAAAACAAACAAAACTTTCAGATGTGCATGAAGATACAAGAGGACAAAAATCATGTCATGAAGGATTGCTATACGTTTCATAGAGAATTTCATGTAAATCGGTAAACTCCATATCAGATATCATGAATTTTCAATACTTTTTTACATTACCAAAATATCATAAGTAAATTAAATTCATCAAATAAACGGCTGTAGGCTCACTTGTCTGTTCATAATAATCGTTTTTTGATCTTACAGCTTCTAAGATTAAAATCCCTCTTTTTTGATCACAGTTAGTCGTGAAATAAATAGAACTTGCTTTACAATTTCTTTATTTCTGCTTGTAGTTGTCGTTCATATTAGATTCGGACTGACAAAATATTTCGCATAGACAAAATCAGTAATCATATAACCGATATTATGTTGTAAATGACTATAGGTCACTCTCCATAATCACAAAGCGCACTCTAGCTCATCGCTGCTATAGTTACAAACATGCATTTGATTTTGATTTATGCTTGTTTAAGTGTGTTCTGTCTCCCTTAAATATCTGTACGAATAATTTTTAGATACCATGTGTATTGTTTAAAAAAAGAAATTGATCGTCTTAGGGTCAGGAGGGGTAATTATGACCAGGGGGTAATTGTGACTGCCGCCATATTGGAGAAAACTGCGAATCGTAAAATTTTGTTTCAAGCTTAGATATTAACATCATAATGTATATTTCGATCTTTTAGAGATTCTTTATTACTAGTCTGAAGCCTTTTTGAGATCCGAATAGCAATTAGAAACAAAGTCTATCAAAATTTTTCATAAACGGATTTGTCACTTTGGAGTTCAAAGTGGTCTCAATTACCCCAAAGAAATGTGTATAGGCAAGTATAAAAAGAAAATATAGTGGTCATAATTTCCCCACTAGTGGTCTTAATTACCCCAAACTTTTATGATTGTGAGTTTTTGATGGAGTGATTATAACCATCTTTTAACGTAAAAGACAATTAAAACTTTTATAAGGTGTTCTTAAAGGGTCAAAGTTACTTTCTATGTACTGAAAACACTACTTTTCCAAATAGAAAAAGTAAAAAAAAAAAAAAAAAAAAAAAAAAACGTTTAAAATATACAAAGTGATCATAATTACCCCTTCTGACCCTATAATATCAATAAATAAGTGTTTGATAATTTTCTTAATATATGAAGGCAAAAACTTTATGTCCATATGTTGTAAAGAATGTTTAACGCATGAACTTGTTTTAGAAAAAAATTTATTTTCAAGAATTTTACTATACAACTACAAATAAAGACAAAAGCTCGAAATTGCGAAAGAATTGTCATTTTGAAGCGCAAGTGGTTCCACGACAACTCGAAGTAATCTTTCAAGTATGTAATAAAAATGTCTATCACGTACTACACTGTAACAGTTGCTGAAAAAACATATTTCTGTATTAACCAACCGCAAAGAAACTCTGTCTGCGGGAAATATAAAACTCGAATTAATTGCATTTTTTCTCGCTTGAAAAACAGATATTTCGGGCAAATAGAATTTCAACTATTATTTTTCAAAGAAAATCTAAGAGAGTTTATAAATAAATGTCAACTTTTCTAGAAGCATGTAATTAAATTTAATATAAGAAAAACATTTTACTGGAAAAAAAAATCCAAAAATAATTTTTGTCTAAAGTATTACATTAAATAAAAGAAAAAATAAGCGAATTCAATGTGAAATGTTTGGTTTATTAAAACTTCAGGAATTTAAGAAATCCGAAATTACTTTTTGTTTTTCTATATTTCCAATCTTAATTTCACTAATTTTCTAAACGGCTACACATTGCTCTCTTGTCTGTGCTCCCTTCATAATACTGTATAACATCGAAACTCCGGCATCGTCGGAACCGAGACTAAACCGGATTTTTGAAATTTTAGGATTTCTGAAAGAATATCAAAAGTATTCCGATATTCCTAATGGCACATTTATTCATAATTTAATTCATAACCAAGTGAGATTTATGTGACCAAAAAACAGAAAAATAAATATTTAAAACAAATCTTGCTTTTATTGATATTTTCTATGTTACAAATAATAATTTTAAAAACATCTAATAAACAGTAAAGTTATTTCCTTCTCGTGTAACCGTTAATGTTATTTGCTTTAATTTTTTTGGCCGTTCTTTAACAATATTTTCTTGTATTTTATACGAGTAAAGAACACCTATTTTGGAAATACAGTATTGTTTCTAAAAGGGATAATAATTTTCCTGTCAAATTTATGCATTTTTCCAGTGACACCTTTTCTTCTGTAGGTTCCTCGATCTCGTCCCCTGAGCTGCCACTAGCGTTATTAGCTGTTCTATTGCGGTCATATATTCCCAGCACTGAGTTTTCTTTGACTTTCTGTTGTTCAAGGAACTAATCGGCTCTGACATATGAAGAAAACACGGATTCTTCTCAGACAATTATTTACATTTCGCACTTTTACTTTCGAACTCGAAGTTTTTAATTTGTAAAACAAATGATATTTTTCTTTCTCCAGTAAGTTTGAAGTGTAAAAAAAAGGAAGGGAAAAAATGACTTTGATGCTGGATTTTTGAAGTTGCCGGATTTCTGAATGCCGTATTTTTGTGGTCCTGCTGAAATTCTCTTTTGATCTTACAGCTTCTAAGATTAAAATCCTTCATTTTGATCACAGTTAGTCATGAAATAAATAGAAATTGATTTACAATTTCTTTATTTCTGCTCGTAGTTCTCATTCATATTAGATTCGGATTAAAAAAATATTTTCATTGAAAAAATCCGTAATCTTTTACTGATTTTGAAATTTATGATGTAAATAGGTCATTAATAGCATTGCTCCCCGCTGCTACAGTTACAACCATGCATTTGACAGCAATTTATGCTTGTTTAAGTGTGTTATCCTCTCTCAAATGTTTGTACTAATAATTTTCAAATACTACGCGAGTAATGTTTGAAAAAGCAATTAATTGGTTTTAGAATACCAAGAAACAAATAATTTTCTCAAAATATGAAGACAAAAACTTTATGTCCATATGTTGTAAAGAATGTTTATCGCGTGAACTTGTTTTGGAAAAATTGTATTTTCAAGAATTTTACAGAACAAACTATAAATAAAGAAACGCCAAACTTAAATAAGCAAGACAAAAGCTCAAAATTGCGAAAGAATTGTCATTTTGAAATACAATTGGTTCCACGACAACTCGAAGTAATCTTTCAAGTGTGTAATAAAAATGTCTATCACGTACTATACTGTAACAGTTGCTGAAAAAACATATTTCTATATTAACCAACCGCAAAGAAACTCTGTCTGTGGGAAATATAAAACTCAAATTAATTGCATTTTTTCTCGATTGAAAAACAGACATTTCGGACAAATAGAATTTAAACTGTTATTTTTCAAAGAAAACCTAAGAGAGTTTATAAATAAATGTCAACTTTTCTAGAGGCATGTAATTGAATTTAATATAAGAAAAACATTTTACTGGGAAAAAAATCTGAAAATAATTTTTATCTAAAGTATTACATTAAATAAAAGAAAAAAAAATAAGCGAACTTAATGAGAAATGTTTGGTTTATTATGTTTCAGGAATTTAAGAAATCCAAAATTACTTTTTGTTTTTCTATATTTCCAATATTTATCTTAATTTTAGTATTTTTTTAAACGGTAACACATTACTCTGTTGTCTGTGCTCCCTTCATAATAATTGTGTTTTAGTCTTAAAGCTTCTAAGATTAAAATCCCGCATTCTGATCAAAGTTAGCCATGAAATAAATAGAACTTGATTTACAATATCTTTATTTCTGCTTGTAGTTGTCATTCATTTTAGATTCGGATTTACAAAAATATTTTGCATTGACAAACTCGGTTATTATTTACTGATTTTGAAATTTATGTTGTAAATATGTCACTCTCCTTAATAGAAAAGCGCTCTCTTGCTCCTCGCTGCTATAGTTACAACCATGCATTTGACAGTAATTTATGCTTGTTTAAGTGTGTTATACCTCCATTAAATGTTATTAGCAATAATTTTCAGATACCACGAGTATTGTTTGGAAAAGCAACTAATTGGTTTTTGTGACACCAAGACACAAATAATTTTCTCAAAATATGAAGACAAAAACTTTATGTCCATATGTTGTAAAGAATGTTTATCGCGTGAACTTGTTTTGGAAAAATTGTATTTTCAAGAATTTTACAGAACAAACTATAAATAAAGAAACGCCAAACTTAAATAAGCAAGACAAAAGCTCAAAATTGCGAAAGAATTGCCATTTTGAAATGCAATTGGTTCCACGACAACTCGAAGTAATCTTTCAAGTGTGTAATAAAAATGTCTATCAAGTACTATACTGTAACAATTGCTGAAAGAACATATTTCTATATTAACCAACCGCAAAGAAACTCTGTCTGCGGAAAATATAAAACTCAAATTAATTGCATTTTTTCTCGCTTGAAAAACAGACATTTCGGACAAATAGAATATCAACTGTTATTTTTCAAAGAAAACCTAAGAGAGTTTATAAATAAATGTCAACTTTTCTAGAGGCATGTAATTGAATTTAATATAAGAAAAACATTTTACTGGGAAAAAAATCTGAAAATAATTTTTATCTAAAGTATTGCATTAAATAAAAGAAAAAAAAAATAAGCGAACTTAATGAGAAATGTTTGGTTTATTATGTTTCAGGAATTTAAGAAATCCAAAATTACTTTTTGTTTTTCTATATTTCCAATATTTATCTTAATTTTAGTATTTTTTTAAACGGTAACACATTACTCTGTTGTCTGTGCTCCCTTCATAATAATTGTCTTTTAGTCTTAAAGCTTCTAAGATTAAAATCCCGCATTTTGATCACAGTTAGCCATGAAATAAATAGAACTTGATTTACAATATCTTTATTTCTGCTTGTAGTTGTCATTCATTTTAGATTCGGATTTACAAAAATATTTTGCATTGACAAAATCGGTTATTATTTACTGATTTTGAAATTTATGTTGTAAATATGTCACTCTCCTTAATAGAAAAGCGCTCTCTTGCTCCTCGCTGCTATAGTTACAACCATGCATTTGACAGTAATTTATGCTTGTTTAAGTGTGTTATACCTCCATTAAATGTTATTAGCAATAATTTTCAGATACTACGGGTATTGTTTGGAAAAGCAATTAATTGTTTTTTGTTACACCAAGACACAAATAATTTTCTCAAAATATGAAGACAAAAACTTTATGTCCATATGTTGTAAATAATGTTTATCGCATGAACTTGTTTTAGAAAAATTGTATTTTCAAGAATTTTACAGAACAAACTATAAATAAAGAAATGCCAAACTTAAATAATCAAGACACAAGCTCAAAATTGCGAAAGAATTGTCATTTTGAAATGCAATTGGTTCCACGACAACTCGAAGTATTCTTTCAAGTGTGTAATAAAAATGTCTATCACGTACTATACTGTAACAGTTGCTGAAAGAACATATTTCTATATTAACCAACCGCAAAGAAACTCTGTCTGCGGGAAATATAAAACTCAAATTAATTGCTTTTTTTTCTCGCTTGAAAAACAGACATTTCGGACAAATAGAATTTCAACTGTTATTTTTCAAAGAAAACCTAAGAGAGTTTATAAATAACTGTCAACTTTTCTAGAGGCATGTAATTGAATTTAATATAAGAATAACATTTTATTTTAAAAAAAGATAAAAATATTTTTTTATCTAATGTATTACATTAAATAAAAGAAAAAATAAGTTAATTCTATGAGAACTGTTCCGATTATTAATGTTTTAGGAATTTAAGAAATCTAAAATTACTTTTTCTTTTTCTATATTTTGCAATATTTTTCTTAATTTCAGGACTTTATTCCTTAATTTTGATTTAATTGTTTGGTTCTTTAGCATTTTATCACTACAAATGAATCAGGTTAGTGTCTGTAACTTAATATAAATTAAATTTTCAAAAAAGGTTAAAAGTCATTTACCATTTAAATTCAATGGCATTCCAACATTATCAAACGTGTATTCATAGTACAAAGTAGTATTTTCATACAAAATATTATATTTATTACCAATTCTATTTTATAAGGAACACAGGATATCACACGGTCATTAAAGTAATGTGACGTCAGAGTTGATGTTGGATTTGTAGTAAAAGCATCAGATAAACATAACACTCCATTGGGATATACTTACTAAAGACATCTGAGAAACACACACACACACGTAAGCCAAGTGGTCTTGAAAATTGGCGTTACGTGGTAAAAAGTAGCCAACGTTGAAACTCGGAATGTCACCCAAACAATGCCAACTTTGTATGAACTCATCAATTTGGCAAATTACCCCTTCAAAGCTGATACTTCAGTATGAAAACCAAACACATTGTATATTTGCCAAAATACAGACGAGACGATTGAGACAAAAATTTAAATTTGATTTCTAACTTCAGAACATCCTGGAACTGCTTAATATGCTAAAACGCTTTAATTTTAGAATGTGCTTAATCAAGCACTAACGTAACTGTGCTTAAATGCGACGCTCTATCTGATACGTTTGTCACATTTAGGGAATACTTGACATTTTATAAATATAACGTGTCAACTATGAACAGTAAAGAACTGAATATTATGCTTTTAATTCTAAATTAATTCTAAATTAATTTTGAAAAAATAAAATCATTACCTGTAATATAAGCAAAAACATGTCATTGTCACATTCAGGTCGTTTTCGTCGTATTTGTTTTAATTAAAATGTGATGTACAAAGTTCCTAATTATGACAATGCATTTTATGCATGTATAGTAATATGACATTTAGTAATTTTATTGTAAACGTATTGTAAACGTTTCCTAAAACGTATAGTTTTAGGAAAATGATTGCCGCAGTACAATCCAATAATAAATCATTTAACATTCATACTATTAACACTCTGAACTTCAACATATCAATAAAAAAGAAATAACGAATGAATTACCAATGCAACATTAATTTTATCAAACAATGTTTATATGAGAAAAAGAAACAGGAAAAAGAAACATGAACAAGAGCTTGATTATGCCACCGGTCACGATAACATCTGTAATCGAGCGTTTATTCATTTTGGTTTGACCGGTAACTATTACGATACCCAAAGCCGCATCCACCGCTGTCGCATCAGCTAAAGGCTTTTTTCGTAGTTGATAAAGTAAGAACATGTTTGAAGATCATGTAAGAGCATGTTTGAAGATCGTTTTGCATGAAATGCTTAACTAAATAATGTAGCTGCCTCCCGGACTATAACATTTAACATTAAAATATCAAAGAGAAGTCATTCATTTCAAAAATCTAAGCAATCTAATTTAACAGTGCAATTTATAAAGAAAATTAAATATATTTATTTTTCATTAGTAATAGTAAATAATGGCGATTTTTTTAAGGTACTTATGTATATATTTCCTTACAAAAAATCGTCATAATTTTAACTGCTACACTTTAATTTGCCTCTTTTAAAATTTTTCTTTTTAACTAAAATATCAAACGGGACTTAAAATTTATTGTTTTAAGCACTTTGGTAGCCTTTTTGACATCTCTTGGTGAATGTTGAATTTAGTGCTGAAACAGTTTTACAGCTGCTTTCATTTTAAGTAATGTCTATTTTCAGAAATACAAAATAATAAAACTAATCATTTATAGTATTCATTTTTTTTAAAGTATAAAAACACAAGAGAAGCTAAAAGAAAAAAATGAAAGAGAACGATCGTGAACTATTTATTCCCGCCAAGAGAAATAAAAAGATACATCAGGGTTCATAAAGGTCCTTGAGTGTGAGTTGCTACTATGTCCGAAAAGTAATCTTCGCCTTAATTAATTTCAAAATTATGTGAATAATTAACGCGAAGATTTCAAATCGGAAATAGCGAGACTGAAATTCAAAAACCCGTACTAAACCTGCATTTATTAGTATTATTATATTTTTTTTTCAAACAATCAAGAATACCATAAAATTGTTTTAAATTATATATCCCACAAGTGTGGAAATTACAACACTATGAAGCAAAAGTTGCAAAATGTAAAACTCTGAAACTTTGAAGATGTATATGCAATAAAACGTATATGTAAAATATGCAAATCAACAATTTTCAAGATTCTATGTATTGAATGTAGTTTAAAAACATAATAGAAAGCAATTATTAGAATGCTATATAATTGCAGACCTTTGTGCATAAAATAAAAATTTTTAAAAACTTTGAATGCACACGCACAATTTAAGATTTTTAAATAGTAAAGAGCTATTTCGGGATCTAGTATGGAAACCTCTCTTCAATGCTGAAGGGAATTCAGTGGGCCCTATATCCGAAATGAGAATGGCAAAAAGAGACAGAAGGGGACATAAAACAGCTGTAAGATAGAGATATGTAGAGAGGAGAGAGAGGGAAGGATGAAAGGAAATAAAATAAAGAAATGTAAGACATTTGAAACAAGAACGAATAATAATGCTTAAAGCATAGATTATAAATCATTTTCCGGCACATCCAGAATACTTTACCAATACTTCATTGTTTAAGAAGGTGAAATATGATGTCTAAGTAAGCAAAGGAATGACAAGGGATGGCCGCCCGGAAACTTTCGTTTTAGACATTGGAAAGAGCATAACACATTTAAAAATCAAAAAGTCGATTTTAGCAATTACCGTCGATACTCGGAAAAATATCGGAATTATTTTGTGCAACCCTGTATATGATCTATAGATTTCTATATGTACTACATACTACATAGTATACCAAACTTAAGCTCAGTTAGGAAACGCTTTAGCACATTTGAAAATTCCCCTTCAGCAATATCCGTCAATAAATAGAAATGTATTCGAGAACTTTTGTGCAGCCCTGTATAATGATTTATAGAATTTATACACCCCAAGTAATATGCAAAAATTAGTTGAATTAAAAAACGCGCACCACAATAGATAATTCACTTCCAGCAATTATTGTTCATGTACAGTACAGCAACCGATTTTTGTGTGTGTGTGTCCCTGTAAATAAACGATGAATGCTATGCACACCATATTCTATATTAAGCATTTTGTAGTGTATCTCAGTGATATATATCAATTTCAATATCTTTGAAATAGTGTGACATCTTTAAAATACACTGCAAAAGATTTTCCCCATAGACCGTAATGTAACGGTATTCTTTTGGGTGATCCTGCAAACCAACTATTAACGTTTCACTTCATTTTCAATACAAAACCTGTCATGGTAAGCCTGAATTAGATAAATCAATTTCATAGTAATCCGAGCGTATTTACGCGAGTTAGAGCATGAACAGCCAGACAGACAAACTGAATTCATAAACACTTCTCAACTTTGTTGTAAAGTGGTAAATACAGTAGTGTTTAATCGCATATGACTGAATTCGGTAAATTCTTAAAAATATTAAAAGCCTGCTAGAAATCTAAATTGAAACAAAATGAGTTAAGAATAGATTAAGAACATTGATCAATTAAAAAACATTTTAGTTCTTATTTTTGAAGATAAATTTTGGAGCCCTTCACATGAAACCTTAGTGATTGTCTTTTTTTGTCGCTATCATATAATATATAGTCAGACCAAATGCCATATATAGCCCCCCCCCAAAAAAAAAAAGAGATTTTAGTAGGTTGGTTAAGACTGGAAAATTTAATTTTCATCAGAAAGATAAAAATAACTCGGAAATTCGAAAAATAAAGCCTTCAAGGATTTTTGCAACTTTGTGGCTAACTCAGTCATAGAATGACAAAACAACAAAAACCGATAAATCATTAACAAAAAACAATAATCAAACTTCAAAATTAATTGATTATATAAATTATGCAACTCTAAATCTGATTTCTCTGATTGAGTTACATTACGTTCTGTCCATCTGACATTTGGAGTGTCCTTTAAGGTTTGTGGATTTATTGTATAACACTTACCACATATTAACATGAAAGTTATTGTCAACTATGACAAACGAAAAGTGATAAAATCCTCACATTCGGAGGTGGTGATTTATCATTTTGGAAAATCGTTTGACGTTAAGTCCAAAACGTCAATGTTTCGTATCCCAGAGGTTGCTAAACAAGTTGACATGGGTGGACAAATGTTAAATATAACATGGAAATCGCACTAATAATGAATTAAAGAGTTCAGAAGCAGATAAACCAACGTTTGAAAAATGCACAAAAATACATGAAAAGCAGCAAACAGCTGTTTCGAATCTACATGCGAGATTCTTCTTCAGTGCAAGATAGGTAAAAAGGAACAGCGTGCTAGAAAAAGCAAGGCTGAGCTTTTAAACGTTGGTTTTTCTGCTTTTTAATATTGTTGCACAAAGGCTTTATTTTCTAATTTTATAAAGAGTTAAGATCATAGTAATGTAGAATTTTTAAAGTACGTAATGAAAGCACAGAAAAAAAAATGGGGGATAAATTCTACCTAACTTTTTAATTCCCGGAGTGTATGGAATATTTTTCGAGAATAATTCATGCATTTTCTTATTTAGCACTTATTTCTTCAGACGTTCTCTACCATTAATTTTTCTACACAAAGAAAATCAAACCATTATGTTTATACCGATATTGGAAACCATTAATGTTACCTTCCATCCTTTTCTTTAATAATGTTTAAAAAAAAATTGAAGCGTTGATAATTGCAGAATTTTCCTTTTCATGGAGTAGATTGTATTAAAGTAAATAAACAAAAATGGAAATTTCGTTACCTGATGAATAATCGTTATATTACAGTAAAAACTTTCAAAGAATCGAAAAAAGTTTTCAAACTTTTTTCTCCTAAAATCTACATGCATATAATATCGGCAGTCCATTGTTATTTTTATTTTTTGCTTTTTTACAAGAACAAAGTATTGAATTCGTGAAGAATTTCGACGAATTTATACGTTTTAGAAGGTTCTGAACACGATTTGCTTGTTTTTTAGAAAACATCTGACCGTGAGTCAGTCTGTGTGTCAGCCTGTGTATCTGTCTGTAATGTGACACAGATTTTGAAAGAACTCTCAAGAACTAATGAACCGAAAGGAATCAAAGTCCATCGTCTGATAGACCTTGAAATAATTAGACGCTGATTAGGTTTTAGTATAAATCTCCAAACAGGTGGCGCTTTTATGCTGCCTTTTTAGAGATTTTCGCTATAGCTATATCTGAAGAACTAATGCACGGAATTTCATTTGTCGCAGTTAAGCTCTGTTTTTCTCTATTTCCGCGATAGCTATATCTTAAGAACAAATAGATTGTCATTTAATTTTCGTCGCAAACTATTTGATTTATATATGTAAAGTACATTTTATTTATTAGCCTAACAAAAGAATATTCTAAATTTTTCTCCTTTTTATTTCCCTATTTTTCTCTTCAGATATTATTAAATTCTTTCTCTTTTCAATAATCTATGCACATTTATTTTCATTTTGGCGTTGCGTGAGTAAGGCTTCCCTCTTAAAATTCCCATTCAAAATTCTTCCCTTTTAATTTTCTCTTTGAATATTCTTCTATCGGCTTTTCCGGAACATTCTTCCCGCCAAAAGTGAAACCGAATCGCAACTATTTTCTCAATCCACGCATTCCGTGTTTGTCATTAGCTGTTCTTCTCTTAATGCAGATATTGGTACTCATGCGTACTCACTATAAATCTTTTCTGTTCTGGTTCCGAAGAACTATTTTCAGTGATTTTGACTGTTGAAATGTAACTACGACATCGGAAGAAGAATTTCATTCCGAATTAAAATATTTTCAATCTAATACCTTTTTTAAGAGCACTCTTCCATTCTGAACTATGATCATGTAATAAAGAGGTTGAAATTACAGCTGTGTGGCATTTAAATTTATTTATCACCAAGATTCTACAATGGACATTATCCGCTGATCTTAGTTCAAGGTTGTAAAAGTCACATGATTGGGGAAAACAAACCGGCAGATTCCCGTAGTACAATATGGTGAATTTTCTTTTAACTGTCTGAAAGTAAATTATTTCACCATGTGCCAAAATATTGTGCCGCGTATAGCTGTTAGAACGGTTCAATTAATTCGTTTATAGCCAAGAAAGTATTTCTTTCCATAATTTTATGCGAATACCAAAGGCAAAAGTTCCGTAATCCGGTTTTGCAGCTAATTGGCATATTTTAGTCAGCATCGGTTTGCGAAAATTTAATTTTAACTTTCGTAACCAGGTTTTCTTGTGTGTAGAAAACATTTCCATTGGAATATAAATTTTTTATTCTATTTTTATATCGCCGCAATTTTTAAAGTTAAATGTATAAACCATGTTTATACAGGGTGTCCGGTCTCAACGGTGTCCAATGGCTAATTCCTAAACCGTTAGTCATAGACATTTACAAAAATGTTTTAAATCAGGTAAAGAAACATTTTAAAAGCGATTTGGGTCAATAAAAACATTTCTTAAAAAATTACGAAATTTAAATTTTTAAACGTCCCCCGGTTCTATAAGTTATATTTAGTAATTTTTTCCTGTTACACTGACAAGTAAGACAAAAAAAAGTCCCATTCATATAACGCTAAAATTGAGCAAGTTATGAAACTTTAAAAATGCATGACTTATGCCACTTTTCTACTCTGAAAACAAATGAGTTCGGCTTGGCTTTGAGGGATCATATACCAAGTGTTTAAAGTATTCGAAGATCTTACTTCATGTGTATCTGCACTTTGAAAAAAAAATTCTACAAGTATTATGATTAAGTCTCAAATTGGCTAAAATAACATATGTTTTATTTTGTCTGGATTTGAGACTGTTTCTGTTATGATTTCTTTTAACAAAAATTATATATTTTTTTATAAGTTTTTATGTTACTTCAACAATCGTATGTATGTTTTTCCGGTTCAAAATTTGCACTCGAACTTTAACCCACTTTTAAATATCCGATGGAGATTGCATTTTACATACTGGTGCAAATTCGATAACAATCTAATATTATTAAGATTTTCGGTGGTTACCATTTATACTTATTTTACAGGATAACACAAAAAATTTCGGATAGATTTCTACCAAGGAGTTTAAGCAAAAGTTTTAGATTAGATAATGCAAGACTGCGATTGTTAGGTTTTTTAACTTTTATGTATTTTTTAGCACTGAATCCGAAAATTACCTTAATTTTTAACTCAGGATATTTCGCAAATCATAAATTTTCAAATTTAAAGAATAACAAAAATCGAATACCATAAAGTAGAGGAGATGGTTGTGTTTTTTAACTTTTGATAATTGATTTTTACGCACTTTTTAGCACTGAATCTGAAAATGATCTTCATTTTTAACCATCACGTTAGAATTTTTTTGCAAATCGCAAATGTGTAAGTTAAAATATAGCGAAAATCTCATACTATAAAACATATGTAAAACATTTTTTATTTTATTTTATTTTATTTTATTTTATTAAAAAATTTAATCGATATTTTTGCTTATCCTGGGATTCTTACAGCTAAACAGTTGAGTGGTCCGATGAGATGGGGGAGGAAATTCAATTTTAACATTGAACTTCTTAACTTTGAAATTTGCAATTTGCGAAAAATCCTGATATGATAGTTAAAAATGGAGGTCAATTTCGGATTCAGCGGTACAGAATATATAAGAATCAATTACCAAAAGCTAAAAAACATGACATAACCCAACTTTTGCAGGCTTGTGCAGTCTAATAATATTTTAAAATACGTATCATTTTGTAAAGAATTGAGGCTGTTAATTTAGAATCATTTTATTTAACAAAAGTTCTGTTTTTTTCTTTCTTCTTAAATGTTTATTACAAATTGTATATTTTCCATTAATATGCCAGAATGATTAAAGATTTCAAATTTATATTGCAATGTTAATTTTACTCCCAAACATTTTTTATATCTGACGAAATTATATTTCGACTAAATTTGTGAATGATCCCCAATTTGCAGCAAAAAATATGCTCCAACTTTAAACAGCTATTACTCTGTCAATTTTAATCGTAGAATAACGGGACTTTTTTTTTATTACTTGTCAGTGTAAAAGAAAAATTTCACTAAATATAACTTATAAGACCAGGGAACCGTATAAAAATTTAAATTTCGTAATTTTTTAAGAAATGTTTTTATTGACCCAAATCGCTTTTAAAATATTTCTTTACCTGATTTAAAACATTTTTATAATTGGAACTATATGTCTATGACTAAAGGTTTAGGAATTAGCCATTGGACACCGTTGAGTCCGGACACCCTGTATAATTTACACTTGAATATAAAAATTTCGTCCATAACAGTTCTCATACACTTGAAACAATATTATTGCGAACATCGCACATACATTATACATTTTGATGTTAAATCACACTTTTTGGCGACAAAAGTTGAATCGAAAGCATAAATAAATAAGATGTATAGTAAGTACGGTTATTTTTACAGTTACATCGGCTAATATCTCCTGTAAGTCACATTATGGGGAAGTGTGACGGGGAAGTGTAAGCCACATTATGGGGAAGGCGGATATTGTCCATTGCTATAATTAATTTTCCCTCGATACACGAATGAAATGGTAACACTGTCTTTGATAGACGGATTATTTTTTTTTTTAACTCTTGAATTATTTATGCAATCTGATTTTACAGATTCGATCTTTAGTCAGTGGATGTCTGATTGATGAGGTGTGCCGGTACATTAAATAGTTAATACACCTTTAACTAAAATATAAACTTTTACTCGTCGACTACTGCGATAACATTGCACATATAAGAAAGTTTTGTGATGGTCACAACATACTACTTACCTTTCGAATGATTTGTAGAAAATTTTACTGCATTTTTATGTACTACCCGACTACTTATGGATCATCTATTTATTAAGTCATACAAATTTCTTCTTTTTTTTACACTCGCTCATTCTACCTCATAAGCTGTCACACTCAGGTGATAACCTCTTTTCTGTTGTGATGTCACATTTTTTGCACATACAAAAAAGTTATGTGCTCTTTATTAAATGCAGAAATAAATACTCTAAAACCGTCAGGATCTTGTATCATTTTATTTCAAATTGTTGCAATTTAAGGGATTGAAATATATGCTTAATAGTATATGAATAAAAATAACTATTTTAATGAACTTTATTATGCTGTTTGCCACCAAAGTGTAACTGATTATTTTCATATTTTAGATATGATGTCACAAATTGTTAATCCAATCCCTCTCCCTGTCACGTAGTGTCATGTGTCACAGATCAGCCTCGATCCTCTTAAAGTGTAAAGTAATTAATGGATAAACTGTATAATTCTTTATTTTTCCAAGATCTTTCTTTGCAATTTAATTTCCAATTAACAAATTCTGAAAATTGCATGTAACAGGCATTTCATTAGTTTTCTTCTTTTTTAATCATATACTGTTACGTATGTATTGCCAAGGTATCAGTACCAAAATTTCTTCCAAACTTTTTAAAAATAATTTTTCATAGCAAAACGCTTCTTCCTATCACAATAACATTTTGAAATCCGCCCATCAGCCAGACAAGTATACTGAAATGGTACTTTCAAATGTTTAAATAATATGCCATTTTCGAAGCTTCATAATTTTCATACAATCGAAGCGTCGTGTGGAAGACAGTTGAAAAATAACATTTCTTCCGAAGTAAGATCTGTAACGTGCTTATCACATTATTATTATGTGCTTTGTGATCTAAAATGTTTGATTATTTTTTATAATGAAGAGCATGTGGTGTCGGGCATTTTTATCGAATAAAAAAAAACCTAATCAGTGTTTGTAATATGAATTTTTAACATATTCGTTTAAAATTTACAATCGTAGTATTCTGAACAGGAAACCCATTAAAGATTTTAGTGATTTTCCATTAACCCAAAAAAAAAAAAAAAAAAAAAGAAAAAAAAAGAAAGAAAGAAAAGAAAAGAAGAATTCGATTAATTTCCCTTCAGAAGTCTTCATTGAAAGCATTTCTTCCTTAAAAGAAAATATATATATATCAAAGATTACAGATATCTTGTAAAATCTCCCCTTTCTGTTACACGGAGGAGTCAGTGGTTCCAAAATTGAACCTCAAAAATTTCGAAGTTATACTTAATTTCAAGCGTCATGAAATAAAATTTAGATTATTAAGAGTTTTTATGAAAAGTTTTTTAGTATAATATGGCAGCGCTTAATTCACCAAGAATCCCAATAATTTAAAATATTTCCAAGAACGCATGCGTATGAGTTTAATCATCTGACGCAAAGCCTATACCTGTGTCAGATGATTAAACTCATACAAAAACTCATTTAAACCTTATTGATATGAAGTTGAAGCTTAACTAGTTAACATTTCTTTGTGTTAAATACCTTACATACTTACACGTTATAGTACTCAAATAGATTTTTTTCCACAATATGTCAACATTAAGTCACTCAAACTTATCGTAGCAAGCTGGAGCGAAAGCTTACTCTAGCTCAGTGGTTCCCAACGTGGGGCAGCAATTCAAAATTTCTTACTCATCTATTTCTGTGAGTTTCTTTCTTTCTTTCTTTCTTTCTTTTTTTCTTTTTTTTTTCTTTGGTTTATTCTTCTGGAAACGTAATGCTTCAGACTGAAAATAAATTTAATATGAGCAAAATTTAAAAATAAAATAAAAAAAAGAAGCTTCCTTTTTGAATTTAAAAAAAGTTCCCAATCAAAAATTCAAAATAGTTTTAAAACCGGAGTCAATTTTTAAAATATTTTCATGCACCCAGCAATTTATTTTTTTTAACCGTATTTTGCAAGTTTTCTTAAATTTTTCAGTTAAGATGAGGGGTTGTATCCACATATAGTAGTACGTGTAATATTGTGTACGCTATCTTAGCACTAATCAACAGATATTTCGATACAGCCCCTCATCTTTTTGCTTCCTTTTGGGAACAAAGGATTTCGAGCTTATTCTATCGACGATAATTTTCAGTATTTTCAAACTATGTTTTTGAAACTTTCACAAGAGTTGCTCTATACACTTAGCTAATAGTACATTATGCCCATTATATTTTGATTGCATTCGCGCATGCGCAGTGAAGCATTTTTTAGTAAACCTGCTCATTTTTCATACAATTTTTATTATTTTTTAATTCTGATTGCAGAGTATTGTGTACAATGTTGTTTGTCATATTTTCAAAAAAGAACTTTTTTTTTAATATTAAGAACGCTGAAAATTATAAGCAAAACACTTGGCAAAATTTGGGACTGTTTTTATAAAAACCTTAATTTCTCTACTAGTATGGATGCTATCCTCATAAAAATGATCACAGTTTATTACAATAAGCCTTTGAATCATGTTCTACAGTTTGAACGCTTTTGCTATATTAGTTTTTACAGGGTTATCCAAAAGATATTTGTTTTTTTCAATTTGTTGACGGTCCCCTATAGGGTTTCGGTAAAAAATCTTCTTGGGAATATATGACCTGTTTACACACCTGAAGTTTCAGGATAACGCCTCATGTATTTTTCTAGATATTTAACAAAACATCTAAAATCGCAAGCGACCAATCCAATCATCATTGACCATATAGTGTGTAATTGAGGTTTACTGTGGCGTATTTTATATTCAAGATGAAGTGTGTAACATTTTCGGTTCGTTTACAGAGACACTTAAAAGAATTTGGTTTCAATATGGTCTATGGGGAAGGTCGTTTGTAATGTATTTATGTACTAGCTGTTTAACCCGTTCTATGCACGAGAGTTCATGAATTTAATTCTAAAACCAAAATTAAAGATAACTATTCGATTTAGTAAAATATTTTTCTACTACTGTGCCTTTTTTTTAAATGAAATTTAATTTATCATGTTACTATAGCAGCAGATGATAAAACAATATCTTTGGAATAAGGGAATAAATAGAATAAAAAGTTTTGTTGATGTTTGTGACAAAATGTGTTTCTTTATTTTTAGAAATTTTTAATAATTAAGCGCAATTAAATAATCTCCAATTATTTGCATGTGAGGTAACAGTATAATGTAATACCCGCTAAAGCTTCTTGGTATTTCAGCATGGCGTATGTAATATTTATATGTCTAATTATTTACATGTGAGGTAAAAGAATTATCGTAATACCCGCTACAGCTTTTTATTACTGCATACGTAATATACACAAAATAATCATTTACTAAAGGTATAGAGACTAGGAGTAATTTGTGAATTAAAATATTAGATTTAATAAGAGAGCTAAGCTTGGCTCTACACATGATCTCATAACTTTTTACGGTCAAAGAGTCAGGAGACTTGGCTTTTTTTTACATGAGATGTTTTTGATGGGATTTCATATTTAGCATTTAGATAAGCAAGCAATATGGCTCATTAGCACCAGGTAATCAAAAAATAACGGATGAAACTATCTACCACAACTTATGCAATTTATTCTTCTAAAATACTTCAATTATAGAGCTAAATCTTCTGTAATCGGGTTTAAAGCGAAAGTTCTTGTCAAACATGAGAATTCCTGTCAACAATTCGTTTCAAGTGTATGAGAATTATAACAATGATTACAATATTTTAATTAATTTTGCACCAACACGGACATGCACCAAGGTAAAACATGGGTGTTGTACCTTGGTTCTAAAATTACCGTTTTTATATTAAAAGAAAAAGTTTTGATAGGCCAAAAATTAGAGTTCAAGAAAATTATGAGGAAAACAGAACATGGTAAATAAATAGCAAATAGTTTTGCATTTCATTATTTACATATTTTAATTAAATTTAAAATTAAAATGCCAAAATAGGATTGAGGTACATAGCCTCACCCTGCCTTAAAATATGCCTCATTCAACATATTTTTTAAACGAGAAATATAACTTAAACAGTGGTCGGAAATAGCAGGTTATAAGAAGCAAAACTACAGCAATCGCTATTTTTCCGGTAGTTAGTAGTAAAGTATGTTTGTTAGGTGTGTAATTTCAACCCAAAACGTTAAGTAATGTTTCTACTCCTACAGCATGCCCTTGGGAAGGCATGGCTCTGAAACTACATGAAAATTGCACTGTCATCGGTAATAAGTTTACATGCAAAATTTGAGAAAATAGTTTCTTTAGATGTGTGATTTCCATTAAAAGCAAAGAAGGTTTTCACCTCTGGAGATTGACCCTGAAAACACATTAATATGACATTACCACCGACAATGAACTTTTGAGCAAATTTTGAGGAAAATCGTCTTGTTAGATATGTAATATCAATAAGAAGCGCAAAAGAACGTTTTAGCCCTGCATCCTGCGTCTGGTGTGATGCGTCCAACATGAATATTTTTTTTTATCACGGACAATTGAACTTTTGTTCAAGATTTGTGGAAAATTTTGATTTAAATGGCGCAGATAGCGATTGCAAGAGTAGATCAAGACAGGTAACAGACAATAAGCGAAATTAAAGAAAAGTGTTAAAAAAAAGTTAATTGAAATACATTTATTTGAGCCATACACAGATTTTTTGTATTGTTCATTGTTTATAGCCTTATATTACGTATGAGCATAATTTCTACATTGTATGCACATGGCGACCCCTATCAAGTTTCTTCTTAACCGCCACCCCCGCCCCAAGAAAAAACAGCTATTAGTGAAGTTTGATTAAATGTGTTGCAAATAATTGGTAATAAAATATCTCTGATTCATAATGTATTTTAAAAGACATTTTAGCAATGATTTGCAATACTTATTTATCTCTATGCATTGCAGAATGGATTTTAAAAACTAATAAACAGGAAGATGACAAATAAAAAATATTTAACAGGTGGCTTCAGAAAACGTAATTAGTAATATAACCAATATAACCCTTCAGGAGAGAAGGGGAATGTCATCAACACCTTATTCTATTTTCTTTATAATCAGTTTCCAATCCATATTAAATTGGACTTTCTATAATAGTAACCTTAATAACAATCGCATATTTTACATGATCCTTTTAATTTTTTTTTTTTAAGATTATATATAATCCTATTAAAGAACTACTCAGATTTCAAAGATGCTTTGATGCTTTGTCTCAATTGTTTCATTTTGCTTATAGCCTTCTTAACAATGGAAAATTCATTTTTATCATGCATCAGTTTTAAATACATAATTGTACACTAAGAATGGGATATAAGCTTTATAATCCTTATCTTAATTAAACCTTTTGTTTTGTTTTTTTCTTTAAACAAGTTCTGAGATATTAATTAATTTTTTTTTAAATTATTGATTTTTTCAAAAATTTGTTTGCGATATATTATTCAATATTATTCTTTCAAAATATGTATATATACAGTCAAACTCGGTAAATACGTTGCTTGTAAATCCTTGACGATATTAAAAATTTTTTAAAAAGCATACATAATTAGACTAATTACTATTATTAATTGTTCTAATTATCTCAATGATAAAATTATCTTTATATCATAAAGGCAGGGTTCTCGCTGCCTCTCGCCATGTCGCCAAATCACGACAAAATGTTTCATCTGACGAGCAAACGGATGATTAGTCTCGCCAAATTGCGGGTCCTCAATTTTTGCTCATCTTTTTTGTGTGTGTATGTGTGTGTATGTGTGTGTATGTGTGTGCGTTTCAGTACAGGCGACACCCTTATTTACATTACTGAACGATTGATGTCACTTATCATTTCAATCGTATTGTACAATTTACAATATATTTAGAGATACTAATGCAACACCGATTCAATTTAGCTTCAGCCAAAGCCACAGTAAACAAAAATGTCATTTCAATATGTTTTAAAGTGTCCAATAGGCAACAGTACTATTTTGAAATAGCCTCTGAAGTATGGACTTCAATGAAAAGCCAAAAAATTCTAGAAAAATAAAGTTTTTGACACATTTTCTGTTTATATTTTAAATTTTTCAGAATTCATTGAATGTAATATATTAAAATCCTGAGTTAACTGGAATTAGAAGTATTATTTCATAACATCTTATTGAGTTAAATCAGGTTTTTTATTTTTTTCTTGATTGTGCAATTGTGCAAGACATTTAGAATAAAGTTATTTTTTTAGTTTCTGTAGCGGATAATATGAAAAACTGATGTATAAACAGCTTCAAAAACTTAGGTTATTTTAGAACATGTTGAAAAAAATTGGGGATACGTTAAGCGGTTAAAGATCTAACTTTCATTGTTTCACAACGAACTAATTTTTTTTTTTTTTTTTTTTTTTTTTTTTTCATTTGGCGAATGCTTTTTACTTCTGATTAGCCAAATTGCTAACGTTCGTAAAAAGTCAGCAAAAACCCAGCATAAAGGTAACATAAAATAATCAGTCTTACCTTTGTGAATGTCATTATATTTAGACGGTTCTTTTCTTTAGACAAAACCACAGCACTAAACTCGAAGCTTCTAAAGCACCAGTAATTCCAAAGGACGTGAGCGACATACAGTAATGCAACTGGCCATTTCCGCTTTTACAGGAAATATTCAACTAACTTTGCTCTAGTCGAACTATTGATTTCACATAGCTTTTTCCTTTTAACAGTGTAATAAGAGAGATGAAAAGGATGGCTAATATGACCCAGAATCGGTATTTAAAGAAAGAAACAAATAAAGGTTTCTTCTGTGCTCCTTCCTTTCTATGGTTCAGTCTTAAATCTTTCAAAGTGGCTGGGGCTACAGTAGACGCTCGATATTACGAACCTCTTTTTTACGAATTATACGTTTTTACGAACTGATGTACTGGTCCTGACCAGCATCCCATTGAACTAATGTTACTCCCATTTACGAACTTTCGATTTCACTAACACATATGAGTCCCAACCGAGTTCGTAAAATCGAGCGTCTACTGTATATATATATGTGGGCGTGTGTAGGTGTGTGTAAATCTGTGCGTATGTAATTTATGTAAAAAAAAATAATGTAAACTTTTTAAAAAATCGTTACGCTATTTTTAAATTAATGCCGATATTAGTGCTATTGTGTTTTTTGTTCATGTTCTTATCTAGATAAGTTATTAGTTTGTTTTAACTTACGTTTGAAGTTTAAAATAAGAAATCTAATAAGTTACAATTTTATGAAAAATAAGACCTTTTATTAAAAAAGCATGAAATTAAAAATGTAACAAAGTCACTGCCTATCACGCAACCTGCCTGTACGTATTTTTATTATCATGATGAAGGATTGAAGTTTTTTTCAGCCTTTGTATTATTTTCTATTTTGTGATATCCTAAGAAAAGTATTTTTACTTATTTAGGGCGACAGTTTTTTCTATGTGTTTTAAAGTAAATTTTCAGCTTGTTGATATTCTCAAAAATATTTTTTATCCTCTCAAGAAAGCGAAAGTGTTTTACATGTTCACGGCATCATTTTTATAATATAAATGCTTCAAACATTATTATTGAAAGAAAACAGAATCGAATAGCATTTTTTTTTGAGTTTCTGTAAATGTAGTAAATCTTGAATTATAATCAATTACTCATAACTATATTAACTTTACTGCCCTGTTCCAAAAATTGGTCCAAACCGCCAACTTAACTTTATTTTCTTTGCTTTTATAAAAAAATGTAAAGCTCTAATTGATTTCTCGTTTATCTGAATAGCAACACCGACAAATTTCGTGGCTTTAAGCGTAAAAATGACTTCGTGAATGTATCAGAAAATGGAAAGTTGGATTTACAAACAGCATTATAATAAAATACATCCTTCTTTGTACTTCATAATTGTTATTAAAATTTTTGCTATGATAGTTTTTATTTGAAAAACGCTAGTTCCGCTAGTTCTTTTTACTCAAACTAACTATCTTCAAAATCAAACAAAGGCGACCAGCTAGACGCATACTACTGTTAAATCTTCAAAAGTTTCGATTTTTAGCTTGAAAATATTTATGAAACAGCAATTTTTTTTTTCTGCGCATTTTCATAAAAGTCGCACAAAAAATTCCTATAATCACGCTAGTTATGACTAAAGTTGTATACTCTTATTCAATTTTAGCAAAGATTACAAGAGTACTTTGATGTGGTTTATCTCTAAAATGTTAAAATTTTGTTTTGTTGTTGTTGTTGTTTGTTTTGTTTTGTTTGTTTTTTTTTACTGTGCGCAAGATTTTTCTTGAAATACATAATATATTTACATGCAATCTTCACATTTTTATAGATGATATCTGCATCTTAAGATTGAACCTAAAGTTATGTCTAAGCAAAATTTCTATTTTTAAAATAAAGCTGAAAATATTGCATATATTTTCGGAATTTCCCTATGCATACTTTCTTCATGTGTGTGTATTGGGGGAAGGTGCTGACCTACTGAACAACTTTAATTTCAGTTTTGATATCTACTTTATATATATAAAATCCTAATGAAACGAATTTGTGAAACGACTAGTATTGGAATTTGAATATATGAAACGCTTACATTCGGGATTTGTAAGATAATTTTTATAGAAAGAGAGGAGAGGAGTGAAAGCCAGAAATTGGTGAGAAAGGGAGAAATAGAGAGATCGATGGATATAAAGATATAAAGGTATATAAAGAGACAGAGATTGAAGGAAGATAGAAAGAGATAGAGAGACAGAAAGATAGCGGGAGACAAAGAGATAGAGGGCAAAAGAGAGTTAGATATATTGAGGATGACAGAGAAATAGAGGAAGATACAGAGATAGAAAGATAGAGAAAGATCTAGAGATAGAAAGATACAGTAAGGTATAGAGGTCGAAAGATAGAAGGAGATAATCAGATGGAGACAAACATATAGTGGGAGATAGAGAAATAGATAGTGGGAGATCGAGGGATAGAGGGAAATAGAAAGAGGGAGAGAGATAGAAAGAGATAGAAAGTCGTAGAAAGTGTGATAGAGAGAGATGGAGATATCGAGAGGGAGATAGAGAGATAGAGGGAGAAAGTGAGGTAGTTGAAGTAGAGAGATAGAGGAATATAGAGATATAAAGAGATAAAGGGATAGAGAGGGATAGGCAGATAGAGGGAGATAGAGAGGTAGTTGAAGTGGAGAGATAGAGGGATATATATAAAGAGAGAAAGGGATAGAGAGAGATAGGCCGATACAGGGAGATAGAGAGATAGAGGGAAATATGTAGAGAGGCAGAGAGATATAGAGAGATATAGGGCGATAGAGATATAGAGAGATATAGGGCGATAGAGAGATAGACAGAGATAGAGATACAGGGAGATAGAGAGATAGGTAAATATGTAGAGCAAACAGAGAGATATAGAGAGATTGAGGAACATAGGGCGATAGAGAGATAGACAGAGATAGAGGGAGATAGAAAGATAGTGGGGATAGAGAGATAGAGATTTAGAGATAGAGATAGAGATAATGAGAGAGACAGAGAGATAGGAAGAGAGATAGAGAGATAAAGAAAGGGAGGTAGAGAGATAGAGGGATATAGCGAGATAAAGAAAGTGATAGAGAGAGATAGGCTTATAATGTCACATAAGTTAACTACGTAATATATCAAGGTATATTACAATTGTTATTTGTCGCAATCCCATTTCCTAATCAGGAATAAGACAATAATTAATATATATCTCAAGGGAAAGTACAAAAATTACGAGTTCATAATTATTAACTTGCTACACTGTATTATTTTAAGCAAGAGAGCTGCTTGTTGCTTTCAATCACCGATAAAACGTCATTTATGATTTTTAAAAATAATAATCATTAAAAAAACCATTGCTATACAATTGTCCTTTCGTGGATTAAAATTTCGGAAAATTTCGCATAAGTCATTAATACTTTCACCAGTTGAGAAAAGACTAGAAGTAAGTGTTTTGTCTTGAAGTATCAAGTTCAATTACTATTAACCGACTTAAAAAATAAATATAAATCCTTTAATTACTTAAAAATAATGTTTTACCTAAAAAGTATTTTTTATTTTAATTTTTAATTATTTTTATTGTATTAGAACCCACATAATACCCAGTTATATCGAAGTATTGAAAAAAATCGAACTTTTTAAAATTCTTTTCAAATTGCAATATTTTGTATGGTATCCGATTATAACGAGGTTTGCATATAACGAATGTTTTTATGCTCCCTCCAGCTTAGTTATAAAGCAGTTTTCACTGTATCATCATCATCATCATCACCATCCTCATTTCTACATGAAAAAATTTCTGATGTGTTAATTCTTTTTATTTAAACATACTACTATAAACTGTTTTTAATCTCCACGATTGAGTCAATAATATATGAAGACCTTTCTTATCTTGGCATCATCATCAATAATGTGGGAAATAGACTTTTGCGTCAGATAATCTTTGCCATTATTGAAAAACTTCTAGCATCGATTAGTTCGGGGGAAAAATACTTACCTCATCATTTCTTGTCGTTCAAGATATGTCGCACTAGGAAATACAATATATATCAAGGTAGATTGCAATCGATTATTTGTCGTAATCCTATTACTTAATCAGCAAAGAATTGTAATGCAGCAGCTGAAATATACCTCGGAAAAAGAGAGAGAGAGAGCAGGAGATTATGGCATTATTATGTGACTTTCACTGTAAGGTTAATTCATGGAGAAATGCTAAACAACTTACTATTTTTACAGCCCCCTCACTTTTTATATGACATTCAGTACAGAGTCGAGTTTTGTCAGAAATTTTATGCGATATAATGAGCCGAAAGAAACTTACTTGAAAATATTCTCTTATTCTGCTATTTAATCATGCGTATCATTATTAGACTCTCATTATTAAATAAATTTTAAAGCATAAATATATTTTTACAAAAATAAGAAACATTTAATTGCTAAAAATTATAAAAACTTTGTATACTTTATAACTTTAATTTCAAATAAACGGTCAAGTGCGAGTATTACTCGCTCTCAGCGGGTTCCAAACAATAAATATGTGAATTATTAACTGTATTATTAAAAAAAATCGTTGCTAAAAGAATAATAAGACTTTGTAAAAAACTATACAACTATAGCTATTGGGTATAGCTGTATATACTAGAAAAGTATGAATGGGTATACCATAAAAGTTCAAAGAAATATGAAGACTGAATAATTACAAATATTGCTATTCTGTATAATTCTTTTTTAATCTTATCCTAATCCGTTTATGATGAACTTATTTCGGTACTGACAATAAAAGTACTGCACATTTAAACTTCATTTAGCATTTTTCATAAAACTAAATTCAGCGTAGAGATAATTTTTTTCTTTTTACAGTGCAGCCAAAACAAAACCCTTGTTCAAAGTTTAAACTTGGGATTGTACTAAGCGCAATTCGGAAAGAGGTCGCAAAGTTGAAAAGCCGCTTTGGTCCGTGGCGCGTTTTTCCAGGTACGTTTCTAATTAACTTTTAAAGACACGAGAGGCGTATAGAGAGATCCACTTAATGCAAAATAGCCACAAATACAATAGTATATATATGATTAATTCTAATTAAATTATTCTGTTTTTAACAATTTGGCGTTTATTGCTTTTATACTGCTACTGGACATTGCATTACACAAATATAACATTAAAAGTTGTTATCCAGGCTTTAAAAACCGATAGTAAATACAGTAGGCCGCCCATGTCATTATGAAAGCCCAAACCATCCGTGTCTTTAAGGTTAATATCTCGGCTGATTACAGACGAATTTTTTTTTAAAGATCAATATCAACAATGCTTTTATACTTCTGTTACGATACCTCCAGCGCTCCTCAACACTTTTGTTGAACGCCAATAAATCGAAATTTGTGTGTAGCGGGAAAATACGCTTTTCTCAAAAACTATGCGACCTAAGGTAATCATTATAATTTTCCTGCAAGGTTTTAAATAACGTCTACTACCTCAAATGTTTTCATAATTTTAGTTTCAGTAGATTCGGAACTAGATGAAGGGGAACATATTTTTGCACTACATTTTTGACGATATCTCCTAAAATATAATACCTAAAATTAAAAGAAATAAATTTTTAAGTTCAGCGTTACGAAATGTTTCATATGATACCCCACACGATATACAAAAAAAATATTTTATTTTTCAAGTAACTTAATTAGCCCCTGTACATTTTTCCTAAATATATTTGTGAATGTTTAACAATCTGTAAATAGGTGAGTCAATAGTCTTTATTACATCCCCCAATTTGAACTTTCCACGTTCCATAGTTTACGAGTAAAATGCGTGTGACAGACAAGCATACAAGCACAGGTGTGATCTTATAATGGTTCCGTTTTTACTTTTTATGTACGGAACCCTAAAAATGATAGAAATGTACAGCATTTTGGTAAGTATAACCATAATAACTCTCAATTGCATTTGGAAATATAGAGCATCTAGTTCTGCGCTGCTTGGGTATGGATGGTGTTTGAGTTAATAAAGGAAATGGCCGTTTATTCTCGCAATATTCACAACCCTTTTTATTATGTTTCTTCTTGGTTACTGTCATAAATATTCTCAGTTAAATTCAGTAAAAATGAACTTAGTCAAGGATATTCTTATGCAACAGTTTTATGTTGCAAAAAATATCATTTTTTTTTATTATTAAATAGCTTTTAAAAACAATTATATGAAAGATTCAGTTGATTAAAAGTAGTAAAATGATTTCAAGAAAATATACTTTTTGTTTTAGTTTATTATCATTTCTTTTTCGTCTTCTTCAATATTATTTTTAGCTGATGATACTTTTAGTAGCCTATTTCTTATACTCAAACATACTGATACAAAAAAAAAAAAAAGAAGAAAAAAGGCTGATGTCAATCTACGCAATTGTGTCTGAAGCTGTCTTATAGTGACATCCTCATCAATAATATAGGAAATATACATCTGTGACAGATAATCTTTGCTATTATTGAAAAAGTTCTACCATCGATTACTCCCGCAAAAAATACTACCTCATCATTTCTTGTCGTTCAAGATATGTCTCACTACAAAATACATAATATAAAAAGCTAGATTGCGATCGATTATTTGTCGTAATCCTGTTACTGAATCAGTAATGACTTGTAATATATCGGCAAATATATTCGTTCATGGAAAAGAGAAAGATTATGACTTTATTATGTGATTAACACTACATGATTGTGACCATAAAAGGGGTGGCTCTTTTTTTTTCTTTTTTAATACTCTCTCACCTTTTTATGATATTTCTTGTTGGTAACTGTCAGATAAATTCAATCAAAATGACAGCATTCAGAAATATTCTTTTATTGAGCCATTTTTATGTTGCAAGAAGTATCAAATTGCTTTCATTATTAAATAGCTTTAAAAAATTGTAAACTATATTAAAGATTCAGTTGACAAAAAGTAGTAAAATAATTTCATGAAAATATAATTTTTGTTTTAATTTATTATCATTTCTTCTTTGTCTTCTTCTTCTTCAATATTTTTTTTACCTGATTGTACCTTTAGTAGCCTATTTCTTATACTGAAACTCACTGATACAAAAAAGCTCAAAGATTGATTTTAATCTGCACAATTGAGTCAGAAGCTGTCTTATTGTGGCATCCTCATCAATAATATAGGAAATACACATTCGTGTCAGATAATCTTCGCTATTATTGAAAAAGTTCTACCATTGATTAGTCCCGCAAAAGCTACTACATCATCAATTCTTGTCATTCAAAGTATGTATCACTACAAAATACATAATATAGAAAGCTAGATTGCGATCGATTATTTGTCTTAATCCTGTTACTGAATCAGTAATGACTTGTAATGCAGCGGCTAAAATATTCCTTCATGGAAAAAAGAGAGGTTATGACTTTATTATGTGACTTATACAACGTGATTGTGTTTATAAAAGGATTGGCCTTTTTTTCCCTTTTTAATATTCTCTCACCTTTTTATGATATTTCTTGTTGGTAACTGTCAGAAATATTCTCAGATATATTTAGTCAAAATGAACGCATTCAGAAGAATTCTCTTATTCAGCAGTTTTATGTTATAAGAAATATATATATGCTTTAAATATTAAATAACTTAAATAAATAAATGAATAAACAATATCAAAAATTTTATTGATAAAATAGTAATTATTATTATTATTATTATTATTATCATCATCATTATTATTATTATTATTATTATTATTATTATTATCATTTCTTCTTCTTTTTCTTCAATATTATTTCAGAAACAGACTTCAATATACAGAGGAATATGGATTAATGTTTACTACCTAAGTAAACTTTTGATATGATATTCATTTTACTCAAATTTATTAATGTAAGAGAGAAAAGGTTGAGTCAGAAAAATGAGAGGCTGTCTTATTTTGGATCCTCATCAATAATATGGGAAATATACATTTGTGTCAGATAATCTTTGCTATTATTGAAAAAGTACTACCATCGATTAGTCCCGCAAAAAAGACTACCTTATCATTTCTTATCATTCAAGATTTGTCTCACTACAAAATACTTATTATAGCAAGGTAGATTGCGATCGATTATTTGCCGTAATCCTGTTACTTTGTCAGTAATGACTTGTAATGTGGCGACTAAAATATTCCTTCATCGTAAAAAGAGAGTTTATGACTTTATTATGGGTCTTACCTTATGCTCAAAATTACTAATATAAAAAAAATAGAGAAAAATAATATTTTAATATGCACGATCGTACGTAGAAGTTGTCTTAGCATCCTCCTCAATAATATAGGAAATTTACTTCTGTGTTAGATCATTTTGTTATAATTAAAACATTTTATTATTTTTCATTCATACTGAATGTAATGATATTCTGAGAATTGTCAATTTTTTCAACTAAATGAAAATGTGTCCAGGCTGGGAGTCGAGCCCAAAACCTCTGTCTTAAATTGCCAATGATGTCTTAAATTGACTACCGAGTGACCCCGACCGACATCCGGCCGACACAATTTACTCAGATAACCTCTATAATTTTTCAATAGCATCTGGTTTCTTATCTAAAGTAGCTCACCACAACAAACTGCATATAAAGAAATTTTATTTTTAACTTAATCATACTGATTTGTAAAGATATACGTAAGGATACGTAAGGATTGGTAAGGATATACGTAATTGGTAAAGAACTGACATTTTTCCAAATCAGTGAAAATGTGTGGAAGAGTGAATCTCTGACTTAAAGGTGTATTCGAAAAAATATTTTCCACCCTCAACAGCTCGAAATTTTCTGAGACATTTTCAGACTCATTTTTGAAAGTAAAAGCATGAAACTTGCTGAGGTGATTTTTGAAGAGATGTATAAGAGGTCGTATGATTTCATTTTTTGCTCAATTAATTAGAATTTGATTTTTAAACAATTATTTTCTCAGTATGACCATTTTTTTCATTCCCAGATCTCCCGCTTCAGAAAATTCGGTTCAAAACGCCAACTTTGACAGCATTTTTTACAATATTTTCTGCATTTATCAAAAAATCGACAAGCACTGCACATTATGTACTTTCTAAATACAAAAATTTGCCTGTTTGATACGTTTGAGAGCAAAAATGAATTTAAAAATTAATGAGAAAATAAGCAGTTTGGATTGGAAGACACCCTTAAATAGCCAATGATGTCTTAAATTGCCTGCTGAGTGACCTCGACCTACAACCGGCCGACACAATTCACTCAGATAACTTCTGTATCTTTTCAAAAGAATTTGGTCTGTTATCTAAAACAGCTCAACACAAAAAACTGGATAAAATTGAACTCCATTAAACGATAGATACATAGATACACTTTATTATTTTTAACTTAACTATACTGATTGGGAAGAATATCATACGAACATACATTTTTTCAACTGAGTAGAAATGTGTCCAAACCGGTAGTCGAACTTGGTACCTCTCACTTAATCAGCAATGAATGCTTAATAAGTAGCTGAAATATAACGTCACGGAAAAAAAGAGATTACGACTTTATTATGTGACTTGCACTACATGATTGTGTTTTTTTATGATATTTCTTCTTGGTTATTGTCAGAAATATTCTAAGTATTCAGCTGTTTTATGTTGTAAAAAATAACATTTTTTATTATTAAATAGCTTTAAATAAAAATTACATGAAATAATCAATAGATTAATAAAATGATTTCAAAATTCAAAATTTTTTTTTTTAATTAAACAAACCATTTTATAATAAAACTAGCAAACCCCGCGGCTTTGCTCGCGTAATATTTAAAATATGCCAAGTGATATTTATATGTCTAATTTTTATTAAAAGGTACTAACTAAATTTTTACTTATTACTTTTAAGAATAATTCAAAAATTACTATTTAAAACGCAGTTTGATTAAACATCATTATTACACTGCATTAGGCAGAAATGAGACTTAAATTAATAAAACGAAATAAAACTAAATAAATGATAATTTAGAAAATATTTTGAAACTTTTATGCTCATTTAATACGCCCATTTCAGTATTCATTTGAAGTTCTGAATTTTTTAGAAACCATCTTCTTACATCTTAAAATTAACTATCATGTCAAATTCCAAGTCCTACCATCTCTCTCAACAGAAAGGGCTATATTGAATTAGGAACTATCACCACTAATTTGCCAACATTAATTTTGAAATCGGTTTGTTATTTTTAATATTCCACAGAAACGTAATTTAGAAAGCTTTTAATGGCCTTTTATAGAGCGTTTGCTGTTCTTGTAAACCCCAGGTGGTAGAATCATCGGCCTATGTAGGATCAGAGACGGTTACCATTGATTCGCAACTATTACTTTTATAATCGGTTTATATCCCCTGAATTTGCATAGATATCGTAATTTAGGACTTTTTTAGAATGTTTTTCACACCTCCCCTTCGCTTCACCCCTTTTTAATTCGAATTTATTTTCGACAGTGATTCGAGGGCATTTATATTTTATAAGTAACTACCATGCCATATTTAAAGTTTCTAGCCTTTTCAGTATCGCAGAAATCGCAATTTAGAAAGTTTTTAGCTCCTGCAACCCTCTGGTGGTAGTGGCACAGATATAAAATATAGCTTATGTTTGAGCAGGTTCTAACACCAACAATTTGTCATCATTATTTTTTTAATCGGTTTAGTATTTGATAAGATTGCATAAAAATTGTAATTTATAAAGCTTTTCGCTTACTTCATCTTTTTAAATTTGGAATTATCTTTCGACTGTTCTTAGAAAGAAGTTGCATCTTGTAAGTAAATACCATGCCATACTTCAAAGTATTAGACCCCTCAGTTGTGCAAAAAACGCAAATTAGAAAATGTTTTGCTTTTGCAACCCTCAGATGGTAGTGACAGCAACATAAAATATAACCTATGTTATAGCAGGGACTATCACTATTGATTTTCAACCATTACGTTTGAAATAGCTTTGGTATTTCCTGAGATTGAGTATAAATCGCAATTTAGAACGTTTTTAGAACGCTTTTCGCGCATTTTCACCCCTTTTTAAATTTCTAATTTTTTCGAAACTGTTCTTAAAGATCATTTATATCTAATAAATATGTACCTTGCCTAATTTTAAGTTGCTAGCTCGTACCCATCACAAAAATCGAAATTTAGAACGCTTTTTTGCTCCTGCAACGTCTAGGTGATAGTGATACCGACATAAAATAGCGCCTATGTTAGAGCAGAGTCTGTCAGCATCAATTTCCTACCATTTCTTTTGAAATCAGTTTAATTCTTCCTGAGATATCGCCTACAAATCGGCATTTAGAACGTTTTTAGAACGCTTTTCGCGCATTTGGATCCTGCATCTCCTCTGGGGTAGTGGAAACAGATATAAAATATAGCCTAACTTGGAGCGAGATCTGTCAGCATAATTTTTACACCATTATATTTGAAATCGGTTCAGCACTTCCTAAGATTGCATAGAAATCGCAATTTAGAACATTTTTTACAACGCTTTTTGCGCATTTTGACTCCCTTTTAAATTTCGATTTTTTTAGGAAATGCCCTTAGAGATCATTGATATCTTATAACTAACTATCATTCCAAATTTCACGATTCTAGGCTCTTCAGTAACACATACATCGCATTTCTAGAACGTCTTTTGCTCCTGCACCACCTTTGGGGTAGTGACACCGACATAAAACATAGCCTATCTTGGAGCAAGCGTTGTCACCGTCATTAAGACACCAATATTTTTTAAATCGGTTTGGTATTTCCTGAGATTGTGTAGAAACTACCATTTAGAACGTTTTTTAGAACGCTTTTTGTGCATTTTCACCCCTTTTAAATTTCGAATTTTTTAAGAACTGTACTTAGACATCATTTATATCTTATAAGTAACTAATATTTCAAATTTCATATTTCTAGGCCCTTCAGTAACACATAAATCACATTTTTAGAACGTTTTTCGCTCCTGCACCCCCTTTGGGGTAGTGACACCGACATAAAACATAGCCTATCTTGAAGCAAGCGTTGTCACCTTCATTTTAAACCAATATTTTTTAAATCGGTTTGGTATTTCCTGAGATTGTGTGGAAACTACCATTTAGAACGTTTTTTAGAACGCTTTTTGTGCATTTTCACCCCTTTTAAATTTCGAATTGTTTAAGAACTGTTCTTAGACATCATTTATATCTTATAAGTAACTAATACTCAAAATTTCATATTTCTAGGCCCTTCAGTAACGCTAAAATCGCATTTTTAGAACGTTTTTTGCTCCTGCACCCCCTTTGGGGTAGTGGCACCGACATAAGATATAGCCTATGTTCTATGTTGGACTCACACCATCATTTTGATACCATTACTTTTGGAATCGGTTCGGTAGTTCCAGAGCTTACCTCCGACAAATAAACAATTTTTTCCTCTTTATAATAGGAGTATAGAAGTATAGATGATTTCATGAAAAAATACTTTTTTTTAGTTCATTATCATTTCATCTTCAATATATTTCTCCCTGATTAAACCTATAGTAGGTTACTTCTTATAGTGAAATTTAGTGATAAAAAAAAAAACACAGAGAAAAGTTTGGTTTTAACCTGCACAATTGAGTCAGAAGCTGTCTTATCGTGGTATCCTCATCAATAATATAGGAAATATATTCGTGTCAGTTAATCTTTGCTTTTATTGAAAATTTTTCTTGCCGATTAAATCGAGGAAAAACTATCTCATCACTTCTTGTCGTCCCAGATATGTCTCACAACAAAATACATAATATAGCAAGGTAGATTGCGATCGATTATTTGTCGTAATCCTGTTACTTAATCAGTAATAAGTAGCGGCTAAAATATTCCTTCATGGAAAAAAAGACAGGTTATGGCTTTATTATATGACTTACAGCATATGATTGTGTTCATAAGTAGAGTGTCCTTTTTTTCTTTTTTTAATGCTCCCTCACCTTTTTATCTTTCTCGTTGGTAACTCAGAAATATTCTCAGATAAATTCAGTCAAAATGAACGCATTCAGAAATATTCTCTTATTCAGCAGTTTTGTATTATAAGAAATATGTATATGCTTAATTATTAAAATCGTTTAAAAATAAATAACTACAGGGTGCGGAGAAAGTATTGATAGTAAAATGAACATCTAATACAACGCTGTAGCTACAATTATTTCAATAATTTTTATTGAATAAGTTTAACAGCTAAGTGACAATTGATATTCTATCTGTAAATAAAAAATATCAAAAATTTCATAAAATATTTAAAAAAATTACTTAATTTTTATTATTATTATTATTTCTTCTTCTTTTCTTCTATATTCTTTCTGCCTAAGTAAACTTTTGATATGATATTCATTTTACTCAAATTTATTAATATTAAAAAAAATGGAGAAAAGGTTAGTTTTAATCTTAACGGCCGAGTCAGAAAAATCAGAAGCTGCCTTATTTTGGCATCCTCATCAAAAATATGAAAATATACATTTTTGTCAGATAATCTTTTTCTATGATATTCATTTTATTCAAATTTCTTAATGTAATACAAATAGAGAAAATGTTAGTTTTAATCTGCAAGGTTGAGTCATAAAAACAAGAAGTGATCTTATTTTGGCATCCTCATCAAAAATTTGGAAAGCACACATTTTTGTCAGATAGTCTTTGTTATGATATTCATTCTACTCAAGTTTATTAATGTAAGAAAAATAGAGATAAGGTTGGTTTTAATTTTCACTGTTGAGTCAGAAAAATGAGAAGCTGTCTTATTTTGTGCATCCTCATCAAAAATATGAAAAATATACATTTTTTTCAGATAATCTTTTCTATGATATTCATTTTATTCAAATTTATTAATGTAAAAAAAATAGAGAAAACGTTGGTTTTAATCTTCATGGTTGACTAAGAAAAATGAGAAGCTGTCTTATTTTGGGAATCCTCATCAAAAATATGAAATATATACTTTTTTGTAAGCTAATCTTTTCTATGATATTCATTTTATTCAAATTTATTAATGTAAAAAAAAATAGAGAAAACGTTGGTTTTAATCTTCATGGTTGAGTCAGAAAAATGAGAAGCTGTCTTATTTTGGCATCCTCATCAAAAATATGGAAAACGTACATTTTTGTCAGACAATCTTTGCTATGATATTCATTTTACTCAAATTTATTAATGTAAAAAAAAAAAAAAAATAGAGAAAGGGTTTGTTTTAATCTGCGCGGTTGAGTCACAAAAACAAGAAGCTTTCAATAATGGCTTTTAATGAAAGCACTGAAATATTCCTTCATCGGGGAAAAAGAGAGATATTATGATTTTATTATGCAACTTAGACTTCATTATTGTTTCATAAAATGAGTGGAATTTATTTTTAACATTTTCCAACGTAGTTGAAAAGTGTTTATGAATTCGGTTTGTCTGGGCGCGCTGTAACTCGCGTAAATATGTACGGATTGTCATGTAATTGATGTATATGTATTGTGGTGACCAAAATTGTGGACATTTTTTGAAATTTTCATGTTTTATAACTTTGTGTGCTTATAGAATACATTAATTTTCACTTAAATACGAATGTTTATATATCAAATTCAAGGTAATTTAATGTAGAATTTAATTTAAAAAATAGAATTCAAATATATGCATTACAGAAAAATGTTGCGTTTACTTTAATTAAAAATACAAACACAATAAGTATTTAATGCAGAAGTGTATTGTAATAAAAGCTTCATAGCCAATCACAATGACTCTCCTTAGAACCAATTAAATGTTAGTAACTAAAGTGTAGTATATTTTGATCTGTAAAAGCGGTATTTTTCTGGAATGAATTTTGTAGAAGGGTGAATACTAGTGAAACTAAATAGAATAATGTTTTTTTTTTCTAGTTTTTTTTTCTAAATGCAAATAATTTAAAACAATGTCATCAACAACAAGAACTGATAGGACACCTACAAAAAGAAGCAGAATTCTCATATTAAGAGAAAATATGGTCTCTCTTATGCCGAATTGCAAGACAAGTTCGTGGATCAGTCACTTTATCTGGCGTACGAAAGTTGTGCTTACGTTATGAAGAAACTAAATCAGTGATAAATAAGGCATGATCAGACCTAAAAAAATGCACAAGTGCTTCTGACGATAGAAAGATAAAAAGGATATGCCTCAAAGATAGAAGAATTTCATCAGATGCTGTTAGATGTGAAATGAATGCTATGGGTATTTCAGTTAGTTCAAGAACAATAAGGAGAAGGTTAGCAGGTTTTGGACTGAAAGGTAGAGTTCCGAGGAAAAAACATTTATAAATCATCTGCAACGCAAGAAACGAGTTCAGTGGGCAAAAGAACACATTAATTAGTCAGAAAATCAGTGGAAGCAAATAATCTGGAGCGATGAGAGTAAAATATCGCTCTTTGGTAGCAATGGGCAAAGATATGTGAGACGTAGAGTAGGGGAAGAACTGCATCCTGATTGCATTGAAGCAACTAAAAAGAACCCCCCAAAAAATCATGATTTTGGCATGTATGTCTGCAGATGGTGTGGGCCACATTCAAGTGATTGATAGCATTCTGAATGCAAAAAAATACATCGAAACTGTCCTGGAACCAAAATTCCACCAGGGACCTCTTCCCGAATAAAGCACCATTTATCTTTCAGCAGGATTCAGCTCCATGCTATACGGCAAAAATATGCAAAGAATGGTTTAAAAATAAAAGCATACAATTGTTACTCAGCCCAGGACACATCCCTGATCTGAATCCTATAGGAAATTTGTGGCGAAGTTTGAAAATCCTTGTACAAGAAAAGCGTCCATCTAATAAAACGCAACTTATTGAATCTATAATTTATTCTTGGCATTATGTGATTAAAAAGGATGAACTCCAAACACTAGTTCTCTCAATGAAAAGACACTGTGAATCTGTAATAATAATCATGGGTTATCCCACTAAATATTGAATGTGTAAATGCAACTTTAAACTATAATAAAATCTTATATAGATCTTATTTTTTGTAAATAAACTAGAAATCTTGATTTAAACTTAGTGTGATAGCTCTAACTAATTATAATTTTCTTAAAACGCGTGGTTCATTATGTTTGATCATTCTATAAATAAAAAAAAAAAATAAAAAATTCATCAGGAATTTTTTACCAGATGGTTTTTAGCTTATTCGGAGTATTATTAACAATGTGTGAAAACTTCATAATTTTTATTTCAATTTTTTAAATGTTGGTACAGAAAGGGGAAACGTTCGTTTACAGGAGCACTCAAAATAATGCATATATATTATGGTCTATGGGAAAAATCATTTCAGCGTATTTTAATGATGTCACACTATTTCAAAACTATTTAAATTAATATACATAACTTAGAGACATTACGAAATACTTACTATAGAGCAGGCCTGTCCAACCTTTCAGTAAAAAGGGGCACCCGTCAGCTGGTTGCAAACAGTGAAGGGCGCCATTTTTCACATGAATTAAATCATCACTGTGGTAGTGGCAGAGGCTGACTAGCGGAAAAGTTAACTTCTATCAGTATTTTTGTACAGTAATCGTCGCCTTATTCAAATGCAGAACTTCTGTCTAAATAGGGCGAAAATATACTTTTCGGAAATACTAGCGGATATTTTCCCCTGCGGTAATGAAGCCTTAATGTATAGTCTTATACATTGCACTTACATCTCACAGTGGTAGCCATAACGTCTTTACAATTCAGGAGTTCTGTGTAAAAATAATTTGAAGAGATAATATAAATTGTAATAAATTTACGAGTAGAATAAAAAAAAAATTAATAGCGAGCGGGGGGGGGGGGGGGGATACTCTATACAAAAGGTTTTGTAGGGAAAGGAACCAGAAACCTTTATTACTTAAATAATTTTTAAAAATATATGCAAATATTATTTATCTCTCTATTCTAAAAAAAAGTAACTACCGCTGTCACCGCCGCCGCCGCCGGTTTTGAATTTTTTATGACCGGAGGTCTTTCTTCGTTAATATTAAAAAAACTGTTGCATACAAAAATATGAAAATCGGTAGTATTATAGAAAAATGTTTGATAAACACGCTGATGCAGACAGTTTTCAAATCGAAGAATTATTTTAAGAGATATTTAATGCCAAAGTTGGACAAAATCGTTCCATTAAAAAAGTTTTATAGGAGCAAAAACTGTACATAGGAATTTAATCATTTTTAGATCATTTTATGCGTCAGAATTTCCCGGTGTGCAGATTGCAGTTAGTTTTTTAATTTGAATAATTTTTCGAGGTTTTATTTCTATTTTAAATTCAAATTTTCAGCATTTCGAGAGATATTTTTTACAAATTTTAGAAAATTGTATTAATTTAAACTGTTGCCAACTGTATAAAAAGCGCAACCAATAATGTTTGCTTCAAATTAAAAATTTATTTTACACGTGACTATTATAAACAAAAAATATAAAAAGCAGGAGCTCATTGAAAATTACGTCATAAAAACTATAGTTACACGTGAATTTTAAATGAGAAAGAATATTGTAAAATAATAAATTCAGTAACATGCGTTAGAAGTCTTAAATAGGAGAATTTACGTCATATTACACTTATTACGTAAAATGAACAAAAAATAATATTGCAAAACAGTTTTAATTTAAAAGATGCGCGAGACATTTACTTGACATTTTAAGATGATCATAATATTTCATTTCTAACAAAAGTATTTTGACGTGAATATTAAAAAGAGAAAGAAAAGTTTGGTGAAAATTACGTCAGATTATAATTGTCAGATTCAAATTATAATTCAATCTTCCGAAATATTTTTAAAGGCGGTAAAATTAGCGTGTTGTTAGAGTCTGCGGTGTCTGAACGGGGGTTGACGAGCGTAGCTCGTAGGGGGCAGAGCCCCCTAGTTTAGAAAAAAAACATTCTTTCAAAATGGATTTTTATCTTTACAAAAACATAATTGCATACGAAAGGGCTCCGAGGAAACCTCGGACGTCTCGTTGGACAGTCCTGCTATAGAGAATGGTGTACATAGCATTTATCGTTCATTTATAGAGACACTCAAATGACTTCGGTAACAAGCCTGCCAAGGTAAGACAACTTCTCGTTTTTCTGAATTAACCATGCAGATGAAAATCAACATTTTCTCTATTTTTTTTTTTTTTTACGTTAATCAATTTGAGTAAAAGAAATTACATATCAAAATTTACTGAGGTAGAAATAATGTTGCAGAAGAAAAAGAAGAAAAAATAATACTAATAAATAAATAAATAAAATATTTTACTATTTTTATCAATTAAAGTTTTGATATTGTTTATTTATTGATTTTATTTTTTAAAAGTTAGTTAATAATTAAAGCACGTTTATCATTATTACGATATAAAACTGCAGAATAAGAAAATTTTTCTGAATGTGTTCATTTTCACTGATTTTATCTCAGAATTTTCCTTACGGTAACCAATAAGAAATATCATAAAAGATAAGTGAGTGTTTAAAGAAAAAAAATATCATGCGTCAAGTATAGATTATGAAACACTTTCCAACACATTATTGTGTGCAGTCCGGTATAGGATCGATAGAATTTATCCACATCAATAAATATACAAATATTAATGAATAATTGCTGGAAGTGTATTTTCAACTGTAATGCATTTTTAAATTTCATTATTTTTTTGTATATTTATTAGTGTGAGTAAATTCTATAGATCATATACCGAGCTGCACGAAATAATTCGAGTATATTTCCGCTTATTGACGGAAATTGCTGAAGGGGAATTTTCAAATGTGTTGTGCACTTTACAAATTGTTTACTTAGCTATCTTTTACATTATTAAATGGGGAAGTTTTGTTACAGTGTTGTGAATGTGTTGGAAAGTGTTTCATAATCTATACTTGACGCATGATATTTCGTTTTTTCTTTAAACCTCACTAACCTTGTATGATATTTCTTATTGGATACTGTAAGAAATATTCTGATATAAAATCAGTCAAAATGAACGCATTCAGAAACATTTCCTTATTCTGGAGTTTTATGTTGCAAGAATGATAAATGTTCCTTAATTGTTAACTAACTTTTAAAAATAAAATAAATAAATAAACAATATCAAAAGTTTAATTGATAAAAATAGTAAAATATTTTATTTATTTATTTATTTATTTATTAGAATTATTTTTTCTTCTTTTTTTTCAATATTATTTCTACCTAAGTAAATTTTTTATATGTAATTTCTTTTACTCAACTTGATTAATATAAAAAAAATAAAGAAAATGTTGATTTTCATCTTCATGGTTAAGTCCGAAAAACGAGAAACGAGATGTCTTATCTTGACATCCTCATCAATAATATAGGAAATACACATTTATATCAGGTAATCTTTGCTATTATTGGAAAAGTATATAAATAAACAATATCTAAAGTTTAATTGATAAAAATAGTAAAATATTTTATTTATTTATTTATTTATATTATTTTTTCTTCTTTTTCTTCTTCAATATTATTTCTAAGTAAATTTTTGGTATGTAATTTCTTTTACTCAAATTGATTAACATAAAAAAATAGAGAAAATGTTGATTTTCATCTGCATGGTTAAGTCAGAAAAATGAGAAGCTGTCTTATCTTGGCATCCTCATCAATAATATAGGAAATATACATTTATACCAGGTAATCTTTGCTATTATTGGAAAAGTTCTACCATATCGATTAGCTCCGGGGGAAAAAGTACTAACTCATCATTTCTTGTCATTCAAGATATATCTCAATACGAAAATATATAATATATTAATTTACGAGTAGATTACAATCGATTATTTGTCGTAATCCTGTTACTGAATCAGTAACGAATCATAATGTAGTAGCTAAAATATTTCTTGAAAAAAAGAGGAGATTATGACTTTATTATGTGACTTACTGCATAATTGTGTTCTTGGAGAAAATGCTATACATCTGATTTTTTTATACCATTCCCTAACATTTTGATGATATTTATTGTTTGAAATTGTTATAAATATTCTCCGGTAAATTTTGTCAAATCAATGCAGTCAGTAATATTCTCTTATTCAGCAGTTTTATGTTGCAAGAAATATCAAATGGTTTTAATTATTATACAACTACTAAAAAAAAATAAAGAACTCTAAAAAAATTGAAAGATTTAATTGATAAAAATAATAAAATGCTTTAATTAAAAGTAATACTGCATAACTGTGTTCATGGAGAAAATGCTATACATCTGCTATACATTTTTTTTTAACTACTCTCTAACCTTTTGATGATGTTTATTGTTTGATATTGTCTCGAACATTCTCAGATAAATTTAGCCAAAACAATTCAGTCAGAAATATTCTCATTTTCGGCAGTTTTATGTTGCAAGAAATATAAAATTGTTTTAATTATTTTTATAATAATTACTATAATAATTTATAATAATTAATAATATATATAATAATTAACTACTCACTAACCTTTTGACGCCTTTTATTGTTTGATATTGTCAGAGATATTCTCAGACAAATTTAGTCAAACCAATGGAGTCAGAAATATTCTCTTATTCAGTAGTTTTATGTTGCAAGAAATATCAATTGTTTTAACTATTAAACAACTGCTAAAAAATAAAAAACTCTAAAAAATGTGTCAAGATTTAATTGATAAAAATAATAAAATGCCTTAGTTAAATGTAATACTGCATAACTGTGTTTATGGAGAAAATGCTATACATCTGATTTTTTTGACTACTCGCTAACCTTTTGAGGATATTTAACGTTCGAATATTTTCAAAGATATTCTGAGATAAATTTAGCCAAAGCAATGCAGTCAGAAATATTCTCTTATTCGGATGTTTTATGCTGCAAGAAACATCAAACTGTTTAAATTATTAAATAAATTCTAAAAAAATAAAAAACTCTAAAAAATGTTTAAAGATTTAATTGATAAATATAATAAAATGCCTAGTTAAAAGTAATTATTTTTTTATGTTTTTTGGGTTTCGTTCATCTGACGAAACCCTATTCTCGAAGCAAAAGGCAGACATGACGGGGCTTGCGGTTTTCCGTAATAGAATATTTTAATACGAAATTTAAACTTTTTAAATATGAAATTTTTTGATTCAATTTTCTGGCATACGGATGCGAAATTGTTTGCCAATTTCATACATACACAGTTCAAACTCCTAGCTTAATTACAAGCTGAGATATTAATTATTATTTAATTAATCGGTTTCATTTCTAACAAATGCGTAGATTAAAATGGGGGCATGGGATTTTTTAACCACGAAATAATTTAAATTAGGAAATCTAACAATTTGTGTGGGGTTTTTGAACAGCGCTATGAGACAAGTATAACTTATTCATTATCAAAAAGTTTACAAGTATTCATACCACTATTTTCGAATAGTAATTTCGGCAGTTATCTTAAACTTTTGGTTAAGACCGCCACCCCCTCGACTAGCATATCTCCTGATAGGTTGTTTAACGGAGTTACATTCAGATACAGTTTTGTTAAGAATAGAGTGAGCTCCCTCGTGGTGGAATGTGGAACTAGCAGACCGCGATTTCATTTAAAATAGGAAATCTAACAAGGCGATCTGTTTGAAACTTTAAGATAGTTTATAACACATAAGAAAAAGTTTATAAAAAATGGCACGTGAAATTTCGGGCAGGTGGGGAGAGGGGGAGGGGCAAAATATTTCTTTTTTTATATATTTTTGTTTCATACCGTTTCAGGTGCGTTTTTTTTTTGTTTTTGTTTTTTTTGTTTTTTTGACAGAGTCCTCAGATACATGCTACTTATTAAATATAAATATGTCAAAAGTTAAATTACCACTATTTCCGAATAGTAATTTCAACAAACATCTTAAATTGTTGCTGAAGACCGCCAGCCCCTCGAGTAACATATCTACTGATAGGTTGTGTAAAGTAGTTCCGTTCAGATACGCTTTTGTTAAGAATACAGTACGCTCCCTGGTGATGGAATGTGGAACTAACAGACCGCGATTTCATTTAAAGTGGGAAATCTAACAATGCGATCTGTTTTAAACTTTAAGATACTTTATAACACATGATAAAAAAGTATAAAGAAGAATGGCGTGTCGCATTTCGAGGGGGGGGGGGTGAGGGAGGGGCGCGAACAAAATTAGGAAATATAGCTGGACGATCTGTTTGAAACTTTAATATAGCTTATAAAACATAACAAAAATTTTAAACATCAGGCCGCGTCAAAAATCATGGTGACCATTACCCCACTTCGCCACCCCCAAGGGGGGCACTTATCTAAATTTGGCAGATAACCGTCATGTGATATATCGTAGCATTTCGGGGGGGGGGGGAGGGCACGAACAAAATTAGGAAATATAACAAGGCGAATCTGTTTGAAGCTTTACGATAGTTTAGGAAGGGTTTGCCAAATTTAGAAGGTGTTCATGGCGATAAATGTGCTGGACGTTTTGAAAGGAATATTAAACGAAACCCTTTGTGCGATCTATGATCACACTTACCCACTTGCTTTCTATCTGAGTTAACTTTTTGTACTTTGTTTATATTTACTTAAGGGATCTCGGGACTCTTAAAATTGGAAAAAAAAAAAAAGACCATTTTCAACATGTAATATCTGAAAATGTATTTTTGTCTGATTTTAAGACACAATTTTGATTGGGATGAAAGATATAAGTATTTCATTTCATGTATTTAAAAAATTGCACGATGCAGAATTAGCATTTGCAGGGAGCTCCAGACTGTTAGACGTTTGACGAGCAGAAAATTGGCATAATACATTCTGCGCAGGATTACAAAAAGAATTTTGCAACTGAAATGAAAAAATGTTTGCCTACTTTTCCGATTGCAATTATTACCCTGAACCTAAACAGATTTGTATTTAAAGTATTTTTATATTTTTAATACAAAGTTATATTTAGTTAATGTAAAATTTAGAAGATTTCAACAGTATAATCACCTAAAAAAATAATTTTTTGAACAATAAAAGGAAATTTTAGGTTCAGTTTATACAGACTAACATGAAACATATGTTTTGAAAATTTCATGAAAAAATATTCAGAAGTTTTTGAGCTATCGTGCGCGTTATGCCCAAAAACGTCATTTGGAGAAAAATGACTTCAAAGTTTCGGAAACGGCTCTTCAGCTATTGATCGGGTATAATTCTAAAAGCCATAACTTCTGTTCTAATGGGAATTTCAAGGAAACCATTATATCAAAATGTTAAGAAAAAAAAGCAGTTTAACATCTAAAAAATAATAAAATTTCGAAAATTTTAAAGCCTTAAGAGTTCTGAGACCCCTTAAATTTAATACTATAAAAATAGAGGAAAAGTGGATTTTAAGTTGCAGGATGAATCAATAAAAAGAGAGAAGCTTTTAGCTCTCTTATCTTGGCATCATAATGAATAATACAGGAAACATGCATTTATACCAGATAATCTTTTCTATTAGCCTCCGGTACGGTATGCTATTTCTTTCTCCCAGCTTATTTTGTGTCCAAAAAATGACGTTACCTTACAGAAGCTAGCCGTAAAACAAAGCATTACTATTAAATACTCTTTAGCAATTTTTTTAAACTTCTAAGCATCGCACATTTTCAATTTTTATAACGTCGTATTGGAAAAAAAAAGTTCTTTTAAATGCATTTTATTTGAAAACTGTATCTCCATTTATTTTTGAAATATTAATTTTCTGTAGTTTTTGGAGCCATTTGCTTAATATTGGCAACGGGAGTACTCCATTTCTGTAGAAAGTAAAGGAAAAATAGTTTTAAAATAGTAATTATATATTTTTATTGCCATTTTCTCGTAACAACCGAAAGAAAATGTAATTAAAATACGTGCTAATTTGAAAAATATATAAACGAAAGATTTCTGTTAAAACAATGGAGCTATTATATACTATATTTAATTGTAAGTATCTGTGAATCATTAGATAGCCGTTTTTTTTTTTTTTTTTCGATTTTCTTGAATGACGGAATCTTTTTGATGCATTTGTGCATTATTTCGCGATAGTGATGTGCTATGCATTCTTTACTGTAGATGTTTAAGAGTAGATCGTAAATATGGAATTCTTAAGCTGATGCGAATGACGTCATTTTACATAAAATAAAACGTGTGCTTTAAATTGAAATATGAAAAATTGAAATATGTTTCGTACTGAAGTAGAGTCCCGCTTAACCGAGTTAATTTCTTCTCATGGACTGGTGGCTTGTATTATTATGAAACAGCCATTATAAATTAAGTGTTAGGAGAAGATGAAAGAGCAGCCGTAAGATAAAATTATGGCCATTTTTCCCCCCATTCTGACCAGAAAATCAGAGTGACTTTTAACGGCTGCTCTTTTATCTTCACCTAACACTTCATTTATAATGGCTCTTTCATTATAATAGAAGCCATCAGTCCATCAGAAGAAAATGAAGTAATGGAAATGCCGGGTGCGACAGTAAATTCTGAAAAAGCAGAATTCCTGCTGTCTAGTTCTTGAAAAGTTCTTGCATCGATTAGAAAATACTATAAGGGAAGAGATGGACAAATGAACAGATGGGGATGGAGAAAATACGTACAGTCGTGGGAAAAAAAAAAAAAAAAAAAAAAAAAAAAAAAAAAAGTAGACACCCCCTACTAACTCTGCAACAAATTATCGTAGAAGAAAATTATAGGTACCAAACGATTTGAAATAAAGTCTACTTTTCAATGATGTTTATAAAATTTGTTTAGGGAGCCATCTATATATTAGAATGAACCCAATCTTTGTTTTCTTTTTTTTTTTCAATAACAATACCCAAGATTGACACCATAAATAAATTCTACACCCTTAAATCAGCCTAAATCCAAATTTTCCTGAAATTCGTACGATAAGTTTCAGAGAAATTAATTATTTTAAAATGAGGGTAAATTCTATAAAAATGAGAAAATCCATATAATAACTATGTTACTTCTATTAATGTATTATTTCTTGCCAATATGACCATTTCACTCCTTTATATATGTTTCAATTATTGACTGTTCAATAAAATGAGTAAAATGTATTTTTAACCATTTGGAAAAATGGTTATTGTCCTCGTCAGGGTAGAAAATCAAAAGCATATCTGAAGGTTTTTATTGGTTTAATCATCCTTTTATTCGTTTTCTGATTGGTCTATACAGTAATCTGTATTTCCCTTTACTTTCAACAGAGATGGACAACAAAATGTTGCCACTATGACAAAAAAGTAATAAAAACTACAAAAAAAATTAATAACTCAAAAACAAATTGAGATACAGCTTTCAAACACATTGCATTTAAAAGTACATTTTTTTTCTCTATACGACGATATAAAAAGTAATATTGTGGGATGTTTAGAAGTTTAAGAAATAAATTTCATTTAAAATTGGCCGTCAGATTTCTTGGAAATCTGACGATGGAAAAGCCTTTTCCCGAACAGTCAATGAAATGCTTGGATAATACGTAAGTTTCGGGTGGATAATACGTACGAGTCGCAGGCGACTTCTGTGGCTTGCAATTTTTACGTGTAATAACACTATTAATGTTTAATTCATGGCGTACGTAATACATGATCAACTCCGTGCTTTTTTTTTTTTTTTTTTTTTTTTTATTCAATAACTTATTCAATATTTTTGCTTATCTGGGATTCTTACAGCTAAGCAGCTGAGTGGTCCGATGAGATGGGGGGAGGAGGTTCAATTATAACTTTGAACTTTTTAACTTTGAAATTTGCAATTTTCGAAAAATCCTGATGTGATGGTAAAAAATGAAGGTCAATTTCGGATTTAGCGGGTACAGAACACATAAGAATCAGTTATCAAAAGCTAAACTAGTATGTTGTGGCCATCACAAAACTTTCTTCTATCTCGTACTTGTCAATACTTCAAAATTCATTATCACAGTGCATCTATGCTCATCATGAGGATTCTAAAAAGATGAAATTCCGTGCATTAGTTCTTGAGATATTACTGTCCATAAAATCCTGTAAATCCATCAAAATGCAGCATAGCAGCGCCACCTATTGGGTGATTTACACCAGACCCTAATTATCATCCACATGTGTCAATGTCTAACTGAATATGAAGTTGGGGAAAATCCGTGCATTAGTTCCTAAGATAGAGCTATTGCGCAAATCATGACAAATGCAGCATAACAGCGCCACCTGTTGAGCGATTTACACAACCACATAATCAGTATCAACATTTATCAAGGTGTACTTGAATCTGAAGTTTGATGAAAATTCGTGCATTAGTTCTTGAGATAGAGCTATTGAGGAAATAGTGCAAAATGCAGCATAGCAGCACCACCTATTGGGCGATATTCACCAACACGTAGTCAGCATCATTTCATATCAAAGAGTAACTGAATCTGAAGTTTGATGAAAATATGTCCATTAGTTCTTGAGATACAGCGATTGAAGAAATCGTGAAAAATGCTGTATAGCAGCGCCACCTGTTGAGCGATTTACACCAAAATGTACAAAATGTCAATTCATATCAAGGATTAACTGATTCTGAAGTTTAGTGAAAATTGTTGCATTAGTTCTTCAGATACCGCTATAATGGAAATTCTGAAAAGTGCAGCATAGCAGCGCCACCTGTTGAGCGATTTACACCAAAACACAAACAGCACTAATTCATATCAAAGTATACATGAATCTGAAGTTTGTTGAAAATCCAAGCATTAGTTGTTGAGATAGAGCTATTGCGGAAATTGTAAAAAATGCAGTATAGCAGCGCCACCTGTTGAGCGATTTACACCAAACTGTACAAAACTTCAATTCATGTCAAGGATTAACTGAATCTGAAGTTTGATGAAAATCCGTGCATTAATTCTTGAGATAGAGCCACTGCGGGAATTGTAAAAAATGCAGCATAGCAGCGCCACCTGTTGAGCGATTTGCACCAACATGTAATCAGCATCAAGTCTTATCAAGGACTAACTGAATCTGAAGTTTCATGAAAATCCGTGCTTTAGTTCTTCAGATAGAGCCATTGCGGAAATCATAAAAATGCAGCATAGCAGCGCCACCTGTTGAGCGATTCGCACCAACACGTAATCAGCATCAAGTCATATCACGGACTAACAGAATCTGAAGTTTTATGAAAATCCGTGCATTAGTTCTTGAGATAGAGCCATTTCGGAAATCATACAAAATGCAGCATAGCAGCGCCATCTGTTGAGCGATTTGCACCAAAAACTAATCAGCATCAATTTGTATTAGGGACTAACTGAATATCAATTTTTATTAAATTCCGTGCATTAATTCTTGAGATAGAGCGCCCACAAAATTTGTGTCACATACACACAGACAGACAGACAGACAGACAGACTCACAGAGTCACAGACAGACATTTTGTAAAAACATGTTTTTCGGGTTCCCTGACCTCTAAAACGTGTAAATCCGTCGAAAACCGGAATTCGAAAATTTTCATGAATCCAATACTTTCTTCTTGTAAAGATAGAAGAAAGTAAAAACATGACATAACGGAACTTTTGCAAGCTAGTGTAATCTAATAATATTTTAAAATACGTATCATTTTGTGAAGAATTGAGGCTGTTAATTTAGCATCATTTTATTTAACAAAAATTTTGTTTTTTCTTTCTTCTTAAATGTTTATTACAAATTGTATATTTTGCATTAATATCTCAGAATGATTAAAGATTTCAAATTTATATTGCAATGTTAATTTTACTCTCAACCATTTCTTTAATATATCTGACGAAATTATATTTCAACTAAATTTGTGAATGACCCCCTCCCCTCTCCCAATTTGCAGCAAAAAATATGCTCCAATTTTAAACAGCTATTACTCGGTCAATTTAATCGTAGAATAACGGGACTTTTTTTGTATTACTTGTCGGTGTAAAAGGAAAATTTTACTAAATATAACTTATAGGACCGGGGGACCGTATAAAAATTTAAATTTCGTAATTTTTTAAGAAATGATTTTATTGACCCAAATCGCTTTTAAAACATTTCTTTACCTGGTTTAAAACATTTTTGTAATTGGAACTATATGTCTATGACTAACGGTTTAGGAATTAGCCATTGGACACCGTTGAGAGCGGACACCCTGTATAATAAAATAACTTAATTAATAGATCAATTTAAACCATATCACTGACCAACTTGATCAATTTATTACATCATCTCCTAGTAGTAAATACCTGCAGTAGTATGGGGAATTTATCTTTGGGAAAACATCATTTAATCTTCTCGTGATATGTGTCTTATAAATATTTATTATGTTTGGATACATGATTTTACAAACATAATTTTAAAATGTTTTCTAAAAATTATACACATTTATTCTAAAACTTACACCGTAAAATTATTGCGATAAAGATATATATTTAAATGAAAAATTTTGCTTTGTATCTGCCGAGCGGAAAACAGCTGCTGTCTATTCCTCTAGAAAACTAACATTTCCCAATCGCATTACTATCAATAACACTACTATTCCTTGGACTAATGACACCAAGTATCTGGGGGTTACCCTTGATAGAAGACTTACCTGGAAAAAGCATTTTATTAATATTCGAGGCAAAGTTGCTGGTATCTCCCAGGCCCTCTCTCCTCTTCTCAAAAGCAATACTCTTTCTATTCATAATAAACTAATCTTGTATAATGCATGTATTAGATCAATTTTAACTTATGCTTGTCCGATCTGGGGATTCGCTTGCAAAACCAATATGGAGTATCTTTACGGTGCTCATAACAAAAACTTACGCTATGTCCGTAATGGTCACCATTTTCTACGTAACACCACTATCCGCAGGGATTTGAAAACTACATCCTTGAAAAAGCTCATTAATAAACTTGCTAAAAACTTTTATAAATCTGTTTACAACCTCCCTAACCAAATTATAGAGGAACTACCCGACTACGAGGTATCCGACCCTACTAACAGAAAACGCCCTAAATACTCGCTTTTGCTTAACGATGAAGACTGAGTTTCCCTCACCTTCTGCTCTACTTAACCTTTCTGTTTGTTCTGTCCTGTCTATAGTAAAAAAAAAAAATTTTTTTCTGCTAATTTTTTTAGCATTATATATTTTTAACTAATGTATGGTCTCTGAAAAGAGTCTTTTTTTTATGGGGCACTCCCCGGTAGCTTTTTTGCCTTTTCCTTCTTTTTTTGGAATTAATGGAATTTTTTTTTTCTTTATTAATTAATTTTTCTTATTCTTTATTTTTTCTTTTTTATATATGTTATACTAGTACTTATGTACTTTGTCATTTTTTGTTATTCTTTTCTTTTTTCTTAAAAGTAAATTTAGTTTTGTGGCTACCAGCCACGTCTAAACATTATTTTTTTAAGGCTCCCTAATGCCCTTGCAAAACAATCACCTATCCACTGGATGTAAAGTTGCAACGCAAGTAGGTAATCCATACAGCTGCTAACATTGTTCCATTGTTCCATTTGTATCTGCTTTTTTGCACCTTGGTCGATTCATGAAAATCGGCTGCTCTTCACGCAACCGACGATAATAATAATAATAAAGCATGCATCGAGCATAGATTATAAAACACTTTCCAACTCCAACACTTCAACTATTCTTTACCGAAACTTCGCTGTTTAAGGACAGAGACGCCTTAAAAATTAAGTCAAAAATATTTTTGTTGTCTATTAGAAAGAATAATACATTACCGAGCTTTAAAAAAATATGACGATACTCCAATTAAAACCGGTTTTATGATCAAATATGTGAAACGATGCCTATCCAAATCAAGATAAATTTTAACTTTAACCCCTTGACGGTGGGATATATGTGTCACACCTAATGTTAATTAAGATTTGCACCAGAAACTTTTAATAAAGTTTTACATGTATAACTTGGGTGAAAAATAGCTGAAAATTGCTTTTCCTTATTTTGAAATAAAATTTTTCCAAATTTCCGGTATGCATTCAACATTACAGAAACAAGATTACTTGCCCCTCAAAGGGTTAAAGCCAATTTACTCAAATCAAATATTTTTTTTTAATTGTGCTGTTCTGCACATCATAGACGACCCATTAAACCATAATTTTGACGTTTTTTAATGATAATGCGAAAACCACTTGAAAGAAAAATTTGAAATTGAGAATTCGCTTAAAGTAGAACTAGAACATAATAAATATAAACCTATTAAAAAAATTGTAGGTTGCAATTCATATTTTTTTCGAATATTAATTTCATAATTCATATTATGAAATTTTTTAAAATACAAACTCAATGTATTTATGTTTGGGTTTTTTAGTATTACAACCACACACAAAATTATCACATTAGGATTATAATTTCAGGAGATATTTGTAAAAATATGAAAATGTAATTTAACATTAGAAGCTTTAAATTTTGAATGTTTATAATTCAATAACTTATTCAAATAACTACAAATTTCATTTCTATGCATAGTTTGAACCGAATATTTAAAACCAGGGGCGTCGCCATGGAGGGGGTAGGGGGGAGCCCCCCCCCCCCCCCAATATGTGTGAAGTTGGGAAATTTGAGCTTAGAGTTGGGAAATTCTAGATTTTTGAAATATTTTCTTTTTTAAAAGTAATAGTAAAAATATTACGAAATTTTTATTGTTTTGGTGATTATTTTGAGTACTGCAACAGTAAAGAAGTTAAATTATCAAAAGAAATACAAAAAGAAATCAGCCACACTCAATCTATCATTGTATTTTTCAGTTCTACAAAAATATTGTACATCTACCGGACCTAAATTTCTCTACTCCTGTCCATCAATAACTGACTAACCAGTTCCTTTATTTCCTCCAAAACTTTGTTCCTTTCTCAAAAATATCACCCTACCTCCCCTTCTCCTCCCAAAAGAGAATCCAGCTATTTTAATCCAAAGGGATTGCAGCTTCTTTTGAAAATTGGAGATCACTTGTAGCACAACAGAAAGGAATGTAGTAACCTACTTGAAACACAGCTATGGGCAAGAAGATTTGATGGGTTTTCACAATTTTTTCGACTAATTTTGCGATTTTTGTATAATATTTTACTCATTCTCGTGATGTTTTTGCTGCAAAAATTAGTTAACCCTTCGCTGTCAACTAAAAAGCGTTATATGAGCAAATGCGGATATAAGAAGTCGTTAGTTTAAATAAATTTGTCACATTTTACTTTTATTTGTGTGCGGAAATATATATCAGTTCTGTTTGTTTATATTCATATGCGTTTATAAAATTTTAAACCAAAAGTCCAGTTTTCTGTGTTTAAAGCTGTTCTAAAAAGTTACTATAAATCTCAGCACGAAGAAACCCTTCATAATTAGAAAAGAGTTTTCGTGCAAGATTTTGGAGCATCTAAAAATCCATTCGAGGATGAAAAAGGTAAAAAATGGACGATTTTAATTTGGAACAGAAATATGACCATGAAAGCAGTCTATCAACTGAAGAAAAAAATCGACATGCACTGTAACACTGACAAGTTGCACTTGAATAAAATTTTGAAGAAATAAAGATTTCCTTACAGACAAGCTCACAAACAATTATTAATATTAGGATGCGACTGGAAAAGCTGAGTTCCGAAAGCACCGTAGGAAAACGGTTTCATCAAAGGCAATAGATAAAAATAATAGCACTGCAATAAACATTGATACATATAAGTTTTACAGTAAAGAAGTATAAGAAATACAAGAAAATTTCGGGAATTTAGTAATGGGCATAAATGACAATGTTCCCTATATCAAAAGAATATTGCAGCAATGCATTCCATATTTAAATTACAATTGTGCAAGGGAAAAGTTAATAATGTTTCCACCTGGATATGAGAAACCGGATGTACATGACTTGCAGAGTCAAATAGAAATAAACCAAATCCCAACTCACTTAACAAACCTTTTACTCATGCCATGAAATTCAAAGACTGTTTGGGTCACGCCGTCAAACTATATACTCGTACCTTAACATTCACAGCAGCTTATCTTTATGGCGTTGCATCTAATGAAAGAATCTTTAGTCAAATAAAAATTTAAAAAATATATATTGCAAGCTACAATGAGGGATGGCAGACTTGACAACCTAATGCTTTTAAAATATGAAAGTGAAATAGGGAATTTTATTAAACTAAGCGAAGTTATTAACATGTGGGCTTCTTTGAAGACCACGAGAATTAATATTAAGTGAAAACTAGTCGGATGTGCCAATCTCAAAATTTTCTTCTACTCCATACATGTTAATGCCTCAAAATTTGCAATCACAGTGCCAAAATTAAAAGACAATTCTTTGCCTATAATAACAAACTCTAAAGGTATAGATTTGTTGAATTGTGTGAATTTTAAAAGGAGATATAAGCATAGCATTTTTCAAACAAATCATTGAATTTTGGCACCCAGACTCTTAGATGTGCAAACCAAAATTCCTTACTCAAAGTGCACAAAAGCGATAGCTTTGGACAATATAGACCCAATCCTAATAAGGATCTATTTATGTGGAAGTGCTACTTATGTGGAATATGAAGTTTGACTAAATTCCGTGCATTAGTGTTTGAGATACAGCTATCGCAAAATCGTGAAAAATGCTGCATAGCAGCGCCACCTGCTATATTATATACATAAAAAGCTAATCTGCATCAAATTATGTCAAGGTTTAACAGAATATGATGTTTGTTCAAATTCTGTTCAATAGTTTTTGAGAAATAATTTTCGCTAAAATCATGTAAATCGTGAAAAATGCCGCATAGCAGTGCCACCTATTGGACGATTTACACCAAAAACAAATCAGCACCAATTTTTATCAAGGTACAGTCAAACCTCGTTAACACGAACTGTTTCCGATTGCCTCGTCCAGTTGTATGTAATGTAGTTAAGTTCCGATAACACGAACTACTTTTAATACGAACAAAAAAAGTTTCCCCTTGAGTGTTCGCGTTAACGAGGCTCGACTGTATAAGTGAATCTCTAAAGTTTTATTAAATTTCGTGCATTAGTTCTTGTGTTAGAGCGCCCACAAAATTTGTATCACATATAGACAGACAGATATTTTCTAAAAACAGTCGAATCGTGTTCATGACTTACTAAAAGTATAAATCAGTCTAAAACCAGAAGTCGAATTTTTTCACGAATCCAATACTTTCTTCTTGTAAAGATAGAAGAAAGTGAAAAGCGTATTTCTTTTTTAGTAAACAAACCAATAATTAGAATTTCTATGTTTTCAGTTTCAGAATTTTTCTTTGGAAAGGAATTTTTTATGCAAAAGTATCATTATAATTATTACACACGTTGTGCATATCATTTTAGTCGAAAATTGGAGCAATTTGTTTTAAGTTGGGAAATTTTTGAATTCTCTCCTCCCCCCCCCCCCCCCGCGAAAAAAAATCTTTGGCTACGCCCCTCTTTAAAACATATTGTCAAAATTGTGTGTTGCCATTGGAAAAAACAAATTTTGGTCTGTTTTTGATTTGTAGATGCCCCCTAAGCAAATTTTATATAATTTAAAAGTAGACTTTATTTGTAATCGATTGGTACTAGTAATTTTCTTGTGTTATAATTAGTCGCAGACTTAGTAGGGGGTGTTTACTTTTTTTCCCACGACTGTACATCATTAAATATGATGTACGTATGAATATGTATGTATTAAATATGAAAAATGATATGATACGAGTAATGCGTACTCATCATTCAAGTTATGCTGTGCGAGAAAAAGCACTATATGCCAAGATAGGTTCCAATGGATTATTTGTCGCAATCCTGTTTCTTAATCTTTATTGAATTGTAATGCAAAAGTTGAAATATTTATTGGGGGAAATAAAGATATCATGGATGCATTATTATTGGGTTATACAGCGAAAGGGATATAATAGTGAAGTAATATTAGTGCAGTAATGAATTTTTTTTAAATAAATTTTAACTAAAATTTATTTTTGGATATTGTCAGAGAAATTAAAAGATAATCGAATGTTACAATATAAATCAATAACATTGATCATAGTCAGGAAGATTATCTTTTTCTATTGTTTTACTCAGCAATAAATATATAATTTCTAGTTATTAACTGACAAAAAAAAATCCATAGCGAAAATTTTCATCATTAAGAAAAGGAAAAGATTTAACTTTAGAAGTATTTTTAAGTAAAACTTGATTGGGATAGCCGAATATGGAAAGCTATCTTATCCTGAGATCATCATCATCAATGACATATGGAATATACCGGGTGTCCTAAAAAGGACTGACTGATTTTAAAATTCAATAACTTGCAGACGGTGACACATATTTAAAAAATTATTGCAGAAGCGTTATGTATGATTTCAGACTTTTTTTTTTTTTTTTTTTACTGTTATTATTGAATTTAGTGCGAATTACAGACAAAAGATGGCGTTGCAAGCAATATGCGCTAAATCCAGGCCCGATTTTGATACTTCAGGACCCATCCAATACATTTTAATCTCCTTTTTTGGCATGAGAAAAGAGAAAGGCTAAAAAATATCCAGCTTTAATTTAGCGCCTATTACTTGCAGATCCATCTATTGTATGTAATTCGAACTAAATTCGAGAATCACAGTAAACAGACTCTTGACCTCATACATAACCCTCCTGCAATAATATTTTAACTATCTGTTTTCGTTTGCGAGTTATTGAATTTCAAAATCAGTCAGTCCTTTTTAGGACACCCGGTACTTTACATCAGATAATCTTCGTTATTATTGAAACGTATATTCTGGCATCGATTAGCCAAAGGCGAAAAAGACCACCTCAGCAATTGGCAAGATTGGCCTTTTGACGAAGAATGTCGTACTAATAAATATATATGACAAATAGATTGCAATCGATTAGTTATCGTAATCTTGTTACTTTATCAGCAAAGAATTGTAAATGCAACAGATGAAACATTTCTTACGAAAATTATTCTTTATTTTTATTGACTAATATTGTATAAAAATGTTACTGGAAGAAACGGTGTACATATGACATCTTTTTAATACTATCCAAATTTTATTTAGTATTTATTTTTTAATATTGTCAGAATTATCCTGAAATTGAGTCAATCAGTGTGAATATAGTCGTCAATATTCTCTTATTCTGTAGATTTACACTGTAAGAAATATAACATTTCTTTACTGATTCACCGAAAAAAACGAAATCGAATTATTTACTTATTGATCTTTTTAAAAATAATCATTAGAAAATTATATAATTCCTCTGTGAGGGACGTGAGGGACGTCCAATGAGGACGTGAGTTTCAAAAGTCGCCTTATACAGAAAATCAAATTTTGAGAAATCACAAAAAACGTTTAACTACGTCCATTGGTTTTCATTGTAAATCAAAATTTTACAATAACAAAAATACACGATAAAACCAGGTTTTTTTCGCAGTTTGTAGCGTGTTTTCGGTGCAGGTTTACCAATAGAATAGATTGATATAGAAATATGATTTTTTAAATTTTGGGTAAGTCGAGTTTTGAAACTCACGTCCTCATATATATATATATTAATCTCCATATGCAAAGGTATAAGATCCTAATCCATCTAATAATATTTATTCCAAATTCCGTAAATTTAAAAATAGCTACTTATATTTCTTTGATAAAACCCCTTTTATTATTTAAATCCTTATTAAAATTCGCTATTATTTCCCGGTAAATAAAACCTCTCTAAATTCTTTATTTAATTGCTAAAATACCATAATTCATAATTTATCCCGTCTAAAAAACCTATTTATTTAAAATCATTCTTTTATTTAAAAATATCAAGGTGTCTACTAGTATATTTCAATTCTTTCAAAACTTATTTCGCGGCAATAAATTCATTTTTTAAAAAAATTATCGTCTGACGGAGGAAAAGCTATTTTTAGATGCAATCTCGACAGCAGGGACTAAACTGTATTTATGCCTTGTGCATCTGGTTTCAGATTAAAGAAAGTTCTTTAACAATGTTTTGGCGCCAGGAAGCTTTTTTACGTCATATTAATCCGACCGGAAATATTAATAAACCGTCTAAAAAAGCGATTATGATTGGGAGAGAAGAATCAGCCGACATTTATTGTACGTGCCGATATAGTTTAAATACTGGTGCGACAGTCAGATACGGTGTGCAGAACGAAGAGAAAAAAATGTGTAGATCTGTGCGCAGAGATATTTGCAGAAATATGTGTAAAAAAAAAAGCGGAATAAATATAGAAAGGTGAAATTTACTGATGTAAGAAACAAAATAAGTAGAGTGTTAGTAACAGGAGAATGAGATTATCGTGTGGAAAGCAGCAAAAAAATGGAACATTGCTTAAGCGAGTTGTTTGATGCGAGTGAATTTTGTTTTTTTAATCATCGTCTAAATTGAGCATTCCCCTTAGTTTCTGAATGTGTAAATAAAGCTGGATAATGTCTCATTTGAGTACATTGTTTGTGTTTGCTGGGCAACATATAACTATGATATGTTCCCGCACCATGTTGGTTAAATCAAAGTAAAATTGCGTAATTTGTCATTTCTGTTTGTATAAATATTTTTTATAAAATATAATTATGAGTGTAAAATTATAATGTTTATATATTTAAGTAAAATAGGAGTGTAAGTTCATACAAAAATTATTAAGTTGATTTTAAATATTAAATATATATTTTTTAAAAAAATGTTGTATTGTAAAATGAATGTATAATGTTGAATAGAGTTCGGATCTCAGACAACAACAATAGCCAGACGCCATGGTGTCGTTTTATGACAAGCCAATGGAAAGTGGTGTATAATTAGAAATCGTAAAATCATAAAAACGTTGGAATAAATTTATGGCCTCAATAAAAGTGTTGGGATAAATTTATGGCTTTTCAGACCACCCAAACTTTAAGGCAGATAATAATATTAAAGTATATGTAAGGGGCCATTTGCAGACTGTTAGCTAATAGGCCTATCGAAGAATAATGCAAAATCTTCTCACATCCAATAACAGTGGACTAGACAAAAATAGTTCCACCCACTGCAGGAGTTGGTGTGTAAGAAGAATAAGGTTTAAAAAAAGAGAGTCTGAAAAAAGATGTAGAGGACGCAGGAGCTCTCCTGAAAGCCCGTGCAATGAATCCTGAAAGCCCTAGTAATGCCCAGGCGAGATGGTCATATCGGAGTGAGCCTAATCAAGCCTAATTGAGGATGTCTTCCTGATGTACATATCGGAGTGAGCCTAAGCAAGCCAAATTGAGGATGTCTTCCTGATGTTAAAATAAAGAGGATTGTTCTACAGAGGTCCGTAGCTATGCATCCTGCCATCCCGATGTTGCCGCTCTGATACGAAGCGAATTCCCGATGACATATGAATATGATCCTAAGCAACGCGACAACTCTGAATTTGATGAATAAAGGCCACCATCCCGTATTTTAAAAAAAGGTACTACTTTGAACTTTTTCTTTTACCACTTAAGATCATATGAAAAATCATAAATATACTTTTCTGATATTTTATGGTAGAAAGTAATCTGAGATCCGACAAAACCGATAACTAAATAAAATTAAGGTAATTTAAAAATGAAAGAGAATTATTCTTTTAGCAAAAAGAAAAATATATAATAATTAGAGTACATGAAAATATTGTCTTTTTTTTTAAAGATTAAATATACATAAAATAATGAGAAGCAAACAAAAGTGTTGCTTTCTTTTTTTTTTTTTTGAATTAATATTATGTATTTCTGTATATAGTTGTGTTCAATGTAAATAAAATATTTAATCAAGTTTTAAAAAGTTTCTGTGATTATTTAATTGATAATGATTAAGGTATGTCAATTTATTTTTACAGCTTAAATTTTAGTTTAATTCATAAGTGGAAGAGTTCGTCTAAATAATTCACAACGCAAACTCTTAATTTTATTCGTAATTATTCAAATTTAATAATTACATTTTGACGCGAATTATAATTTAATTTTATTAATGCTTCGCGTTGCTCTTCTACTAGAATTTAGGTAATTACGATCACTTATATTATTTGAATTTATCTAAGGTATATAAAATTATATACCAATTTGCTATGAGGTTGCTTGGATGATTTGGATCAATTAACAATTTTGGATGTAAATTAAATAGAAAATAAACAGGTGTAATTACCTGTCCAGCATCCCCCCCCCCCTTCATAGTAAAATGGTGCTATGACTCAGGAACGTTCATCTGAGGTCATTAGAAATAATAATAATAATAATAATAATAATAATAATAAAGGAAAATAAATTTAAGTATTATTTTAAGGTCACAATTTTAAAGATATTGTAGGTATGTAAGTTTAATTGATTAAAATTTTATTAAAATTAATTTTATTATTGTAACAATAATGACACACATATAATAATTTTATATAAATAAAATGAATAATATATGTTAGCAAAAAAAAAAAAAAAAAAAAAAAAAAAAAAAAAGGAAATGAAAAAAATAATTCAGGGATTTATAATAGGTAAATTTAGGAATTATAATTTTTTTTTCTCTCTCTTTTCTCTTTTGGTTGGATCTCAGTTACCATTGAGAAATAATGGCATTCACATCACAGATGACACATTTGTAAAAATAATTTTTTTTTAATATAATGTATAAATAATAAGAATAAGAATAATAAGTAAAATTTGATAATATGTCTGGTATAAAAATGATTGAAATGTCAATAGATCATGATTTTTGAAATTGTATCACCTTGATACAAAAGAAAATTTATGAGTCGTACTACGAAGTAGTAGTACATTATTTACATATAAAAAAAAAATAAAATAAGATTGTTGTTTCTGTAGAAAAAGACAGATATTTTTCTGTTAAATGAAATTATGTTGTTTTTTATATATACGTGTATTATAAATATTTTAGGGGTATTTATGTGTGTAAAAGAATAATCTACAAAACAACTTCATCCCCTAAGAAATTTTTTTTTAATTTTAGTGTTGTTGTTTTTATGTATTTATGCAATCTAGAATATTTTCATACATATGTTGCAATATAGAGAAAAAAGTATGATAAACAGAAATATTCTGTTAAAAGGTTATGCCCAACAATAAGCGAAAATTTAAAAGGAGAAGTGTAGATTTAAATACCTCTGGAGTTAAAACCAGAGGACAGAAAAATAAAATTATTTCTCTAAATTATTCGCTACAAAAAACTAAAAAGAATACAATGACTCAACCTAGTGTTGATACGCTGTTGAATTGTATCCCCGTCTTTGATGGGAAGACAGAGTCTAATATTAAATTTTTTGTGAACGAATTCGATAATCTAATTAAACAAACGGAATTAGAGAATGTTTCGAAACTTGCGCTCTTGAAAACGAAATTAGTCGGTAGTGCTAGAGATAAATTAGCTAACGAAGAAAATCTTAATACAGAAAAAGACTATGGTAAATTTAAAGAAAAATTAATCGATACTTTTTCTACTAAAACAAGTTTTTCTGCGGCTCAAAGCAATTTTTTTTCTCTTAGGCAAAAACCTGCGCAGGCTATCGCTGATTTTATCAGTGAATTCAATGCGGCTGCAAAACTTTACCTAGATAAAAGTGGCCAAAATATTGACAACGGTAATGGTAGTTTATTTGAAATGATAAAATTCACAAGATTTTTAGAATCAGTTAGGGCAGATTTAAGTTTGGACATTCGAAGAATGGCGCCGAAAAATTTCAACGACGCATGTAAATTTGCGAAACAAATGGAAGATGCATACAATCAAGTTGCATCAAAGGAAATTAATTCGATTACAAAAACCTCCACTGAGGAAAATTTGGACAAATTGTTAAAATTAAATATGGAAAGCGCGGAGCAAATTAAAATTTTGACTTCCGAAATAAACAATTTGAAAGTTAAAACAAAAGACACTGCATCAAGCAGATGGTGCGAATTATGTAAAAAAAATTCGCATACTTTAGAAACGTGCTGGTACAAAAATGATAATAAAATTACATATAAGGATAGCAGAGATTTCGCAGGTCGGCATTTTAATAAAAGGTACTCTTATAATGGACAGTATCAACCGAGAGCGAATTTTAATCCTAGATTTGTTAACCCAAACCAGCAGTGGCATTTTCAATCTTATGCACCCACAGGTGGTTACTATGGATATTCTTCATATCCCCCACCCCCACCAAATTACTTCCCTCAGCATGTGCCATATAGGAATAGTCAACCTCAGAGTCCTGCCAGTTATTATCCAAATGAGGATAGAAATGAGAATTTAAAAGAGAATGCTCAAAAGTATCCAAAAAAGTATAATAAAAAGGGTAAAACTGATTATCAAAGGGACAAGTAAGGGATATGAATTGGTATTAAAAATAAATCAAAATACATAATTAATCGAATTTAAAAATTTAAAAATTTTCAAAATTTAAAAATAAATTTTTTCTCTTTTAGGTAAAAAAAATTGAAACAAAATTAATAACTTGCCTTTTTTAAAATTCAAAATAATAATAAGAAAGGATAGGAACATGGGAACGCCAATTTGTCTCAGGGTTACAATATTGAGCAAATGTGCAGGGCGCACCCGAAAACATACTTATAAAATTATGAAATGTGCTTCACAAAACTTCAATGGAGCAGTGAAATATTTCTCTCCAGGCGAAAGTTATATATTATTTTTTTTTTCTTTTCGAATATGAATTAGAAAATATAAAATCTTAACAAAGCCAAATAACATTAAAACTTAATTAATTTAATAGTGAATAATGTTGGAGTAATTTTCAAAAAAAAAAAAAAAAAAAAAAAAAAAAAGAGAATTTTTTTTTGTCTTCTATAAGGGTAGCCGTTGCTAATAGCCTTACAATTTAGATGGCAGAATTTCAGAATTACTCTTTAAAATGAGTAGGTGCAAGCTATTAGGTTCAGGGTAGTAAGAACAGCTTTATAGCATACTCATATATATATTTTTTTTCTTATATAAATATATGGTTGACAAGGAATAAATTATTAGTGCACTTTATATTGGGATAGCGGTCAGCTATAAGCCTAAATATAATAAAATATACAAAAAGTGCTAAGATTTATTCCGGTAGTTCAATTACAACTTATATGCTAAAGTCTAGAATTTAGACAGCAGGGATAAGTTTTATGAACAAAAGTGTTATAAAAAAATAAAAATTTAAAAAAAAGGATTTTGGTGTAGCACATTGGTTTTTAAAAACATATATATGTATAACAGTGGACAAGGCAAGTTATTTCAATATGATTGCACACAAAATTATTGTAAAAAAATTACACAAAGAAATAATTGAAGTAAAATTAAAATTTTCTCACCAAAGGCTTTCTGTATAGGGTGCAATTTTGGCCTACGGCTGGGTATGCACCAACACCAACAAAATTTTTGTAGAAAATTTATCAATTCATCACGGTAAATCAAGGTCATCACTTAGGCATTAACTTCAGGATTCTTGGCTGAAAAAGGAATCGAAGAAAAAATTAAGTATGGTATAATTACTAGATGTTATGCTCAGAAACAATAAAATTAGTAATATTATATTGTAAAAAGCAGCATTTTGAGTCTTATTTAGGAAAACTTTTGATTTTTAGGTTGTACACATTTATGGAGTGTCTAGCTCAGTGTATAGTTCCTAGATTTAATAAAAAATAATAATAAACAATATAAGTTCGTGTTGTTTTCAAAATAAATAACAAAAGGTATAGCAATTAGCATTTACAGTTAAAATTTATGGAATTTTCAGCAAAATTAACATTAGACAAACATAGTTTATATTATATTTAACTTGATAAGCTAATTTACTTTTATTAACGGTATTCAATTAGAATTAAAGTAGGCTTAAATCCAAGTTAAATTAATTAATAACATTGTTGTAGTGTAAAATTTTATGTAAGACTATTATATTTTTATTGTATATATAAAAATATGCGAATTTAATAATTAATAAAATGTATTAGCAAAATTATTTAATATAAATATTAAATGATATCTTGCTGAAATCAGCTAGAAATTAGATTTTTTTTTTTTTTTAATGAAATATTTTATAAATTTATGTTATTTTAGAATTTAAGCATTTTTTTTTCTCTTTACTTTCCCTTAGAATTAAATGCAATTCTAAATTTAACACATATAAATATACATAGTATTGATAAATTTGAGTGTGTGAGTTCATAAATTTTTTTTATATATAATTTGGCCAATTTAACATAAGGAAACAAAATAAATAAATAAATATATTTATATATATTGGCCTTATTTTTATTAAAATAGGTAGTATGGCTTAATAAATTTATTTACTTAATTTTCTTATAGTACATACAGTAATTATTTTAAAAAACTTAATCTGTAACAATTGGGTGTAGATATTTATGAGTATACAAAGATTCTTTTCTGCTAGCAGAAATTCTTTGGTTCGGCCGAGTACTCATGGGTTACTACATACGATTTTACGTAGTAATTATCATTTGCTTTTGTATTTTTAAAATTATACAAGTGTATTAATAACATTTTTCTATAATTAAATAATAATTATTAATGTTGGATTAATAATAATAATTTATTATCTTTTATTTTTTTTAAAACATATCATTAAAGTTTAGACATTAGAATTCACATACGGAATGTTAATGATAAATAAAATTTTGAATAAATAAATTTTTATTTCATTCAGTAAAAAATAAATAAATATGAAAATTTAACAATCTTTTAAGATAGAATTGTTGGCTAAATAAATAATTATTAAAGACACAAAAATTGTTCTCTTCTTCGTCAATGGCATTTTCTGACAACACTATTTAATAGTATTAAATGAAGGTGCATTTTTAAGGTCAGCGTAATGCATATTTTGCATTTTGAGAGGCTGTAGAAGTCATTTTTCCGTGTTGTTTACATTTTAATAGTAAACAATATCATGAATCAAAATTTGTGTTTGTTAGAAAGGTCTAAAAATATACAATGTAATCAGTTAAAGAAAATTATATGCATTTTTTTTAAATCCTGAAAGGCAATTTGGTTTAGATTTGAACCTGACAGCATAAAAAGCCACGCTCGCTTCAGTTCCAGTATGAGGCAGGAGAATTCAAATGCTAGAATCGCCATTTTCCCCTACAAAATAATAAAAAAAAAAGCAGAAGGTTTACATTAGATATGATACAAATATATACACTGTTTATGCATAGATTATGTTAAAAATTACATACAGGCATGCACAGTTAGTTAAGAAGAAAGTATATCAAGAAATTATACTAATTAATAAGGTAATTACAAGCATGAAATGGTTTTAAATACATACTTTTGGGAAGTCGTAAAATTTTGTCACAGCACAAATCACCTCGCAGAAAGTGATTAGTAGCTTGACCAACCCCTCGTTTCGAAAGGATCGAGGACGGTCAAAAACTGGTTTTATTCTCCTCTCCTTCTTCTTCTTTTTTTTTTCTCGTATCGGATAAAGTTGGAAAGCATTACGTAATAATATATTAAAGGAGATGAAATAGCTTGTATATGTTGACGTATCATACATGTTAGAAGTAACAAATAAATAAATAAAATAATGTAACCAGTTTGTATACAATATTTTTCTGATTATAATTTGAATACATCAGATTAATTATGTGAAAAATAACATGTCATACGACAAGCATTGTATTTACTTTTATTCAGTATAAAATGTGTTTTAAATGAAACACTGTGTCATAAGGTTATATGTGAGGAAATAATATGTCAAATGTGTATGCCATTATTTTTCTTGTAATTAGGTTTATTTCGGCATATTAGTTTCATACAAAATTATAGCTTTGAATGTATTTTGGGCACTTAAACTGTAAAGTTACAAAATTATTAAACATGTGTGTGGTAAAGAAAAAAGGCTTCGAGAAAGATGTCAGATTTTCAGTACAGAGGTCTTCTATAAATGTGAATGTCAACAGACAACTATGCTATCATGTGTTGAACTTTCTGTTATGAAAAATAGAAGAACTTCTTATAAAATATACCAGAACCATTGATAATTGAACTTTACAGACTTAGTTCAAAAACTGTGTAGATACACAGTCATATGGACACGTACATTCTTTATGCTTTACAAAAAAAAAAAAAAAAAACCAGCAATCAGTTTTTATTTTTTTTTTCTGACTTCCGGGAGAGATGCTGGGCAACATATAACTATGATATGTTCCCGCACCATGTTGGTTAAATCAAAGTAAAATTGCGTAATTTGTTATTTCTGTTTGTATAAATATTTTTTATAAAATATAATTATGAGTGTAAAATTATAATGTTTATATATTTAAGTAAAATAGGAGTGTAAGTTCATACAAAAATTATTAAGTTGATTTTAAATATTAAATATATATTTTTAAAAAAAATTGTTGTATTGTAAAATGAATGTATAATGTTGAATAGAGTTCGGATCTCAGACAACAACAATAGCCAGACGCCATGGTGTCGTTTTATGACAAGCCAATGGAAAGTGGTGTATAATTAGAAATCGTAAAATCATAAAAACGTTGGAATAAATTTATGGCCTCAATAAAAGTGTTGGGATAAATTTATGGCTTTTCAGACCACCCAAACTTTAAGGCAGATAATAATATTAAAGTATATGTAAGGGGCCATTTGCAGACTGTTAGCTAATAGGCCTATCGAAGAATAATGCAAAATCTTCTCACATCCAATAACAGTGGACTAGACAAAAATAGTTCCACCCACTGCAGGAGTTGGTGTGCAAGAAGAATAAGGTTTAAAAAAAGAGAGTCTGAAAAAAGATGTAGAGGACGCAGGAGCTCTCCTGAAAGCCCGTGCAATGAATCCTGAAAGCCCTAGTAATGCCCAGGCGAGATGGTCATATCGGAGTGAGCCTAATCAAGCCTAATTGAGGATGTCTTCCTGATGTACATATCGGAGTGAGCCTAAGCAAGCCAAATTGAGGATGTCTTCCTGATGTTAAAATAAAGAGGATTGTTCTACAGAGGTCCGTAGCTATGCATCCTGCCATCCCGATGTTGCCGCTCTGATACGAAGCGAATTCCCGATGACATATGAATATGATCCTAAGCAACGCGACAACTCTGAATTTGATGAATAAAGGCCACCATCCCGTATTTTAAAAAAAGGTACTACTTTGAACTTTTTCTTTTACCACTTAAGATCATATGAAAAATCATAAATATACTTTTCTGATATTTTATGGTAGAGAGTAATCTGAGATCCGACAAAACCGATAATTAAATAAAATTAAGGTAATTTAAAAATGAAAGAGAATTATTCTTTTAGCAAAAAGAAAAAAATATAATAATTAGAGTACATGAAAATATTGTCTTTTTTTTAAGATTAAATATACATAAAATAATGAGAAGCAAACAAAAGTATTGCTTTCTTTTTTTTGAATTAATATTATGTATTTCTGTATATAGTTGTGTTCAATGTAAATAAAATATTTAATCAAGTTTTAAAAAGTTTCTGTAATTATTTAATTGATAATGATTAAGGTATGTCAATTTATTTTTACAGCTTAAATTTTAGTTTAATTCATAAGTGGAAGAGTTCGTCTAAATAATTCACAACGCAAACTCTTAATTTTATTCGTAATTATTCAAATTTAATAATTACATTTTGACGCGAATTATGATTTAATTTTATTAATGCTTCGCGTTGCTCTTCTACTAGAATTTAGGTAATTACGATCACTTATATTATTTGAATTTATCTAAGGTATATAAAATTATATACCAATTTGCTATGAGGTTGCTTGGATGATTTGGATCAATTAACAATTTTGGATGTAAATTAAATAGAAAATAAACAGGTGTAATTACCTGTCCAGCAGTGTTCTTCATCCGTTTTCGTTTAATCTGGAACCCCAACTAAACATGCTTTTCGCCAACTTCTAGTGTCATTATTCCACATATATATTGGTGGTGGATTTTTGTTGGTGGCCTCATTCTGTTGTTGTGGTCCCATTCCAATGATTTCGTTAAAGAAATGTGATAACATCACTTTATTTTAACAAAGGTAAATAAATAAAATACCCCACATGGGCCCAAGTCCGGTTTGGTCCGCCCCGGCCCGAGTCTTCAAAAATAAGTAAGGTCCGATCCCGTGAAGACCTCCAGTGTGTGCTATTCCAAGTCGAATTCAGATTTTAGTTCATAACATTAACAATATTGACGACATCTCAGAGAAATTGTATAGCGCTAATTTTCCTTTGTGAGAGTGTGATGATATCTTATGACATGCGGGAAATGCACCGAAATTTAGTCAGCTACACTGCATATACTGTCAGATATGTTTTAAACTCTGAAGCGTCTATCTTAGTGTTGTTTGGCCACAAAGGTGAGAATTTACAAAACTTCTGTCTATGTCATCACATTTTAGAGAATTTTAAACTAAATCTCTTGAGAATTTTGTTTATAGTGTATAGAATTTTGTTTTTCTTTATTGGTATAGTTTTATCAAGCATCGGGTGCGGTTTGACGTGGCACACCCTGTATGTTTGACTGAATTAGGGGATTACGACCGTGGTTGCTTATACAAAAGGGTTCGTCTTAGTAAGTGGTTATTTTATTGAAACAGTTTACGAACATCTTGTGTTTACTAACATTCACAGTAACATACTGAAATACAGACTTTAGACTCTACCTTAGACATAAAGACTTACAGACTGAGTGATTTTGTTCATGAAAAGAATGATAGCATAAATAATGTTACGCTTTCTCACTCCTATCTTTTTTTCTAACTTTTTTGCTGAATACTTTCATGAACATTTTCTAAATTGCTTTATTTATTATCCAATTTAAAATTTAAAAAACACTTTTTAATGGAATGACATAAATGAACTGAAATGTATCATTGCTGCAAATTACTCGATACTTTCATCATGCACTGTGATTCTAAAATATCTGTCAAACGCAAAAGTGTAAATCAGGTAAACGGATACAAGCAGAATAGAGATGAAACGGACTTACTCAGAGCTCTCGATTTTCATATCAGTCTTTGGGATCGGCCGGGATCGGACTAAAACTGAAGAATTTATTTATTCACAAATTGAAAAAAAATGCAGCACATTTGCTATTTGATAAACAAGAATGTAGTTTCTAAAAATGCTTTGCAATCCTTTAAAAATCAGTTTAAAATAGAACTTATCTGTTATTGATGTGATGCAAGGAGAAATATTCTGTCTGATTTTGAAGCCTTTGCACGATCAGTGTTATTAACTAAAGAAGCTGTGGGATATTCCTTGCTTATCATCGCTTTCTTTTCCAGAATTACCTCCCCCCAGGGGGATACCTTCTTTAGGTATTCACGAACTTCACAACCCCAGGCACCTGAGCGATCTTTCTCTTTCCCTTTTCCTCTCCCTTCTCTTGTCTGTTCTGTCTTCTTTTATCATTCTCATTCTTCTCTCATCTTCTCATTCCTCTTCGGAGGTGAGGGCAATTCTGCATAAGCCGATATCAGCCTGTCTATAGCGACTTGTGGAGAATTGTAAACCACCCACATGTTTGCCGTGGTGGCTACTCGTATCCCTGGAAAGGGTGATCCTTGAAGTTGGGGGAACCTAACACACTGCTTTGGCTTCTGCTTCAGGTAGACGGGAGGTGCATATTGGCCCTGTATACATCAATCGGCTGGTCAGCTGACTTGTCACTGGCTAAGGGATCAAGTGAAAGGGCAATTACTAGCCATCAATTACTAGCCATTAAGGGTGGAGACTGACATAGGATTGTCTTATGACCGTATTGGACCTGGTTATCACTGGTACACGAATGTGCATCCCCTTGTTGGTGTCTATAGTAAGTGGTGCGGCGGGGTCTGAATTATATTTTTTTCTAATATGGGTGGAAGTAATTCACTTTCTTCTTCTATATCTCTCCCATGTAGAGAGCAACAAACTGTACAGGCTAACTAGTTCACACATTTCTTTGTCATCAAACGCACTGATAGCCAGCCTGATAGTTCTTTTAAAAGAACTTCACCATTCTTTATTGCAAAAACATTCCAGTCTGTCTTGGGGAATGGTCATTCGCTCAAAAAATTGCAATCTGGAGATTTACATGTTGAGGTTTCTTCAGTCAAACAATCACAACTCTCAAATTGCTCTACAATAGGCTCGTTTTCTGTTTCTGTTCAGGTACATAAAACTTTAAATACAAGCCGAGGTGTAATATCTTTTATGCTCTACTAAGGAAGAACTTTTACAAAATTTAAAAGACCAAAATATCATAGATGCATGTCGTATTACTATCCGTTGGAATGGACAAGTGCTTCCTACGAAGCACATCATTCTGACTTTTAAAAGTCCTACTTTACCAACAAGAATTAAAGCTACTTACCTAAACTGCCCCGTCCCGGCGCTCCTTATATTCCTAATCCTCTCCATTGCTTTAACTGCCAGCGTTATGGCTACACTATAACAACCTGTCGTGGTTCCGCTACCTGTGCACGTTGTGCAGAAGTTGGCCACGACGGTAAATCATATGAAAACTCTGACTGAAAGGGTGATCATACAGTATACTCCCGTTCATGTCCAAATTGGATTCGTGAAAAAGAAATCCTTGCTGTTAAAATAACTCAAAATCTTTCTTACCCTGAAGCTCATAATCTTGTTGAACTCAGGACCCCGTCTATAGGGGTATCTATCTCTAGTTTACACAAACAACAATCAAAATCCGTAAGACACATAAGCACCCAGACAGACTCATCTTTTCCACCATGTAATTCACCTATGACAGTACCACCCAGCACGTTAAAGAGAAAACAGGTGGTGTCTATTATACAACTAAAGGATAGGTTTCACCTAAATTAGAACTTTAATCTCCATCCTCAAAACCTGTTAAAATTGAATACGAATTTAGTAAGTCACTACTAATCTTCGGTTCAATACGAAAAGTCAACTGAACATCAGACAGACTAAGGCTGATTAATCTTCAAAACATTACAGAAACCTGATTCTTTTTGAACTCAGAAATGAAAGCGAAAATCTTGTGCACGAACAGAGAGAAGAAAAACCTCAACTTCAGCCTCTTCACAGTGGAAGACTGTGAACAAAAGAAAAAAAAATTCATGTCTTAGCCCATGTATTTCTAATATGAAGGACCTCAAACAACTGCAGCACTATGTGGAGGAGGCTATGGAATCTTACAGTAATGACTCGATGCTGATGAATAAAATGCAGTGTTTGAAGAATATGAGCCTAATTGATGTTGCATTGTTTTTAATAATCTGTGCTTTAAATATTATTTATTTTATGTTGTATTTGGACTTTTTATCCTTCCGTGTTACTGGCCTGTCATTACTTTATAGACCGTACGAATTTTAACTATAAATAGTTTCTTTGTTTTTTAAGCATTGTAGTATTTAGATCTCTTTGACTGTTTTTAATAATATTTATCATCTCACTACAAATTCATTTGACTTTGGTTTTCATTCATTATGACTAACTTACAATGATCTGTAGTTTTTAAACTTGTATTACAACGACTTTTTATACTTATTCCTTTTAATACTATCTTCTTTTCAATATTTTTGTTTTTGTCTTAGCTGTAGTCTTTTTGAATTGGTTAACTGTTTTTATTTAAACATTTTTACCATTATATTTTTTCATAAAACTGTGTTTCTTGCACTCACCTTGTTTTATGACAAGCTTTTAAATTTTAGTTCTATGTTTTTATTTCAACCTTTTTCTTGGCGCTGCATGTCCCTAATAGGACTTCGCGCCATTAATCCCCAATCAACCAACCAGAATTACCTAAAGACAGAACTTATGTCTTTCTGCCATAGTGGTACAATAATATTTTAAAAATATAACCCATTAACTGCCGAAACTGTAAGATAGGGGTCTTCAACTTTTTTACGTTTGCCACCACAAATATTAAAAGATAATCTTCGCTTTATTTAATGTTCAAACTTTTTGTAATTAATTAAGGCAATTTTTTAAATTAAAAAATAGTGGTATCTAGATAGTAAATTTAAATTTATTTTTAACGGTGTGAAAACGCACCATTAGCAGGTAATGGGTTAAGAATCGTGACTTTTGGAGATTTTGGTCATTGTTCGGGTATAAATAACTAATTTGCTGTTCTAAACAAATTTTCAGGAACAAAAAAACTACTAAACGTTGTCATGAGAGCGTATTTAAGAATAATACTTATTTCTATGTAAAAAGCTACTTTTAAATGTGAAAATTAATCCAGAAGCAATTTTAAAAGGTTATTAACAATATTCTACTACGTACTTTCGGTATCGGGCTCTGGATCTCATGACACAAAACTTTTCGGGTTTTAGCGGCTTCGGCCTCAGAAAAAGGAGCCCAAATTCATTTTTTAAACACGAATCACATTGAGCCATGTGTCGACAATTCATTTATTTGCTGAAATATGTAAGAAAGCTTTTTAAAGCTGAACCAAAGTTTTTCTTGAGAACTTTAGAATAATTAAGATGTTGTAACGATATTTTTAAGGGATTTTCTTTTTTGAAATGCGATGACATCACATCACGACTCACGAGAAGTGGCCGAGTACGCAATAATTCGATCATTGACAACTCTACACACTGTCATCTACATTCCGAAATATGGAAAGTATGGCTCAGTGTTGTTTGAGCACTGATTGTAGTCCTTTACAGCACTTATAATGATGTCTCAGAAGGTAAGTTAAGTTAAAAAATCTTATATATATATATATATATATATATATATATACTAGGGGGCTCTGCCCCCTGCAAGCTACGCTCGCCAACTCCCGTTCAGACACCGCAGAATCTAAAAACACGCTAATCTGATGGGTTTTAAAAATATTAGAGAAGATTGAATTATACTGAAAAAAGCTGTGTAGATCTCCCTGTAAACGGGTTTCCATTCAATTCCCTTTCATTGCAAAAATTTAAGGCCAAATCAGTTGCTGCTAAGACATCCAATGGTTGTTTTCGTTTTTGATTAAAGAGGATCATTTGAAAAGAAGCTAAAATAAAATGAATTAAGTATACAGAATCTTTGTATCCCGGTATTTTAAAACAATCTCTATAACAATAGCCTAAGCCATATGACTATCATCGACAGTTGCGGGCGGACCACTTCGCTTTTTATACTCTAAGTGCCATTTTGGTACTTTAAGGTTAGCCAGGCACAGGTGATAAGTCGCCAAATATTATTCTACCACCATCATTTCATCTATATTATAATTGTTCACTAGGGTGGGTCGAAAAAACCGAAATATTTACAATCGAAATGTAATAGAGCGGAAAAGTTTCCTTTGGTAATAAAGAATAAATTCGTAAAATATTATATCGATCGGATAATATCTTTTACCGCCGCAAGGGGGCCAAAGTTTCAAAAAATCGCAAAAAAACTTGTTTTTTCCAATATTTTTTTTAATTATCAAAACGTACGAATACAATTTCTAATAGGACGCTATGGCTACATGAAGATATAAGAAATGTCCCGGCAAATGTTCATTATGATAAAATAATATATTTTACTGCCGCAAAGGGACCATATTTAAAAAACGAATTGTAAAAATTTTCAAATTTTCATTTTTTCTATATTTTTATAATTTTAATAATATGCCTAGAAGTAAATAAATTTACTTTATATCTATTAATATGTCATAAATTTTGTTAACTATTTGTCATAGACTGGAAAATAAAAAAGGTAATCATTCATTGTTCTTTACGATCGCTTCATCTACTGCTGTTTTACTGCATATCAGCAGTTCATATACCACAAATCACAAAAATGATATAAAATGAACAAAATATTTTAGTATTTTATTAATTAAAATACAGAAATGTTTAACCGAAACGGATTAAATAAACTTAAAATGAAGAAATATTTAAAGTAAATGAATTTTATAATATGACTTGCTTTCAAATAAAGCGATTGTTCCTCGAGAGGCCGAAATTGATCATATGTGATCCTCACTCCGTTCTGGTCCACAAACTTTATCAGCACTTCAGCGACTAATTTCACGCATCTTTCTACTGATTGAGTGGTACAAGGAAAGTTATAATAGCTGGCATCTTTAATCGAACATTCTAAACTCACCAGCGTTGTTAGATCGTCAATCGATAGACAAACCGTAACAGGTGGTTTCGTTAATTTACAGTTTTGCCTTTCTACTAAAGCCATACAATTTTAAGCTTTAAGTTCAAGTCTGGAATGACGAAATGACGGATGGCGCTATTCGTGTCCACAGAACTTCGTGCTTTGGAAATTTTTAATTTTGGCAATCGGCTGATCAGGATGTACTCATTGTGTACATCCTGAAAGTGTACTGCATCAGATGGTTCACAATTAAAATGAATCCATCGTGTTTTTCAGATTTTGTGGACTATATTTAGTAACCCTCGTTACTTGCCATATCATCTACAAAATATTATAGTACCTGTAATTTCACGAATTGCCTTTTTCGCAAATCATGAAAATAGCCTCATTGGAATGATAGCATATGAAGGAGAGGGCATCAGAACCCCAGCCATAAAGAAAATTGCCAAAGCACGAAGTTCTGTGGGCACGAATAGTGCCTTTCGTCACTTCGTCATTCCAGAATCGAACTTTGAAGCTTAATATTGTATGTATTTAGTCGAGTGGCAAAATTGTAAACTAACGAAACCACCTGTTACGGTTTGTCCATGGACTGACGATCTAACGACGCTGGTGAATTTAGAATGTTCGATTAAACATACCTGCTATTATAATTTTCCTTTCCCACTCAATCAATAGAAAGATGCGTGAAATTAGTCTCTGAAGTGCTGGTAAAGTTTGTGGACCAGAACAGGCGGAGATACATATGATAAATTTTGGCCTCTCGAGGAACAATGGCTTTATTTGAAATAAAGTCATATTATAAAATTCAATTACTTTAAATACTTCTTCATTTTATGTTTATTTAATCCGTTTCGGTTAAATATTTCTGTATTTTAAATAATAAAATACTAAAATATTTTGTTCATTTTATATCATTTTTGTGATTTGTGGTATATGAACTGCTGATATGCAGTAAAACAGTAATACATAAAGCGATCGTCAAAAATAATGAATGATTACCGTTTTTTTTTCCAGTCTATAACAAATAGTTAAGAAAATTTACGACAACATGAATAGATATGAAGTAAATTTATTTACTTCTAGATATTATAGAAATTATAAAAATTAAAAAAAAATAAAAATTTGAAATTTTTACAATTTTTTTTTAAAAATATGGTCTTTTTGCGGCAGTAAAAGATATTACTTTATCATAATGAACATTTACCAGGACATTTCTTATATCTTCATGTAGCTATCGCGTCCTATTAGAAATTGTATTAGTACGTTTGTATAATTTAAAAAAAATACTGAAAAAAACATGTTTTTTGCGATTTTTGGAAATTTTGGTCCCGTTGCGGCGGTAAAAGATATTAACCGATAGGTGTAATATTTTAAGAATTTATTCTTTATTACAAAAGGCAACTTTTCCGCTCTATTACATTTCGATTATAAATATTTCGGTTTTTTCGACCCACCCTATTGTTCACGTCATCAACTGCGATAAACAAATACGGTCTGATCCCTTCGCCTTTCATATGAAAGTTTGGCACAGATGTCATATAATATTGGAGCGATTTTTTTCAGACGCCAATTTGGGGAACGCATCAACAGCATAAACAACAACACCCGAATTACCAAAATTACCAAATCAAGCAAAATAACGATACTTTGGCGCCAGTTAAGTACCCGTTGCGTATATGACATTGGCGTCAGAAAAAAATCGCGCCAATATGGGGGCGTATAAGACATCTGTGCCGAAAATTTTCCATTTTGATTAAAAAATCAATTTGTTTTCCGAATAAAACTACATAAAATTGCCATGGTCGCAAAGAATTCTTGGTAGTGTTAGGCTAGCCGGCTGCAAACTCGCCAATAGCTTTTTTTCAACTCGCCAGTTAGCATTCTTTTTTATTTTTTGAGTGGTAAATTAAAACATTGATTTGAAGTTGAAATTAAATGTCATGGTTTGTTGCATAATTTAATATTTGGCCAGACGTCATATACGCACCGCAGGTTTGGCGTGATTTTTATTATTATTATTATTATTTTTTTTTTTTTTTTAATGAAAAGTTGGCGAAAACTTCGTTTTCGAATACCAGTTACATATGTATTTTTGGTATTACTTAGTTATCCCGCCGACTAAAAATCTATCGCCAAACTATAAGATTAAATGCCAATAATGGTTGATCGTAAATGTCACATTCACTTGACTTTAAGCAAGTTACACGTGTTTACGTCATCAAGTGATTTTCATTTTGACGTTTTATTTGTATATTTATTAATGTTATACTAATTTATTTGTTCTTTCATCATTTAAAATAAAAATTATGTCAATTTGTATAACTTGGCGAGTGATTTGGCGATTTAAATAATTTGGCGAAATTAGTCGACGGAATAACTAAGTAGTACCGTATTTTTTAATTATTTTCTATTATTTTCAAAAGGAAATAACAAAAAAAAATAGTTGATAACTATAGAACAAAATAATTTATATAATTTTAAAAAAGAAATTAAAGAAAATAAACATTTATTATTAAATAAACAACAATAGCCGGGTTACCATGTCAATCAAAATAATGCCATTTTGGCGCCAATTAGGTACCGCGGTGCGTATATGACATCTGTGCCTAATATTTTTCTTTTCGTTTTGTTTTTTAAAAAAAAGAAAGATGTGAAAGCCATCAATTTTAAATGTTTCCGTTTTAAATGAAAGTTTTGTATTTTAAATAAAATGAATGAAAGGATTATATTTTAAATGAAATTAATGAAATATAAAAATATGCGACGGGAAAAATGTTTGGCGATTTATCACCTGCGTCTCGCTATCATAAAAATACCGAGTTCTTCATTTCTCTATCAGAATCTTTCGATTTGGCAAAAGATTCTTCAAGTAAATTGAATTATGAATAAAAGTAACATGATACATTTCTTAGCATACATTTAAGGGAGGCCAAACTGGTCGCCAAATTAGTTTAAAATAATAACCTTTTCTGAAATATGAAAAAAAATACCTGTTATGATTAAAATTTGAGTTGCCATCATTAGAAAAAAGTATTTAAAATTAGAAAAAAATTAATATTTCGAAAACTAATTCGAATTTTAATATCCTAATACCAGTTTTGAGATCTGCGGATCAATACGGATTTTTAGTGTTAATTTCATCGCAAAGTATTCCATATTTTAGGAGAAATCGCTGTGAAACATAATCAGTTGTTTAATCAGTCGTTTCAAAGAATCATTTCATTTCAGCCGTTTCATATATCCGTTTCATAAATTCGTTTCATTAGGATTTATATATATATAGGGTAAATATATTACGCTATCGTACGTGGAACAGAAATCGGATTATTTGTTAACTGTTATATGACAACGCTCGAATGAAACGCATCTCATAGGTTATTGAAAAGCATTTAATGCATCTCCATACCTGTAAGGGGGGGTTACCATAGCTTGGACACTGTTCTGTCACCAAATACCACCAAGTTTGTCGCCAACTTGGCGATATCTCTAATATTTCGCCAAATTCCCATAGACTTCCATTGTAAACCAATAGGGTTTACTTGCTTACAGAAAATGAACAAATTGAGATATTTTAATGCAACAAAAACTAATATTAGCTTAAGGGACTATTACGCAATTATATTTAAGGATGTCTAAGGAAATTAAATTATGAATAAAAGTAGCATGATACAATGCTTGGCATGCTTTCCCAAACATAAATTTTAAGGGAGACCACACTGGTCGCTAAGGGCGGCTAGTCCATTAAAATAGCTTCATTAATATTAAAGCTATTAATGAACATTTAGATTCAGCTTGGATTGTGACACCATGTATTTTTGATCGAATAAATGAATAGCGACCGTATATTCATACATGATTTTATTTGTTTTCGTGCGCTTGATTTACTCTCTCATTTTTTCACTCATTCTAGGACTACCCAGTATTTACATTCTTAATTAATATAAATTGAACAAAATTATTCCTGTGAACGAAACATTTTCCCTCGAAAATTCGAAAATTATTGTACATCTTCCTGTTATTAACATTATTATTATTTCTACCTGAGAAAATATTTTGATACTTTAATTCATCTGACCTGAAGTTGTAATAAGAATTCTTTTTTTTTTAAGAATCCGTTTTGATCTACTTAATTGAGATTGATAGATATAAATAGATATCTTATTATCGGCATCATTATCATCAATAATATAGAAAAATACGTTAGTGTCAGATAATTTTTACTGTTATTGAAAAAGTTCTAATATCGATTATTTAAGAAAAAATACCTACCTCAGCATTTTTTGTCGTTTAAAATGTCGCACTTGTAAATACATAATATATCAATGTAGATTGCAATTGATTATTTGTCGTAATCTTGTTATTTAATCAGAAAAGAATTATAATGCAGTAACGGAAATATTTCATAAAGGAAAAAAAAGAGTTTGTGTCTGCATTATTAATGACTTGTGCTGAATAATTATTCAGTAGGAGTAAAAATATTCCAATGACTTTTAATTTAATAACTACTAAATTTTTATCTGATATTTATTTCTTAGTTATGTCAGAAATATTCTCACACAGAATTAGCCAAAAGGAAAATATTATCTTATTTCGTAATTTTAAATTGTAAGAAATATATAATTTCATTATTTATTAACCGACTTAAAAAAAAAAATGTGAAAGATCTAATTACTAAAAGTTTAAATGTCGGTTTTACTTCGGCTGTGCTTTATTATTATTATTATTAAATTTTATCGTCCGCTTATCATTGCATCAGTTCTTGAGTTTTTATCATTTGAATTTTTTCGCGTTCAATTGGTACGAGAAAAAAGTTCTATGTTATTTTGTTCTTGATAGTGCAATCAGTTTATCATGTTAAAATAGCAATTAAAGCCTTTGTGCTGGAATATTAAAAAGCAGAAAACCAACGTTTAAAAATGCACAAATAATACGTGAAAAGCAGCAAACAGCTCTTTCGAATCTACTAGCGAGATTCTTCTTCAGTGCAAGATAGAGCAAGACACAGCGTGCTAGAAAAAGTAAGGCTGAGCAAACTGACAGAGACGCAGAGACAAGGTTAGAAGAACAACTTTTAACCTTGATCTTGATTTTTGGAAAGCTTACCACGTCATTAAAAATTCTCACTCTTTAATCAATGACTTATCTAGTACTCCTGGTTTTCCAAGTATTTGGAAAGCATTAATTTAATTTCCCCTTTTTGGTGTCTTTTTCTCTCGTTCTCCGGTAGATGTCGCTACTTGTCCACTCAGTCGTTTCATATGCTTCTGTCTCATTGGTTTTTTTGGCGCATTCGCTACCCTTATCGGGTATATAAGCCGGCGCATCTCTGTCATTTTGCTCGGCCTTGCTTTTTCTAGCACGCTGTGTCTTGCTCTATCTTTCACTGAAGAAGAATCTCGCTGGTAGATTCGAAACAGCTGTTTGCTGCTTTTCACGCATTATTTGTGCATTTTTAAACGTTGGTTTTCTGCTTTTTAATCAGTTTATCATGCTTTCAGAGAATTGCACTGCTTGAGACTTATTAAATCGTATGAAAGGTGCAAAGATGTTTGGCGAAGTAAATATCTAAATGATGTAATACCGAGTAAAGATAAGCTGTATCGGTAATCATCTGATAAAAGAAATCGTTTTAAGGTTTGTTGTTTTGTGAATAATAATTGTATATGTCGTCAGTAAGGGAAATTTTAGGGCACTCTGTAGATAAAGTATAATCGGATAATTCATCTTGGCATCAGCATCAATAACTTGCCGCTGTCCATGTGTGCCGCCGAGGGCAAGGAGTGGGCGGAGTTATTTACTTGTTGACTATTTTTTATATAAATTTCTTGTGGGATTTCTGTAGTCGGAATGCCTCTTTGACGAACGAAGTCATCGATTCCACAGTGAATGATTGTGCCCAGTTTTTGCTAACGCTGGAAAAATTCCGGCATCGACTAACTTAGAGATAAACTCTGACTCCAATATTTTTTGTAGTTCAACAATGTCACATTAATACAAATAATTTGGGAATATTACAGTGTATTATTTACCATACTCCTGTTACTCAGTCCACATTAAATTGAAATGCAGTAACTGAAATATTTCTTGTTAAAAGATAACTTTATTATTATTGCTTCAGTTGCATAATTTTGTACATTTAGAGAATTATGTACAAAAGACATTATTTTACGCATGCCTATTTTTTCTCAAAATATGTTCACCATTATCGTTATGTATAATCAGAAATAATAAATTGAAATGCATCAGCTAAAATACTTCTTATTAAAAAACGCTTTTATTATTATTGATTCCATTGCTTTATTGTGTTCATGTAAAGAATTCTGTACAAAAGGCATTATTTTACGCATTGTTACTCGAATGTTTGTGTAGGTAATTCTTTATAAAAGGTTATTTTACGCATACCTACACTGTAAAAAAAATACGACCAGTTTTCCTGTAGGAATCGGAAAAATAGTTGTCCTTATCGTACCGGAAAATTTTCCGACCCAGCTCGGAGTAAAATCCGTAAAAAAAAGGAAATAGTCAATAAAACAGTATTTTACGGATTTTATTCGGAGCTGGGTCGTAAATTTTTCCGGTACGATAAGGGCAACTATTTTTCCGATTCCTACAGGAAAACTGGTCGTATTTTTTTTTTACAGGGTACTTTTTCTCCAAACATGTTAAACATTATTTTTATCTGTATAATCATATTCTAAACGGCTTTAAATGTTAGCCAATTATCGTTACAAATTATTCTTTAATTACATTATATATATCTTAACTAACAAAAATGTAGTTATGTTATTTATGTGAACTGAAAATGATTTTTGTCGAAAGTAATTGTATGGAAACTATCTTTATTTTTATTTATTTATTTTATCGTCATCATCAATAGCATGAAAAAATACATTTTGTCAAAGAATTTTTGCTATTATTGAAAAAGTTCTAGCATCGATTAGTATTTGGAAAAATCACTCACTCGGCATTTTTTGTTGTCTACGAATGCCGCACAAATAAACATATAACATACCAAAGGAGATTTCAGTCAATTACTTGTTATATTCTTGTTACTTAATCAGCAATAACTTGTGAATGCAACAGCTGAAATATTTCTTAGAGCAAATTGATTGTCATTTATGTTATTATTTTTAACTGCATGATTAGTTTTGTGAATAGAAAATACTATATAAATGACTTTTGTTCCCTCTTTTTTTAGGTGCATCCGTAATTATATAAATACGTAGCTTCTGTAGTCGTCGTTTGGTCTGTCCGTCTGTCCACATATAACACACTGTAAAAAAAATATTGCCAGTTTTTCGGCAGGAATCGGAAAAATAGTTGCCCTTATCGTACCGGAATAATTTCCGACCCAGCTCGGAATAAAATCCGTAAAATACCGTTTTACTGACTATTTCCTTATTTTTACGGATTTTATTCCGAGCTGGGTCGAAAATTATTTCGGTACGATAAGGGCAACTATTTTTCCGATTCCTACCGGAAAACTGGCAGTATTTTTTTTGCAGTGCAACACAAAAACTACCCAAACGGATGGTCTGAAATTTAATATATACAATCGTTGCACACTGTACAAAAAAATACTACTAGTTTTTCTGTAGGAATCAGAAAAATAGTTGCCCTTATCGTACCGGAAAATTTTCCGACCTAGCTCGGAATAAAATCCGTAAAAAAAGGAAAATATTCAATGAAACGGTATTTGACGGATTTTATTCCGAGATGGGTCGGAAAATTTTCCGGTACGATAAGGGCAACTATTTTTCCGATTCCTGCAGGAAAACTGGTAGTAGTTTTTTTATAGTGCAGAATTTTGTCGAGTCATTTTAATTTTATGAAAATCGAATCAAAACTTAAAACGATATTAATAAAAGTTTTCTTCATTCTATTAAATCCTATCATACGTAATTAATTCAATGATATACCATGATAGGTAATGATTCTAGGATACCAAGGTGATTACATCCTATTTAAAATGGAATGCTATTATTTCTGTATTACTGAATTTAATTTATATAATCGTAATAAATTTTGTATTCATGCATTTTTGCTTAAGAGTGCAACAGCTATTGCACGAGATCTGAATATTTATAAAACTAATTATAGTACTAACGCACCTCATTTGCCATCTTTGACGTACAATTCCCTGTTGTTTTTTTCTTTTTGTTTGGGTCTTTTTTATCGTTCTGTATAGAAAGAAATACTTTAACATGCTTTATTTATTATTGGATTTAAAAGAAATAAGAAAAATCATGCGTCAAGCACACATTATGAAATACTTCCCAACACTTTAAGAATGCTGTAGCAGAAATTTATCATTTAATAGAGTAAAAGACGATACTTTATTTAAATAATTTAGAAACCGCATAACAATTGAAAATGTACTTTCATAAATAACCATCCATAGGCGGCAATATGTCCAATTCTTAGCATATCTCTGTAGATGCATTTATTTATATTCTACAAACTTCTCTTAGTATACTAATATAGTTCAGTATGAAAATACATAACTGAGCTAAAAATATACTCTTAATCAATTTACATTCATACACGGTAATGATTACGAGCTTTTTCGTATAGCCCTGTACATGATCTATAGGATTTCTCCCACACTACGTAATAGGCAAAAAAATATTTTAACTTAAAAACGCGTACCAAAACTGAAAACGTGTTTCCAGCATTTATCGCTCATAGATAGTGCTTATTGTAAATGAATTATTTTGTTTCACTCTATAAATGAATGATAAATGCTTTGCACTTCTTATCCTTCAGAAAGCATGTTTTAGTGAGCCTCATTATACCATATCACGTTTATTAATCTTGAAATAGTATAACGTCATTATAATGCAGCGCAAATTATTTTTTTCCATAGATCCTAATGTAGCGGGACTCTTTTGCGTGTGTCCCTGTAAACGAACTAAAAATGCTACGCACCCCATTTCCAATATCGAACATGCCATAGTGAACCTAATAACATATATCATTTACACGGAAATGTGAGTATGTTTCCCATACTTAGAACATGGACATACGTCAGACAGTAAACAAACTTCCACAGAAACACTTTTCATTTATGTTGGAAAGTGTAACGAAAACAACGCTCCTAAAGCTACTGCGCTTTGTAATCCACATGTTTTCATACCCATACCAGCATGTCCAGATTTTGGACGCGGGGAACCATCAACGACGCATGGACTTTGCAAATGAATTTCTTATCCGATATGATGGCGATAACGACTGGCCTCTTCGCATATTATGAACGGACGAGGCACGTTTCACCTTAACTGGCAACGTCAACACCAAAAACTGTGTGCACTAGGCAGGCACACAGCTGTTCTACCAGTACCTTTATAGGATGCGACGCCAAAGTTACTGTGTAGTGCGTCATTGCAGGCACGATTGTTCTCGCTCCGTGCTTCTTTGGGGAAAGAACACCAACGGGTTCTTTGTGACAGACTCTCGTTATGCAGCTATGCTGCAAAATTACCAGAATTGCTGCAGCGAAATGCACTGAATGACACCGTTTGGAACTTGAACACCGTTTGGATATGGCTTACCTCCACATATAGCGAAGTCTCTTCGCAAGGTCCTGGAACAGCATTTTGGTGATCGCGTCATCTCACGCCATTTTCCATTTCCGTGGTCTACGCGATCCCCAACCTCACACCTATGGATTTCTAGTTCGAAGGATATCTCAAATCTAGAATGTACATGTGCAATCTGCAAACTTTGTCGGATTTGAAAGACTCTGTGAAACGTGAGATTGCAAACATCCCTCATGCTATGTTACGTTCGGCTGTATTTTCCACAGTCTCCTGCATGCAATACGTAATTGCCTGTGATGGCACTAATGTGGTAAATGTGTAATCCGAATAAAAGTTATTTTCTCCTATTTGTATTGTAATCAGTGATTGCTGTCTTAACTCTGTCATATGTAAATTTAGTGTCATATGTAAATGTGCGTGCATAATGCTTTTTTTTTTTTTTTTTTTTTTTTTTTTTTTTTTTTGTGATACACGTACTGTCCCAAGGCTCTTTGGAGTTTTCGCATGCGCTGAGCATTTTACGATGGAAAAAAATGGGCGTTGCCATTGGAAAATTTCGACTTTCTGTACCTATGACCGTAACCGTGAGTGCCACTTTGTTGCTGTTCACAGAATCTCGAGCTCATGCCTCTTAATAATTATATCTGAAATCTCAACTTGATCGGTTGAAAGGACCGGCCGCTAAAGGTCCATATGTCGGCAAAGTTTTTTTTTATGACCACCTTGTATTTTCGATGTGTTCAGGAAAAACTTTCGGGGAAAAATATACGATTGTTTAACTTTTGGGACTCGATGAGTTTTATAAAAAAAAAGGGGGGGGGGGGAAGGGCTTTATAGTCATAGTTATATTTTAATTTTAATGTATGTTTCTTACAAAATCCCAGTTTAATTGTGCTGAACAGAAAATATTTTTCCTGTTTTAAAGGGTTGCATGTAAAAAACTTTTTTTTTTTTTTTTGGTTCTTTGTTTCTTTGTGTTTTGATAGATAAGATTTTTAAGATGTTAGCACTAAGGAGTAATAAAGTGTTTTGCTTAAAAAGAACTTTTTAATTTGTATTTTTTTATCTAAAATTATAATAAGCCAAGATACTGAAATTTTCCTTTGAAAATATTTATTATGTGTTTCTTTTTACCATTAGGTTATACAAGCTGTTAATCAGTTTTCCCATCCCGGAATATCAGATTTTAGGATGCTATCAATTCTCAAGTAAGCATTTTCACGTCCAACAAACATTTTTACAGACAAATATGATAATGATAAATCAAAAGCATTAACATTAACATTAACATTAAAATTGTTTTGTTACTCTTGCATGTATAAAATCAATTACGCACCTGAAAATATTTATTTGAGAATTGCTATCATTTTAAAAATCCATCTTCGGTTTGAGAAAACTTGTTAACATACAGTGCTGTAGTTGGAAAAAAATATTTGTGGGAACTCACCTTTTCAAAGAGTAGATGTTGATGCTACCGGATTTTTGCTGACCAAAAAAGCCAATTTAAAACGTTTAGCCAAAAGCCGACTGTTTTTAATTAATAGTTTTAATTAGTCTGTTCTATTTAGAGTATTGTATTTGTATAGCATTCATCTAAAAGCAATATTTTATCAATCTCAAAGTAACATTTTCCATCATCAATCAAAATTTAATTGAAATAAGTGAAATAAATCCCTATATTTCTTGCTAGCACATCTATCCCAGAAGTTTCCATAAAGAACGATAATGAGAGGTGTTTTCTGTGCTCTTTGATTTACGACAAACTGTCTTGTCTGCTAATCTTCCTGATCGCAACCAAAATTTAACATATGATTCAGGACAAAATTATTTTAAATATAAGTGAACTGGCTTTTTCAATAAGGAGTGAATTTCTCGCATAGGATGATATGATGTTATTCATACAGCTGAATACTCTTTCGCATTCAGACGTTAAAATGGATATAGTTTTCACAGTCTGAAGAAGAGGATTTAGCTCTCTAGGATCATCTCCAGTATCAATAAACTTGATAATTATCGTTATAATAAATAACAATAATTATCGTTTCGCTTGAAAAAAGAGAAAAGTTTGTGGTAGTGCGCGATATTTTTTTTTTTTTTTTTTTTTTTTTTTTTTTTTTTTTTACAGTAACAAACCAAATATTTCTGTGAATGGCGTTCCCACGCGTTATACTATAAAAACGAATGTGAAACGTTTTCGAAAACCAGTTTCAGCAGAAAGTAACTTTGTTTTTATAAATGATTTTTTTAAATCTCGACATTGATTTCGGATGTTTCTAATAGTAAAAAAACGGTTTTCGGAAATATGGGTAACTAAAGAGATCATTGCATATTTCCATTCGTGATTATATCATATTTTCGTAGATTACTTGTCTTTTTTTTTTAAGTATACTTTATTATCAATTATGAGTGCAGTTACAATTTCTACATAATTGAATTATTCGGATTCTCTTAAATGCATCATCTCTAAAATCGTTGAAATATTGACTTATAATTTTCCCAAATACAGACTTCGACGTTGATTTTAAAGTATTTTAACACTAGAATGACGGTGAGGGTCCATTTTTCCCCGACCATATCGGTATATTTCGTTTCGAACCAGATATTTCGTTATAAAATAAGTTTAAAAGATACAAAGGAAAAAATGGCTAATTACATAATTTAAAAAGTTTTAAATAAAATTTCTGGTATTAAATATTTTTATAAAACTTGAGTAAAAATTCCTGTCTTTCTAGTCTTAATCTTCGTTTAAATAGGATTTTCAAGGAAATTATATTTTAACCAACAGGTACATAAAACTTATATTCCATTAAACTTTAAATCGAATTTAATGCAATAGATGAAAATATCTTATGTTATGCCAAGTGCCTGCACAGAATTTCTCAAAATTATAATTACGTTCCAATAAACTTTTAAATCGAATTTTATACAATAGATGGATGCACAACAGACGCCACTGCCGTCTTTATAAACTGACTTGGGAAAATCCCCCTAGCAAAATATCACTATTTGTTTTGAAGCTGATAATGTAGATATAAGGAAAGAACATGTTTACAAACGAACATTTCCTTCAATCAACCTATCTTCCTTCAACCAACCTACCTTCCTTCTACCACCTACATTTTTGCTTTAGTGATCATTGCATGAATCATCATAGCGAGGTTGGCCAATCGTACCAGAGCTGTTAATCATAGACCAATCAGATCACCTGAATTTTTGTGTACAGTAGGAGTCGTAAAGATGGTCAGGAAATTGATGTGGATCAACAGAAATTTTTTTTCACAGTGACGTCAGCTGCCCTATCCTTATAGTACAGATAAAACCGTGCTAGTTTCTCCGGATGCTACCCCTGAGGATGGACAAGTTTTTAACTATCCCGAAACTGTAGGAATGTAACTGTATTATATTATTGTAAGTCATTTATGTTATTTATTTGTGAATTTAAAAAATATATTACATACACTGATTGGCCGTAGACATACTTTATTCATTTAAATACAGTGCAATAAGTCCTTTTATGAGTAAGTACATATGCAGTTCGCATTTCAATGAAATTTTTCAATGTAATTTTACTTTTCTGGCTCAGTACGGATAGCTGTGAGTTCGGATGATTGGAATTTCATTGAATTATTCTTGTTGTCTCTATCATCATTTTTATTTCAGATGTGCTTTGTAACGTTAAATCTTTACACTCAAATTTATAACTATAAAAATCAGAAAAGAAAAAAAATCATTTTAATCTACCTGAATGAGTACAATAAATATGAGAAGTTGTCTTATTTCCGTCATCATCATCAATAACATAGAAAAATATATTTGTGCCAGACAATCTTTGTTATTATTGAAAAAGTTCTCGCATCGATTAGTCTAAGGAAAAAAATCACTTACTTCAGCATTTTTTTGTCGTAAAAGAATGTCGCACTAGTAAATATATTATATGTCAAGGTAGATTGCAATCGATTATTTGGCGTAATCTTGTTACTTAATCAGCAATGAAATGTAATGCACAGTAACTGAATTTTTTGGGGTGATGGTGGGGATGCGGGGCGGGAAGCTTATTCCTTTATTATTATTGACATATGTTGTATGGTTATGTACATGAAGCGAATGCTACGTATTTTGTACCCCTATCTAATTTATTTTCTTAATATTTATTTTAGAGGGTTGTCAGAAATATTCTAGACTGTACAATTTATTTAGAAATATACCATTACTTGAATTTAAATTAATAATGTATAATTCATCAGAAAAAATAAATAGTAAAAATGAAAGAAATTTACCGTTATTGGAAATATAGTTACGCTTAGAGACAGAGAAGGCAAAATATAGGCTTAATATTAGCCATTGTTACTTAATCAGCAATAAATTGTAATGCAGTAATTTTTTTTTTTTTTTTGGGGGGGGGGGGGGTGAATTTATATCTTTATTGTTGACATATATCGTATGATTATGTCCATGAAGCGAAATGCTGCATATTTTGTATCCCTATCTAATTTGTTTTCTGAATATTCATTTTAGAGGGTTATCAAAAGTATTCTAAGATTATACAATTTATTTAGAAAAATACTGTTAATTGAATTTAAATTAATAATGTATATGTATCAGAAAAAATAAAGAGTAGAAATGAAAGAGATTTACCGTTATTGGAAATATAGTTACTCTTAGAGAGGACAAGATATTGACTTAATATTAGCCATTGTTACATAATCAGCAATGAAATGTAATGCAGTAACTTTTTTTTTTTTTTGGGGGGGGGGGGATTTATATCTTTATTATTGACAAATATTGTATGATTATGTTCATGAAGCGAATGCTGTATATTTTGTATCCATATCTAATTTGTTTTCTTAATATTCATTTTTGAGGGTTATCAGAAGTATTCTAATATTATACAATTTATTTAGAAAAATATAGATAATTGAATTTAAATTAATGTTTTATAATTCAGCAGAAAAAATAAAGAGTAAAAATGAAAGAAATTAGAATTATTGGAAATGTAGGTATTGCTAGAGAGGGTAAAATGTTGGCATCAAAAAGGAATCCCATGAAATGTCTAAACTGTTCAACTGTTACAAAAATAAGTAAGTGAATAAATAAAATTACAACATCGTAATTTACCTTTGTCATTAGAAAAATTCTCAAGAGATGGCGATAACATATTGTTTTGTGATTCTAAAATTTCAGTTTTTTCTTGGCTAATTTTGCAGAATAAAAGTCGGCTTACAATAACTACGAGTACACTTTCAATTTTGAAAAACACACCTATTTTTAGGTGCGTTCGTAATTATATAAGTACAGTCGTGGAAAAAAAAAGTAAACACCCCCTACTAACTCCTCAACAAATTATCGTAGAAGAAAGTTACTGGTACCGAACGATTGGAAATAAAGTCTACTTTCAAATGACGTATATAAAATTTGCTTAGAGGGCCATCTACATATTAAAACGAATCCAAACTTCGTTTTTTTTTTCAATGGCAATATTCAATTTTAACAAGATATTTCAAATCTTCGGTTCAAATTATGCCTACACACCGAATTTCAAATCATTAGAATTATAAGTTTTTGAATTATAAACATTCAAAATTTAGTGCTTCTAATGTTAAATTACATTTTCATATTTTTATTTATTTCTCCTGAAATTATGCTCCTAATGTGCTAAATTTTTTTTGTAGCAATAATACTAATATACCCAAACATAAATACGCTGAATTTGCAATTTTTATAATTTTATGATATGAATTATGAATTATGAAATTAATATTCGAAAAAATTATGAATTGCAACCTACAATTTTTTTGATGGATTTAGATTTATTAAGTCTTGCTTTATGTAAATCCCAAATTTCACATTTTTCTTCCAAGTAGTTTTCAAATTATGCTTAAAAAACGGCAAAATGATGGTTTAAGGGGCCGTCTATAATAGAAGTGACTAGATATTTTGAAATTTCTTCTGCTGTATTGTAATCTAGCACGCTTCATTGACTTCTTAAGGTGCCTTGATCAAGATGGGGGCTCTCTCGGTTAATAATCGATTTCCGAACTTCAATTTGAATACAGCCCTTAAAATACGCTCTTTTTTAAATAATTAATTTCTCGGAAACTTATGGTACGAATTGCATAAAAATTTGTTTTTAGTCTAATTGGAGGATGTAGAGTTCATTTATGATGTCAGAATTGTGTACTGCTATTGAAAAAAAATAAAGTTATGGTTCGTTTTAATATGTAGATGGCCCCCTAAGCAAATTTTATCTATATCAGTTAAAAGTAGACTTTATTTCCAATCGTTCGGTACCAGTAACTTTCTTCTACACTAATTTGTTGAGGAGTTACTGGGGGGTGTTTACTTTTTTTTTCCACGACTGTACATAGCACCTATAGTCGTCGTTCAGTCCGTCTGTCTGTCCGTCCGCATATAATAGTGCAAAAACTACCCAACCGTATCGTTTGAAATTTAAAATATATAATTGTTGTATAATTTTTTCGCGTCATTTCAAATTTCATGAAAATCGGATGTATAGTTTAATTACAGGGACAATCAAAAGTTTTCCGTTCCATTACGGTCAATGGAAAAAAATTATTTCAAGTGCATTTTAATGATGTTATAGCCTTTCGAACAGAATGAAATTGATAGGCACTTATGAAGTGCACTAAAATGTACATTCAGTACAATATGCAGTGCAAAAAATATTTATAAAACTAGTTATAGTACGAACGCACCCATTTGCCACATTTGACATGCAATTTCCAACTTGTTTATTTTAAATGCATATACCGGGTGTCCCAAAAAGGACTGACTGATTTTAAAATTCAATAACTTGCAAACGGTGACAGATATTAAAAAAATTCTTGCAGGAGGGTTATGCATAAGGTCAAAAGTTTTATTACAGTGATTTTCAATTTTAGTTCGATTTATAAACAATAGATGGCGCTGTAAGCAATAGTCGCTAAATTCAGGCTCGATTTTTGGTACTTCGTGGCCCGGATAATACATTTCCATCTCCTTTTTCTGCATGGAACAAGATAAAGGACCAAAAATCGAGCCTGTATTTAGCGACTATTGCTTACAGCGGCATCTATTGTTTGTAAATCGAACTAAAATTGAAAATCACTGTAATAAAACTTTTGACCTTATGCATAACCCTCCTGCAAGAATTTTTTTAATATCTGTCACCGTTTGCAAGTTATTGAATTTTAAAATCAGTCAGTCCTTTTTGGGACACCCGGTATGTTGCTGGCAATGTACAAAAAGCGGGCATTATATACAGGATGTCCATCAAAGAATCTCTCAGTTTCAGTGGTATATATTATAACAGTTTAATTTAGACTGTTTACCAAAAATCATACATGAAATTGAATGTAAACTAACCTATTTTATGAAATTTGGTTTTTGTGTACCTTTATTTGTGTACCTTGTGAAATTTTATTTTGTGTACCTTTAGTTATACGGCACACGTCCAACTAAAAGTCCAACCAATTCTTCCCACACTTCGGTTAACAAGTCCGGAGTAATGAAAGCAGTAGCTCTCTCTTCAAATGTAAAGCCGTGCGAACGGTGAATTTAGTGAGATTATCTTGGTACGCATGTATTTGACGATCTGAGAACGGGGATTAAATTAAGAAAAAAAACAATAGACTTCACAGCAAAACTTTTTAGCTCACAAGCTATCAAAGCCTGAGAGCTAATGTGCCCGCCCGTTCTATATGTATGTATGTACGTACGTACGTATGTATGTACGTAACGCGATAACTCTTGATAGAAACATCCGATTTGCTTCAAAATTTTTTCCTAGGTTCATTGTGATAAGGCGCTTCCCTGATTAGTTTTAAGAGTTCATTGGTTAAGGATAAAGGGGGGAAACGGGGTTAGTCACCCCCCTTAATTCAGAAAAATGGGTTTTTCATGCAGAATCATTCGATTTGCTCCGAATTTGGTATACCGGTTTATTATGTTAAGGAACATCCATGATTAGTTTTGGGGGTTCATTGGTTAAGGATAAAGGGGGAAAAACGGGGTTAGTCCACCCCCCCTTAATTCAGAAAAATGGGTTTTTCATGCAGAATCATTCGATTTGCTCCGAATTTGGTATACCGGTTTATTATGTTAAGGAACATCCCTGATTAATTTTGGGGGTTCATTGGTTAAGGATAAAGGGGGAAAAGGGGGGTTAGTCCACCCCCTTAATTCAGATAAATGGGTTTTACATGCAGAATCATTCGATGTGCTCCGAATTTGGTATACCGGTTTATTATGTTAAGGAACTTCCCTGATTAGTTTTGGGAGTTCATTGGTTAAGGATAAAGGTGGAAAAACGGGGTTAGTCCACCCCCCCCCCCTAAATTCAGATAAATGGGTTTTTCATGCAGAATGATTCGATTTGCTCCAAATTTGGTATACCGGTTTATTATGTTAAGGAACTTCCCTGATCAGTTTTGGGAGATCATTGGATAAGGATAAAGGGGGGAAAACGGGGTTAGTCCACCCACCTTAATTCAGATAAATGTGTTTTTCATGCAGAATGATTCGATTTGCTCCGAATTTGGTATACCGGTTTATTATGTTAAGGAACTTCCCTGATCAGTTTTGGGGGTTCATTGGTTAAGGATAAAGGAGGAAAAGGGGGGTTAGTCCACCCCCTTAATTCAGATAAATGGGTTTTACATGCAGAATCATTCGATGTGCTCCGAATTTGGTATACCGGTTTATTATGTTAAGGAACTTCCCTGATTAGTTCTGGGAGTTCATTGGTTAAGGATAAAGGTGGAAAAACGGGGTTAGTCCCCCCCCCCCCTAAATTCAGATAAATGGGTTTTTCATGCAGAATGATTCGATTTGCTCCAAATTTAGTATACCGGTTTATTATGTTAAGGAACTTCCCTGATCAGTTTTGGGAGATCATTGGATAAGGATAAAGGGGGGAAAACGGGGTTAGTCCACCCACCTTAATTCAGATAAATGTGTTTTTCATGCAGAATGATTCGATTTGCTCCGAATTTGGTATACCGGTTTATTATGTTAAGGAACTTCCCTGATCAGTTTTGGGAGTTCATTGGTTAAGGATAAAGGGGGAAAAACGGGGTTAGTCCACCCCCCTTAATTCAGATAAATGTGTATTTCATGCAGAATGATTCGATTTGCTCAGAATTTGGTATACCAGTTTATTATGTTAAGGAACTTCCATGATTAGATTTGGGGGTTCATTGGTTAAGGGTAAAGGGGGAAAAGGGAGGTTAGACCGCCCCTTTTAATTGAGATAAATGTGTTTTTCATACAGAATGATTCGATTTGCTCCGAATTTGGTATACCGGTTTATTATGTTAAGGAGCTTCCCTGATTCGTTTTGGCGATTCATTGGTTAAGGATAAAGGGGGGCTAGTCCACCCCCTTAATTTAGATAAATGTTTTTTTTTTTTGCAAGATTATTCGATTTGCTCCAAATTTGGTATACCGGTTTATTATGATAAGGAGCTTCCCTGATTAGATTTGGAGGTTCACTTGTTAAGTATAAAGGGGGGAAAACGGGGTTAGTCTACCCCTCTTAATTCAGATAAATGGGTTTTTCATGCAGAATCATTCGATTTGCTCCGAATTTGGTATACCGGTTTATTACGTTAAGGAACTTCCCTGATTAGTTTTGGGGGTTCATTGGTTAAGGATAAAGGGGGAAAAGGGGCATTAGTTCACCCCTTTTAATTCAGATAAATGGGTTTTTCATGCAGAATGGTTCGATTTGCTCCGAATTTGGTATACCGGTTTATTATGTTAAGGAACTTCCCAGATTAGTTTTGGGGGTTCATTGGTTAAGAATAAAGGGGGAAAAGGGGGCTAGTCCACCCCTTAATTCAGATAAATGGGTTTTTCATGCAGAAGGATTCGATTTGCTCCGAAGTTGGTATACCGGTTTATTATGTTAAAGAACTTCCCTGATTAGTTTTGGGGGTTCATTGGTTAAGGATAAAGGGGGAAAGGTGGGTTAGTCCACCCCCTTAATTCAGATAAATGGGTATTTCATGCAGAATTATTCGATTTGCTCCGAATTTGGTATACTGGTTTATTATGTTAAGGAACTTCCCTGATTAGTTTTGGGGGTTCATTGGTTAAGAATAAAGGGGAAAAGGGGGGCTATTCCACATCCTTAATTCAGATAATTGGGTTTTTCATGCAGAATGATTCGATTTGCTCCGAATTTGGTATACCGGTTTATTATGTTAAGGAACTCCCCTGATTAGTTTTGGGGGTTCATTAGTTAAGAATAAAGGGGGGAAAGGAGGCTAGTCCACCCCTTTTAATTCAGATAAATGGGTTTTTCATGCAGAATGATTCGATTTGCTCCGAAGTTGGTATACCGGTTTATTATGTTAAGGAACTTCCTTGATTAGTTTTGGGGGTTTATTGGTTAAAGATAAATTGGGAAGGGGGGCTAGGCCACCCCCCTTAATTTATATAAACGGGTTTTTATGCAGAATTATTCGCTTTGCTCCAAATTTGGTATACCGTTTTATTATGTTAAGGAGCTTCCCTGATTCGTTTTGGCGATTCATTGGTTAAAGATAAAGGGGGGCTAGTCCACCCCCTTAATTTAGATAAATGTTTTTTTTTTTTTTTTGCAGGATTATTCGATTTGCTCCAAATTTGGTATACCGGTTTATTATGATAAGGGGGGAAACGGGGGCTAATTCCCCTTCACTTATTTTTTTGAGGGGCATTATTCTTTAAAATAAGTGTATAATATACAATTAGTGTGAATAGCCTGTGAGCTCAATGCCATCAGTTTAGCTGGGCACTTTTCTTTTTTATTTCTTAATTTTTTTGTTTTGACTGGAATGATTTAATATGATTGTTCAATGTGATGACGACTTATGTTCTTGTATTGGGGTGAAAGTTCTGTCAACTTTCTGTCGCGTGCTCCGCGGATCAAGTGAGTGTCGTGATATAGGGGAGACTAGGGAGGGATGACCATAGGTGAGGCTTGACCCACCCATCAGTTTTCATATTTAAAAGAATTTCAGAGTTTTATCAATGGGTGCCAACCAAAGCTATTGGAATGCTCAAACAACAGTCTTTGTTTCATACAGATAATCGAAATAGGTGTGGAAAAAAATCAATTGTGGGGCGTTTTCAACTTAAAAGTTATGTTTTTTAGAAATATTTGTAAGCTTTTTTCAGATAAAATATATCATAGAAATTTAAGTAAGCAGGTTTTAAGGAATGAAGAAATATCGAGTTTTCATTCAAGGCATAAAGATTGTACCGTAAGTTAGGCTTAAGATAACAATGTGTTATCCTTTAGAAAAGGGCTATGTGGGGAGGATTGACCCAGTCAATGTAAAAGAGGGCTGACCAGATGCTTAAGGCTCCCTTAATTAAGTGGTTTTGAAAATCTTTTTATTATACACTGTGCGTAATGAAAAGTTAATGGTTATATATAAAAAAGAATGTAAATTTATTCTGTAAAGCTACAATAAAATGGGGTGATAGAAAAGAAAATGTTTAAAGCTGATTGAAGAAAGATGTGAAAAGTTACTATAGTACACACTGCAAGAAAACATTTAATGAAATATAAATGGGAAAGTTGATAGGAACTTTTTTCCATTTAAATATTACCTATAATAGGTAAATAGAAACAGCGGAAAAGATTAGAAAGTAAGAAAGCAGCAGTCTTAACCCTTTCAGTGGCAGTGGTATGTTTATGAACCACTTAATTTTAATTCCCAAATGCCACAATGGCACCAAAATTTTCTTAAAGTCTTTTCGATTTAATATGTATGTGAAATATAGCTTTTTTCTTATATCCAAATAAATTTGTTCGTAAAGTCCGGTGCCAGTCATTTATTTCAACATTTTACTACTGAAAGTAATAATTAACCTTTGAAATGTTTAAAAGATGTTAATTGCATAGCTGCCAACTTTTACGCTTTTTTCTTACCACTAAAATTTAAAAGAAATTTTGACTTATTTAATTTCAGATTTCGCGGATTAAATAAGGGAAAATAGTCTTTTAAATTTTTGTGGTAAAAAAAGCGTAAAAGTTGGCAGCTATTTGTTAATGATAAGATAAGTGCTCATACGGCAGCAAAAGAACATAGCATTGCTCGAAAAACTTTAGGAAGATATGTAGACAAATTTCACCAGTATGAATATAGTGAGGTGAAGCCAAACTATGTGACAACTAGAGTTGTCAGTTCGAGTGTTACAAAAAATAGTACAAGGAGACATAAAAAAGCGGGACAGTGGCTCCTAAATTCGGAGGTAATTATACATGAAACCCTGTGTAAACGGAAGCTGTCTCTAACAGAATATTGGCTTAAATGTTAAAATTTCATTTTCCTTGTTGCACAGTTATACCTGCTCAATCAAAATCCTGTTTAAAACAAAATGTTTCTCCTCTGACTTCCGCCTGCGTCTAAACAGGTTTGTTTAAGCATCCAATTTTCAAAAATACTTTTTTATAATAATTAAAGCATGTAGCATAAAGTTTTTTTTTTGTTTGTTTGTTAACTGATTTTATTTCGCTTCACAAATATTTCAATATAAAACAAAGTGGGTCAACCCTCCCATATGTTGGGAGCCTTGACCCATTATTTTCTCATGATTAAAATCAATCAATTTTCAAATTTCTTATATATTAAACTTATTTAGCAATTTTATTTTGATAGCTGATTGTATAACGAATAAAATGACATATAAAGCTTTATTCTACGTTCAATATTTAAAAAATAAAAAATCATTTTGTAAAAAGTTGGTCAAATCTCCCTAGTCTCCACTACATTAAATAACTCACAAACCATTAGGTAGAAGTGGACAGCGCTAGTGCCTTCTTCACCAGATACAGGATAAATTAGTTTAATTTCGTTTTCGACTAATATCACATCATAGTGAATAAGCAACCAACAGTTCCATTTTTTTTTCTTAATATTCCTTTTGGCTTTTTCCACATTGCCTCACTAATTTCAGGTAAGTAGTTTCTGTTACAAAAACACCGTTTTTGCAGCATTCGTTCACTCTTTAGATAGTTCGTAGAAACATCGTTGCATGTCAAATGCCATGAATCTTTTTCGGATACTACACCTTGCTGTTCCACTTTCAAACAGCACACTATAGACTAGAGTTTTTGCTGAGTAAATACAATGTAGCATATTTCATCACACGTAAACACGTTAACTTGCCATGTGACATTAGAAACGTCATTAGCTTGAGTTATAGAGTGACGGATTTTTTCTTTTTCATTGAAAGAAAGAAATGTGCAAAATAATAATCATTTCAAACTTTGACGTCCAATTTTCGGTATTCTGTACAATTTCGAATTTTTATACATGACCGGTAACATATATACTTCACTTTTATGTAACTTCGCTAATATGTAACTACTCTTTTACGAATGCGTGTGTGCTATATTCAATACATCCGGCATCAGATATAATTCGTTAATTACATACTAAGGTTTTCTTTGTGTGTGTAAATGCTTGTCAGGAATATTTTATTTTCCCTGCAAATATTATTAATTTTCATTAAAAAAAATACAGTGCATTTTTAGTGAGTGATTTCGGTAACATTTTTGTAAACAAATATTTCTTTATTTATATTTCTGTCCTTAAATATTTTTGTTTTATTTTATTTTATGAAAATGGTATTTCTCACCTTTAAGTAAATTTCGATTATTCTGCATTTCTTTACGCAAATGCAGTACCTTTTTTCTCAAAAGCTATCTTTTGATATTCTTAGAGTAAGGATTTGTAGTGTAACATAAATCCAAGTTTTCTTATTACTCGGGGAATTGTATTTTCTTCATTATTGAGTTATGGTTGATTCATGAGAGAAGTAGCTTCGGCAAAACAGCGCCGGTTCTTACGGTTCCTGGCATTTTTATCGTGCCATGAGTGATTACTTCCAAGAGAATAAGAAAACTGCTGGCCAAAAAATATTCGTTTCATGTTCCTCGTCTGTCAAGTGTAATTTTTGAAACGTTTGCTTTTCCCTATCTTCATCCATGCATTATTCTCACTTCTGGGAGCAATCAATTGGTATCCCTGAGCATAGTAAAAAAGTAAGAAAAAATTTATAAACTCGAAAATAAAGTTAGCATTTTATTAAAATATATAAACATCTGAATCATGCATTGTATGTAACGATTTATAATTTCTAAAGCAATAATAAACTAGACAAGCAACTAAGCGTATGGAAAATTGGTTTAAATGTTTGCAATACATTGAAGAAATGATATTAAAAGACATTTTCTTATATAACAATGCTGCTATTTTAGGATAATTTCTTTATAATACGTATTTATACTTTTCTAGCAAAACCCGCGGCTTTGCTCTCGTAATAGTTGAAATATGCCAAGTGATATTTTTATGTCTAATTTTTATTAGAAGAAATTATACTTTCAGGACCAATTCAAAAATTCAAAAATTCCTAATTAAGTCACAGTTTGACTAAACTTCATTATTACACTGCATTAACGAAAAATGAGACTTAAGTTAACAAGAAGAACTAAAACTAATTCTAAATAAATGATAATTTAGAAAGTATTTTGAAGCTTTTATGCTCATCTCATATTAATTTCAGTATTCATTTGAAGTTTTGAATTTTTTAGAAACCGTTCTTAGTACGCATTTACGTCTTAAAATTAACCATCATGTCAAAATTCAAGCTTCTTGTCTAATGCTTTACCATCTCTATATTGGTAGTGGCACTAAAAAAATGCCTATGTTGAAACAGAGACTGTCTCCATTAATTTGCCAACATTAATTTTGAAATCGATTTGGTATTTCCTAATATTCCATAAAAGGCTTTTTTGGACCTTTTGTTGTTTCTGCCAAGCGAAGGTGGTAGTGGCACCGGCATAAAATATTGCCGGTGTAGGATCAGAGAATATCACCATTGATCCGCAACCATTACTTTTGTAATCGATTTATTATTTTCCGAGATTGCATTGAAATTGTAATTTAGAACTTCTTTAGAACTCTTTTCTCTCCTTCCCTTCGCTTCACCCCTTTTAAATTTCGAATTTTTTTTTACTGTTTTTGACTATTCTTAGAGAGCATTTATATTTTGTAAATAACATCCATGCCATATTTAAACTTTCTAGCCTCTTCAATATCACAGAAATCGCAATTTAGAATGGTTTTTACTCCTGCAACCCTCTGGTGGCCCGACATAAAATATAGCTTATGTTTTAGCATGTTCTATCACCATTTGCGACCATTATTTTTTAAATTTGTTTGTCATTTCATAAGATTCCATAAAAGTTATGATTTGGAATATTTTTGGAAAGCTTTATACTCACTTCATCCTTTTAAATATTTTCTTTCGGCGGTTCTTAGACAGCATTTGCATCTTTTAAGTAATTACTATGCCAAATTTCAAAGTGTTAGACCCCTCAATATCACAAAAAACGCAATTTAGAACATTTTTTGCTCCTGTGACCCCCAGGTGATAGAGACAAAAACATAAAATATAGCCTATGTTGGCGCAGGGACTGTCACCATCAATTTGTAACCATTATTTTTGAAATCCGTTTGATATTCCCTGAAGTTGCGCACAAATCGCAGTTTAGAACGTTTTTTAGAACGCTTTTCGTGCATTTTCACCCTTTTTAAATTTCGAATTTTAAGGAAATGTTCTTAGAGACCATTTATATCTTATAAGTAGATACCATGCAAATTTCTTGTTTCTAGGCCCTGTAGTATCAGAAAAATCGCAATTTAGAACGATTTTAGTTCCTGCAACCCCGAAATGCACTGTAAAAAATTTTCTGGAAGGTTCCGGAAAAAAGTGGTGGCATTAAGATGCCACGGCTTTTTGCTGTTACGTTTCACAACAACGTAGTGAAACATTCCAATTTTTCAGAAACATTCCGTAATATATACTCCGAAATCTTTCATAACAAAGTAGTGAAACATTCCAATTTTTCAGAAACATTCCGTAATATATACTCCAAAACATTTAATAACAGTTTTGAAAAGTTTCGGAGAATATATTACGGAATGTTTCTGGAAAATTGGAATGTTTCACTACTTTGTTGTGAAACGTAACAGCAAAAAGCCGTCGTGTCCGGAACCCTCCGAAATTTTTTTTACAGTCAATGTTAACAATCAATATGGGCGTCAGTAAATTTGTTCATAAATGCAAGCTCGGTGGAAAAAGGAATTTTTTCAATGTAGAAAACATCATGTTATGAAATGTTAAAATATTACAAAAAATAAATGTTAAAAAATAAAAGGAAACACTATTTTCAGATCTATTTGCGTTTTTCAACATTAAATATGGCAAATAAATTTCAGATATCTTTTTTATTTTAATTTCATATTGATAAACTATTATATTTTTAAAAATTCAACCCATGGAGAACATCTTCAAAAAAAAAAAAAATAGATAAGAATTTATTTTTCCTGCTTTAGATTTGCAGCTTTGCTATGAGTAGCAACTACAGGTGTGTGCCGGGTAAAATTCCCCGTCGGCGGCGGCGTGAGACAGCGTGATTTTAAAATTTCTAAAACTACTTATCACTAAAGCTAATTATATTAATTTAGTTTAAATTCAGTTTTCATGTTATTAGATTTCTTGGTTGCCTTTCTGAAGTAATAGTTTTCACTTCATATAGTTTTAGCATATTTTGTTTGATCTAATTCTCATACATCGTACAAAATCATAATTTAGTATTAGTTTTTTAATGTAACACTAGAATCAAGCTGAAAGAGCATTAATTCTGAAAATATTATTTTTTATTTATCAGGTAACAAAATCGAAGCTGTACAACAAAAATATATTAATCGAAACTCATGAGTAAACATATAAAATTATTTCCTAAAACTGAATTCCGAGCTTGGACTTGCGCGAGTAAATAAAGTGTAAAACTGTTAATTATAGTTTTTTAAAATGCAAACATTATTTTCATTCCTTTATTAAAATCATAAGTTTTTAGAAAATATAAAGTTTCCTTTTAATCAGTTTTTTCCAGGTTTAATAATTTACATCCTTGCTGGAAGATTCGATAAGCAATACAAAAGATAAGTATAAAACGTGCAAAAACTACTTTTATGTATTAAATTTTTTCCAAATTTTGCATAATAAAATGAGTTAAATAGTTCATTACACTTATTTTACATATATCATATTTTATAAATAGGAAAGGCGGGACATTAAAAATTCTAAAATTATTTCATCTGCCCCTAAGATACAAATTTATTATAATCATTTTGTTTATAATTAATTAAACGAAAAAGAAAAGACAATATTTGGTTCTATCAACGGATAAGATTTTTGAAAATTTACATATAACATAGGCTTAATGATGCATTTAAAGGACATTTTAATTAATTTATAAATTAAAGAAAATAAAAAAAACTGATTAATAAAATACATAAATTTTTGAGAGATAACAAAATGTGAAAATGGACTTGATTTTATTACTCATTTAAAAAATACATAAATAAATAAAAACACTTGTAGCACTAACATTTCCTCTATGGTTCCAAATGTATTAATCCTTTGAAGGGCACTAATATATGTCAAAAGTACGATGTTTTGCAACCACTATTTTACTATAATAATTTTTACGTGTAAAATCTCCAAAATATAAAAGCAAAATTTTTTATTCAAAAATACTTGTGGCAAATTTCTGAATAGTTGGTGTTTGCACCGTGCAAACGGTATCCGTTTAAGTGTCAAAAAAGCTAAATTTCTTGAAGGAATACAAAAATTGTAAAAACCGTTTGTGGAATATTTAAATATGCTATATTTCATAAATTATTAAAAATATTATTTTTTTAACATCACAATTGAATTTTATAATACTGCAATTCTGGAAAAAATTTTAAATAAACTATGATGCTTATCTTAAAAAATGAATTTCATAATGTTTTAAACTTATTAATGCATTGCTCGTATTAAATAGTAGAAAGCTTATTAAAAAAGAAAATTAAAAAATGTTACTTATCTATACATTTTAATAAAACGCATTCTCTCAATTGGCAGATACATTCAGTTTTTATGACAAAGAATAATAATTTCATGATTAGACATTATAAAAAATAATCAATATACATTTTTTATTCAATGTCTTATTTAAGCAATTAAATTTTAAAGTTTCGTATTACAGATAAAATAAAAATTCAAACAATGAAGCATAAAAAGGTTTAATTTCTTTACCGATTGATATCCAAACGAAGAATGGCATTTGTTCAGAATGCATTTGTCTCTAAGTACCTAGGCAGCTGTTTTTTATTATTCTTTATTTACCAAAACGGCTAATGGAACATAAAACATGAAGCACGCATGCGCAGAAAGTAGTTTATGGAAAAATTGAAACCTCTTAAAAATATTACACGAATTATTGCCGTAATTGACGTGGAACATAAAGAAATTCGGAATTCCGGTAAAATATGCGAAATGCTTCAGGATAATTTTCTGAAACGTTCCGAAAATTTTTTACAGTGTGGTAGTGACACCGACGTAAATAGAGCCTATATTAGAGCAAGGGTTATCACCATCGATTTCCAAACATTACTTTTGAAATCAATTTGATACTTCCTGAGATTGCGTAGGAATCGCCATTTAGAACGTTTTTTAGACCGCTTTTCGCGCATTTTCACCTCTTTTAAATTTCGAATATTTTTAGAAACTGTTCTTAGACAGCAATTACATCTTATAATTACCATTCCAAATTTAAAGTTGGCCACTGTAGTATCACAAAAATCACAATTTAGAACGTTTTGTGCTCCTGCAATACCCAAGTGGAAGTGTCACCGCTATGAAATAGAACCTATGTTAGAGCAATGGCTTTCACCATCAATTTCCAACTATTACTTTTAAAATTGGTTTGATACTTCCTGATATTGCGTAGAAATCACCATTTAAACGCTTTTTAGAAAGCTTTTCGCACATTTTCAACCCTTTTATTTACTTATTTATTTATTTATTTTTAAGAAACGTTCTTATCATTTATATATAATAAATAACTACCATGCCAAATTTCATGCTCTAGGCCTTTCACTAACACAAAATTACAACATACGCATTTTTAGAACTTTTTTGATCCTGGACCCCTTTGGGGTAGAGGCACCGACGTAAAATATAGCCTATCTTAGAGCACAGGGCTATCACCATCATTTTCACACCATTATTGTTTAAATTTGTTCGGTACTTCCTGAGATTGTGTAGAAATCGCCATTTAGAGCTTTTCTTTTTAGAACGCTTTCCGCGCGTTTCCACCCTTATTTAATTTCGATTTTTTTTTAAAGAAATGTTCTTAGAGATCATTTATATCTTATAACTACCATGCCAAATTTCATGTTTCTGGGAACTTCAGTAAAACAAAAATCGGAATTTAGAACGTTTTTAGCTCCTGCAACCCCCAAGTGGTAGTAACACCGGTATAATATAGAACCTACGTTAGAGCAAGGGCTATGGTAATCAATTTCAAACCATTACTTTTGAAATCGGTTTGATATTTCCTGTGATTGCGTAGAAATCACCTTTTAGAACATTTTTTAGAACGCTTTTCGTGCATTATCAACCCATTTAAATTTCGACTTTTTTAAGAAATGCTCTTAGAGATCATTTATTTCTTATAAGTAGATACCATTCCAAATTTCATGTTTCTAGGCCCTTCAGGAGCACAAAAATCGCATTTTTAGAACGTTTTTTGCTCCTGCAACTCCTTTGGATTTCTGGCATGGACATAAGATATAGCCTATGTTGGAACAGGTACTAACATCATTATTTTGATACCATTACTTTTGAAATCGGTTCGGTAGTTCCAGGTAGTTCCTCCTACAAATAAACAAACAAACAAATTTTACGTCTTTATAATATTAGTATAGACTGATTTACAAATATTGATATTTGTTCCATAAAAATTTTAATTTCACAATGCTTCAAACCTAATCGTAAAAACTTCTGAAAGATCTAATGTAAAAATTCGTAAGTGACAAAAACCTAATCCAATATTAGAAACCATTATTGCTCAGAGAATTGTATTTTTTTTTCTTTTATTGAATTGTGGTTGATTTATGAGAGAATATGTAGCTTCTACAAAGAATGCTTATCCTTACCTTTACTGGCATTTTTATAGTAACATGAGTGATTATTTCTAGGAGAACAAGAAAACTGTTTTTTCACGCCAAGAAATATTCGTTTCATGTTCCTCGTCTGTCAAGTGCCATTTTTGCAGCGTTTGCTTTTTTCTGTCTTCTTCCATGCATTATTCCCACTTCTGAAAACAGTCCATTTTAATATTGCAAACGTTTCAGCCGATTAAGAGCCACTTTTAATATTCTGTTGCAATATCGCTATCCAGTTTCACTAAAACGGTAAGATTGTCTTTTTTAACAAAGCATATTGATATTCTACTCATATATGGCATATTTGTACGGTATATATTTTACCATTAGTGAGAAATTTTGTAATGCTATTTCAAATTCATATATGAAATAAACAGTCTTATCTGGGTTTTACCATGTTATAAAAATAAGGCATTATAGAAACAAAACAGAAAATTCTACATACCGTCATTTCCTCTTTTTTCTGGATATTTCATATCAGTAATAAAGCATAATATATACACATTTTACGAAAAATAATGGAAATGTCAAAGTTGTTGTTTTTTTAATTTTCTAAGACTTTGTCCTATACAATTTTATTTTATAGGCCATTTAATTATTTGGGTAATTTTATTTTATTTTATAAATGCATACAAAGGTATGCATTTATAAAATATATACCAAAATATGCAAATGCATATGCATATATTCAACCTGTAACTCAAACTCTATTTATTAGATATAGATTTAAACATCTGCAATATACTGAAAAGCTTGCTATCTATTTATATAAAATCCAAGTCTCTGTGTGTCCCTCACAATTCCGGTAGGACCGCGTCATTGAAATGAGTAATTGCTGAAAAATACTAATGTAGGGTTACCACAGTAGCGCCAAATGTTATCCAACTTGGTGATAGCTGGCTAATACGGCGAAATTCCCATTTAAAACCATTAATCTTTCATAAAGGAGGTCACCGAAATTTAATTTAAACTCCGCTCTTTTAAGATATTTTTTCAAAATCTATGAGTGAGAACTTAAAGTACATCTTTACATTTTCTTTCCGATGCTACCAATAAAATAACCGCCAATAGACAACGCTGTACTGTGTGAGCTCCTAACTGCGCAATTTTAATGTGTTTTAGGTACTTTTCCAGTAGAGGTGCCTTGGCGAAAAAGGAAATTTGGCAACATATTTTCCGTGAACCTATCCACTGTTTCATTTTATACACACGCGTTTTTTTCGATATCTGTACGATTTATTTAACATAAAAAAGCCGTTTCTCTAATTTTATACAGAAACAGATGTAATTCGTACATAAAAACATCAATAATACACATATAAAATAAACATATAAAACAAACAAAAATGCTCATAAAGTTTGTTTTCATAGCTGTTTATATGATTTGACAACAAATCTCGATATTTTTCCGTTATACGGACACCATGCCGAAATATATGCTAATGCGCCAATTATTTCAAAATGCTAAAAGATATTTTTAATTTTATGCCAGCAGTTTAATATGAGTTTTATTTTATTGCTTTATTTTATAACAGTTATTTGTTCACTTATTTTAAGTATATATTTGTGATTTAATGAAATAGTTCGTAAAGTCCGGAATTTTCAAATGTTATATTTTTTAAATGCTCACTTTAGTATCGACAATGTTTTTTCTTTTATTTTGAAAATCCTTCAATTCACGTGATTTTCATTTTGCGCCACCTATTACGCTTGGCGACAATGGTATCCGTATAACGGAAAATTACCCAAATCTCACTTTCTGATGCCCAAGTTTTTTTAAAAAAACGCCAAAGCCCCTACAGTGGAAAGTGCCAAACGGTCTGTTATTTTGCGCTATCTGTGTTACAGTTTGTACTATATGCAACGGGGGTGGAACGAGATTAAACATTAAATATTAAAGTTTCGGCACAGATGTCATATGCACAACGGGTACTTAACTGGCGCCAAAGTGTCGTTATTTTGCTTTATATGGTAACCCGGATGTTGTTGTTTATGATGTTGACGTTTTCGCCAAATTGGCGTCGGAAAAATATCGCGCCAATATATGACAACTGTGCCAAAGTTTCTATAAAACAGTATAATACTAAAAAATTAAGAATAAAATAAATGCAAAATAAGACTAAAGAAGAAAGAAAAATCATGCGCTAAGTATAGAATATGAAACACTTTCCAACACATCCTGAATGCTTTAACAAAACTTCGTTATTTGGGAAAATAAGGTAAATAAGATAACTAAGTAAACATTGTAGAAGACGCATAAAAAAATTTTTAAATTAATTTCAGCAATTACCATCTATAGCCAATAGTATCGTTATTACATGCCACTGTTTAGCTAAAATTTAATTTAAACTACTCTTAAAACTACTGAAATCACATTTCCAGATATTATCATCCATAGACGGTTATGTATCCAATTCTTTGCGTGACCCTGTATATCCTTTTATCGATATTCTACAAACATTTCTTAGTAAACTAAATGCAGTTCAGCGTAAAAATGCATAACTCCTTTAAAAACCAACTTTAAGCAATTTACTCTCATACTCAGTAACCCTTACGAATTCTTTTGTGTAGCCCTGCATGTGAACTGTAGCATTTATACACACAGTATAGTATGCATAAATGTAGTGAAACATAAAAGCGCATATCATAATTAAAAATGCATTTTTAGCAATCATTGCTTATGTACAATACTTCGGAGAAAAGTTTCTTGGCGGGAAAGAAGTTTGCCAACGTATTTTCTGACAACCCATTTACTGCTTCATACTCTCAAGCAATTTTTTCCATATGCATGCAATTTATTTTATAAAAAAAAAAAAAATATTTACCCATTTTTATAAAGAAACAGAAGTAATTTTTACACAGATAGTAATTTTTACACAGATGTCATATACGCATCGGGGTTGGCGTGATTTTTCTCTGACGCCAATTTGGCAGAAATCTCGCTTTCGAATACCAGTGACTTATATATTTTTAAATTATTTGCTATCATTTTGAAAAGGAAATAAATATAAATAAATAAAAGTTTGAATAATAACTATAGTACAAAACAGGGCAGAGATGTCATATACGTCCCACATTGGCGCGATTTCTTTCTAACGCCAATGTCTTATATGAAACGGGTACTTAACTGGCGCCAAAGTGTCGTTATTTTGCCTGATATGGTAACCCGGATGATGTTGTTTATGCTGTTGATGTTTTCGCCAAATTGGCATCGAAAAAAAATCGCCCCAATATGGGGCGACATCTGTGCCCCAAACAGTTTATATAATTAAAAACAGAAAACAAAAGTAAATAAACAATTTATTAATAAATAAAAAACAATAGCCGGGTTACCATAGCATGCAAAATAACACCATTTTGGCGCCAGTTAGATATCTCGGTTCATATCTGAAATCTGTGCTGTAATTTGTATATAAAAAAATATTATATATATTTAGAAACGATTTTTTTATGTATATAATTCCATATATAAACAAAAGTAAAAGTTCATTAGATTTGTTTTCATAGCTGTTTATATATTTTGGCAACATATCTCACTTTCTGATGCCCGAATTGCTCCAAGCTTTTTTAAAAAATGCGCTATAATGGAGAAGTACCTAAATAAATAATTAACAATGTAACCAATTATACAAACTAAAACTTTTTATTTCGAAATCAAAGCATTGTTTTTAATTTCGATTAAAAATACATAAGTCCTTGGATAACTTCAATTGAAATTAGGTTCACAGCTTAATATCTCAATCTATAAACCTAAACAAACACAAGTGATTCATTCATCGTGAACAGTAAAAAATATTAAATAATTGAGGTAATCATTCACAAAGTAAGTTCTCCAACAATCAGTGGGCAATATTTTAATTACGTCATAGTAGGTAAAATGGTGGCGGTATCGTTTGTTTATGGTTTTTAAATCACAAAGATTTAATTTTGCAATGTCTCTTAGTTACATTATCTTATTGCCATATTTATGAGCTCAGAACGAAAGAATATTTTTTCATTATTTAGTTATTAAAGACGGAAAAAAATTATAAATGCATGATTTGAAATATTTAAATAATTTTCTTTCTTAATAGTAAAAAATAACATCGGGAAGTAACAGCGAGTTTAAGTTAAATAAGTTTAACTGTTTAATTCTGTTGTAATATTCAAAATAACTGTTATTAGATTTCAGTAAACAACATCAGGGCCCGATTAAACTTTGAAGTTAGAGAAATTACAATGTCATTTTAGGACCCTTCTTTTGGAGAAGATTTTCTAAATTCCACATATACATGGAAACTCTTCAGTGTTAGAAATATTATTCTTAGGACAGACATAACATGAGAACGGCCTGCAATTTTACACAAGTTTTTGAAAACTACTTTATATCAGAAATTTTACAAAAAACTGGTTACTTTTTTGTTATAGCGGCCCACACTATTAGGATTATGACAAGTTGCAGCCAATTTCGCCAACGTCGTAACCGAGATCGTGAAGAACACACACATAAAATACCATTTCATGAAATCGTATACGATAATTTAATAGTTTTTACCTTACTTCAAGTGTGTAATTTATTTATTTTTAAGGCTTAACAATCTAAATTGTCCAATATATGAATTTAAAAAAATGTAAACAGAGATTGAATAGACATGACCGCAAAAAGCCTCAAATCTGCATAACACTTGGAACCAAACTGTGCGGATTAGTGGTCTTCTACTGTACACAGTTTTTCATAAATGTGTTTCGTTCTTAAAATGTGTTATTTTCATCTATCACTGCAGAACAAGCGAGAAAACTCATATTCTTGCACATGAGTTGTATATATCTTTATATCTAAATTTCCGTCATTTTTGACGGGCTACCTTTCTAGTTAAAAGATAATTTTGGTACAGTCGCCCTGTTTAAACAAATATTGGCGGTTCCAGAAATAATATTCGATTAAGCGAGTATTTGATTAAACGGAAGTCATAACTGTAATATTTAATGCGTAATAAAAAGGCAAAATAACCATCTACGGTATATTTAATTAACAGCATAATAAATCGTTAATAGAATAACACAAACTAAAATAAATACAAATGCTAATATAAAGTAAATACGCATAAATTTAATGTCAGTACATACATTTATACTAGCAAAAGCCATGCTTTGTTTGGATTCGCGAAGCATTATTTAATAAGATAAATATTTGAAAGTAACAATATTTTTTTATATTATTTTTGCATATTTATTAAGCAAGAACGTTATTTTATGTTTTGGCGCATTTTAATTTTAGAAATGTAAATTCAGACAAATAATTAAGAATTTCCTCGGAATTTTTTATTTATGATATAAGACTGGTATAAATAAAAATATTTTCGAAGCAAAATTTTACAAAATATTTTTTAAATTTTTAACTAAAATCTCTTTTAAAGATGTTTTTACATTTTACAATAGCCTCTGGTGGTTTCTCAAATGGTTTGAAATAGGTATGTTTCCAATCTTTGTAATTCACATCAAATAATCTTTGATAGCAATCTTAGAATAATATATTCCAAGATAGCTTGAAGAAAGTTACTTCTTCAAAATCCTATTTTCTGGAAAAACATTTGAAATCTGCCCTGGCTGATACTAAGAATTATTAACTGTAAAACTTTTCATTCTAATTTATTCTTTTTTTCTGCATGTTAGCATACGAGAATTTTTGATATTGTAGAATATCTCGTAAGGAAATTTTCTATTGAATGCTAAACCTTGAAGGGTTTTACCTCTCGACAACGCTACGTACGTTAAGCCAACTGATATCTCTTTATCCCCAATATCTCGGCTGCTTTATCTAATGTTAAACCTTGGGATTTATGAATTGTAACGTCAAAAGCTAACTACAGAGGAAATTGTTTTCTTGAGCAATTTATATTTCCATTTTTCCAGAATTTAATTATTGGTGGAATCGGAACGCAGCCATTTTCATAAGTTGAATGACTGTAGTTTTCAAATTTAACCATGATTATTCGCGGCATCTGGTCTGGTGGCCCGTGATTTTCTTCATAAATAATATCTGCAACATATCCTAAAGCCCCGTTTACTAAACCTTTTTCGGTCCACAAATTAGAACGTAACATTACTTTAGACCCAATTGATAAAGTAAGAAATGGTTCAAGTCCGTTTGTCATTTCAGAATCGGCCAACTTTGCTTTAGTACAATTATGAAGAGCTTGAATCAAGGCAACAGGTTGACGCAGTTCTTTTTTTTTTTCATTATTGTATTCTTTTACGTCTTTATTCGTTGAAAACAGCCTAATTGCATCTTTAAATAAATGCTGTTCGCTTTTTGAAAGGGATTACTGTAAGCTTCTATTCATTAATATTTCATAGTCTTCAGTAGTGCATTCTCCATTGTTAATTCGATCAAGTATGCTACAAAATATTAGTTGAGTTTCACCTTGCCGAAAGGATGATGATAAAAAAAATATTTTTGAATAGTCGAAGAAAATAACAATTGTCCTTCCAAAAGAAACTCACTTCCTTGATTTTTGTCACTGTAAAGAGGACTGTCGTTTACCGGAGGTAGTTGTTTGATATCTCCAAATAGATATAAGAACATTCCACCAAAAGGTTCATCTTGTTTCGATAAGCACAACACTACGTAATCGTAAATCTATTTTTCGCAAAAGGCTGCATCCAATCATACTAATTTCATCTATAATTATGAATTTACAATTTCGAAACTCCTCCTGAAGCTGACCAATCGAATATGGACTAAGATCTCTTAGCTTTTGATTTAGTCCCAATAAAAGTTTTGAATGAATCGTTGATCCATTTATATTGACTGCGGCAAGACCAGTTGGTGCAAGCAATTGAAAAGAAGATGGACCAAATGTTTCATTTAATCGAGCAGTGAAGTAATGTATTAAAGTACTTTTTCGAGAACCTGCTTTTCCTTGGAAAACAATTATTTTTATTGGCATTTCTCGCCTATGACTTTGCAAGAAATTGAGCTGTTCTTCAAAAATATTTATTATTTTTTTCTGTTCATCGGAAAAGACGAAATTTGGCAAATTAGAAGGAACAGTGACACAACCACTTTTTTCACTCTCTTCCTCCTTTTCATTTTCAATAAAATTCTGTGATTTATTAAGCAAATCTTGACTTTGAATGGTATGCCAGTTATACCTTATATCAATGTCCCTTCTGCCCAAATCTAATTCATCCTGTGCATTATATTGCCTTGAAGCGACATTCATCCAGTCAAATAGTTGATCTATTTCAGTAGATTCAATTTCTTCAAATTCTTCCTCATCTTCTAAATTTTGCAACAGATATTCTAAATCCAATCTCTGAATTTCATTATTCTCAAAATGCTGTTCATATATAACTTTCCATGACGTATTATTTGGATTCATAACTTGAAAATCACGCCAAGGAATATGCAACATAACTTGTTGCTTATAGAAATCTTCATTATTTACATTACTGGGATCATATTTCAATTTCGGTATAATTCTGGGGATAAATGGTTTCTTTCTGATACTGAAATTTTCAACGCGTTTATAAACGTTCGTGAAATAATTCTGCAATGACATATTTTCAAATCTCACTGCGCGATACTCGTACTTTTCTAAAATATTTGAAACGGATATGCTTCCATCCTCCTTATTCATATCTAATTGTTCCCATGCGTTCCTTGCTAAATTAACAAACTGACAAACTGACGAGATGACGTATACAAAGGCCATCCCATTAACACCCAAAATATTTCCTGGGCAGAATAATTACGTTCAGCACGCATTTTTATTAAAATCTTCTAAATTATCTGCTGAACATTGATATTATCGCGTGATTCTTGAACTGTTTGTCTGATGAAATCTTTCATCCTTCTGATCTGGGTTTACCTTTGCTAACATATTTAGCAATATATTTTAGAACTGCGTGAATGGAAATGACTGCTTGGGAATCCATGTTTGCTTGCCAAATTTTTAAAATTTGTGGGCTATGACTGATTAAATAAAAATTATTTCTTTTTGAAATGTATTCGGGTTCATTAGTAAGGAACTGAATTTTACTTTCGTGAGAACATTCTTTGGGAAATTTGAAACAGCATGTGACTTCAGAAGAATATTTTTCTTTCTCTTACAATAAGCTTTAGAACATTTATGCATTTGTACTGCACGTATTAAGTGATTATAGTCAGCAGATTCATCAGGCACATCCGTAAAATGAAATTTAGATGGATGTATATCATTAACTTGATTAGGATCTGGTTGCCAAGTCGATATGAATTCGTCAAAGTATTTTACAATTTTACGTATCTTTTCATCATCATTTGAACTAAGATTGTTTACATCAGGAGTATCTTCAAACCAGAAAAGACCATGCATGTGAGGACTACCTCTATTTTGAAACTCACTACGAAACCAAAAGTCATTGACTTTGAAATATTTCTTGAAAAAATGTTCCATAAAAAAAATCCAACCGATTATGAAAAAAGTAAGCAACGATTAAAGGATTGCAATTCAACAATTTTGATTTTCTGATGAATTCAGAATTTTGGTTACAATTAGTGTAAGCATAGTCTGCATCAATAATGCGATAAATTTCAGGCCACTATAAATCAGCTGCACTAAGTGTAATGAAAACAGTAGGAGTTTCCAATTCCTCAACCATGTCTAACAACTCTCGTGATCTGATAAACCAATAAGAGCTCGATGATCTTAAATTAGCATTGAAAGATAAAATCGACTTGTACAATGTAGGATCTTTCTGCAGCCGTTCCTGGAGTTTTTCAACTGTTTCAACATCATGTAGGCAAGAATTTTTTTTTAATACAAATAATTCCATTTTGTAATGCTGTCCAAAGCATTATGCTATTGAAAGAAAAAAATCTAAATCTTGGATGCCGTGCAAATCTTCCATCGTCTTATATCATGAGAAATTTAAAGTATACTTTTGGTGTAATTTTACAAACTCTAGCATCTCTAAGATCACCTCTTCCTGTTGGAAATAACGTAGGAAAAGCTCTACAAATGTATCCATCACATGAAAATTCATTTATAGGCTTAGTATCTATCTGAGGACAAGGAATGACACTGCATTCATCATTTCCTTCTTCAATGCCTAACATACTATTTATTACTTCTGGATTACATCTGGAAGTCAGATTTGGGGCTCCGGATTCATACGTATTATTTGTCCATGGACATTGATCATCTACAGAATTCAAAGTTTTTTCAACTGATGGTAAATAAATCTGCTGTTGCTCTTGTCTGAGTACTATTCGCTGAAAAATATTTTCATTTTCGCGTAAACTTTGCAAATTATTTTCATCAATAGTAATATAACGATACCAAGGATTATTTTCCTTTAGATATTCTAAAGCAGACTTAACGTTTTCACGATTTACTATAAAATCTTTGAATTCTTCACCATCTTGTCTTCTAACAAAGATGTACTGTGATATAGTATCTATGGAATGAGGTAATAAAGTACAAAATTCTGTAATATCTTGATGAAAATTAATAACTTGCCCACTGTATCCAAGCTGACCACCTTTAATTTGATAAACAGTAATAACTGGATGAACTTGGGCAATTAATTGCTCCTCAACGACAGTTAAGTTCTTCAATATTTCCGGTTGTGGACCTGGATCCATATTATTAGCTACAGAAAAAATATTTAGTTCATTATTTACTATACATTTATGGCAAGTCTTACAATATCCGTCAGATTGAATATGCATGTCAAACTTACGTCAATGACAAATTTTACAAAAATATAATTTTAATTTTTTTTTTTGTGCATCTTCGAAATTTAAAGCATATTTCCGAGCACATGCATTATCTATCAAAAGAGATTCGTCATGTCGTCGTTTTTTGCGCTGGTATCTAGTCTCTTGCCTTAAAGCGAAATCATGTTCACGTTCTTTTCGACCAGTAAGTGTGCGTTTTCTCGGCATTCTTTATAATAGAACTAACACATTCCATAAATTGTTTTTAAACGGCCAACATATTAAAAATAATACTAATAGTAATTACTTCTTAATAGTAAATATATTTCATTTGGTTAAATTTTCAACCTTCGAATTCGAATAACACTTTATATAACGAATTTAACATTTAATTTTATTTGTTTACAATTTTTTGTTGTCACTTTACAAAAAAAAAAAAAAAATCATAATATAATTCTTTTAAAATGCGTAAGTTTCATCTGCGTAAATTATTTCACATAATAAGAATAAGTTGTGTATTTGAATTCTTAACACTAAAAAATACATAATTTAATTAAATAATTGAATTTTCACAAATTTTAATTCATTAAAAATATGCTATAATTTTCCTAACAAAGTATTTTAAAAATTTCACAAAAGAAATCGTGGAACTATTATATGATTAAAAGGAATGAAAGCCAAAATATGCGTCATCTCCAACCAGTTTATTCAATTGAAGTATTCTATTAAAATGTATATTTTCCTATCAAATAACATACATTTTTAATATAAGAAAGTTTAATGTAAGTAAAGTTTTAAGCTGTAGCCGGTATTACGGTAATTCTTTTACTTACATATTACGTATGCCACGCTGCAATATTAAAAAGCTGTAGCCGGCATTACGATAATTCTTTTGCCTCACATGCAAATAATTAGAGATATACATATTATGTATGCCACGCTGCAATACTAAAAGCTCCAGCGGGTATTACGATAATTCTTTTACCTCACATGCAAATAATTAGAGATTATTTAATTCCGCTTAATTATTACAAATTTTTTTAGATAAACGCAAACATTTTATCACAAACTCCAACAAAACTTTTTATTCTATTTATTCTTTATTCCAAAGATACAACTTTATCGTCTGCTGCCATAGTAACATGAAAAATTAAATTTTATTAAAAAAAAATGAGCAGTAGTAGAAAAATATTTTACTAAATCGAATAGTTATTTTTTATTTTGGTTTTAGAATTCAATTCCTGAACTCCCGTGCATAGAACGGGTTAAACAGCTAGTTAAACTTAAAAAACAGTTTTTGAGATATTTTGGCGGAATAATGAAAATATATTTTATTTATTCAATTAATCATGATTCTATCTATAAGTACTGACTCCATGATTTATTAATTTTTCTTCTGAAAATATACGTGTTTCATTTTTTTTTTTTTAAATGCATCCGTAATGGAAAAACATGTAAAATAAATTAATTAAAATAATAATTTTTTTAAGGTTATTCTGTAAAAACAAATAACAGTGTGCAAATCTACAGGTCATAATGTATTTTTAAGTTTAATTTCAAGGCAAAATACTGAATAGTTTTTTTGTAAAGTGTACGACAAAATGTAATTTGAGTAGACTAGTAGAGGATTCGCTTCGCTCATCCTAATAATTTACATCACACTTAATACAGCTCGTTTGAATTTGGTAAAAACTTTGCTACTTCTAATTTACGTTACTTATACTGCCTTAAAAAAATCGTTTAAGGAAGGCTGTTCTCAAATCCAAAGCGTCAAGTTTCTGATACAAGTTTTAATTCATTTTTGTTCGGAAACGCATGAAACTAGAAGGTGTTGTTATTCAGAAACATGTCATCGAGCTGTTTTTTCCGTTTTCTTGTAAACGCAACAGATCTTTCAGAAGATACTGTCAAAGTTGCCATTTTGAACCGAACTTCCGAACGAAAGAATAAAATCCAGTCAGTAAGGGGAGAAAAATGCCGTGTCACGTGATCAAAATCGCTTATAACTCATTAGGTAATCTAATGATCAAAAAGTGGAACAAACAGTTTGATTCCAAATCGCTTCCATGGTCAGGCTTTCCAATTTTATATCTTTCCGGTTTTGCGCTTGTTGAACAGAGCAGTTGAGAACAATCTTAAAGTGGTTTGTTTAAGTGGAATTTTAAAGGAATAAATATCGAGTTGTTTTTCGAATGAGTGCAAAATATCACAACTACCATCTCGAGTCTCGAAGTGACGGCGCATTGCCTGATTAACAGCAAAAAGTGATGGTGGGGAGATCAAGGTGGGGAAATCAATTGGCCTATCCATTATACATACACCTGCTCGCCGAAATCCTTGCAGGAAGAACTGAAAATTTATTTTCAGCGTAAAGAAACCGAAAATGACTAAAGCTGGAAGGAAATTCCAGCTGAAACGTGCTTTCCGCGCCAATTTTCAAACATCGGTCACACAGTTGTTATTCGATTAAGCGGGGACGTTCGTAAAAGGTATTTGGTTTAAGCGAGGAAAAATAACATAGAACCAATAGGAATAAATTCGGTTCCGGAGGATTCTATTCGAATAAGCGGGTTATCGATTATCCGTGACCCGATTAAGTGGGGAGGACTGTATATAAATACTGTTCATTGAGTGCAATTTCTTTCTAAATATTAATAATATCTCGATTGTGAATCTTTTGTTTCTTGAAACTTACCTTAAATTTTTAATTTTATAATTTAAAACTAACGACTTTAAATCTCCTTTCTCAAAGGTTATCAAAATCGTGAATTTTATAATTAAGACCTACGGTAAGAATTTGTAGGTGAAATAAATCTGATCCAAATTCGAAGGAATCGCACTTTTTACCTATTGAGTTACAGATGATTCATGACTGAATTTGTAGCTTCGAAAAACAATGCTGATTCTTACTGTTTCTGACATTTTTATCGTAACAGGGGTGATTATTTCCAGGAGAATAGGAAAACTGCTGTTTCACAGTCAAGAAATATTCGTTTCTTGTTATTCGTCTGTCAAGTGTAATTTTTGCAGCGTTAGCGTTTGTTTATTTTCAACCATCCATTAATCTTTCTTCTGAGAAAAATCAATCTCTTTTTCTCTGCAAAGTTAGCTGAAGATTAAACTGCTTAGTACAAAATTATAAATTCGGGAAAAAATTAGAATTTTATTTAAAAAAATAATTATAAAAGTAAATTTAAAAAATAAACATGCTTTCATTAAAATTCACAAAAATGTAGAAATATGGATTAATAGATTTAAATGGCAATTTCGCAAATTAGAGAGCTATTGCCGAATCGGCTTCAAATATTGCAACTTATTTTTGTCGCCAAATTTGGCGACATTTCGCAAAGTTGGCCAAAGTTTTTCCGCTATTGTGATAACCCTGCCATTAGTACTTTTAACAAATACTCTTTGTTGAAGCTGATACTGATTTTTCCATAGGAAATCGAATTATAATTGAGTAACCATTAAGTTTAAGTAGTAGTGCAGGCTCTAGAAGTAGTTGAGTATGCAAAATATGAGGACCGTCAACTATATTCAGATTCGTATACCTGAGACCCTAAATAACTGAAAAATGCATCTTGCGGGGTGGAATTGTGGTCCATCTCCCCCCCCTTGCAATCCCCCTCAAGCGCCGTATTCAATAGCATAGCGCGCGCAGCATATAGTCCACGCGCGAGAAGGGAGTGAGTGCGCAAAATATTAGAACCGCATTTTTCCAATTGATATAAGCTCAGAAGAGCCCTTAATATTCTGGATGGTGCCAGTCCATTTTATGGTTCAATTGTATTTTATAGAACTCCCCCTCCCCCCTAATGTATTAGGCGCATGATGTGGAGTCTTAATATTTATTTTAAACGACAGTTATTGGTTATTATAATGGAAATTAGTAATTATAGGTTATTATATTAAACTACAACAAAGGTAAAGTTAAAATTATTTTTTATTCTTAACAAATAAATCTGCAGATCGGGGGTCACAACGTCAGTTCTGCATGTCATTTTTTTTTTCAATTAGAGAGAGAGAGAGATAAACATATCGGATTCCTCGAAGCTTCCCAGAAATTAGAAGCATCAGATTAAACACGGTTTTATGGAATGATATCCTGATAAACTGCTTATTCTTGTACTTTTTTTTCAAAGATACATTTCTTCAGGGGGGGGGGGGGGCTCTGAACCCTTATAGTCTCATCAATTTTATCTTCGAAAATTTCTATTGATTGTGCTATATCATGATGGTTGTATACCTTAGATTTCTTAATGAAATCCTATATAAAAAAATGTACTTATGGTAATGTAAACGGAAATCACTGCACTTTAATTGAATAAATCAACCAATGAATCCTGCCAGAGCAGCTAAGCTCAATAAATATATTATTGATGATTTCTTAAATAAACTAGGGGGCTCTGCCCCCTACGAGCTACCCTCGTTCAGACACCGCAGACTCTAAAAGTACACTAATTTGATCGGCTTTAAAAAGATTTCGGAAGATTGAATTATAATTTAAAAAACAATGGCGATCTCCCTATAAATGGATTTCTATTCATTTCTCTTTGACTGGGGAATTTTAAGGCCAAATCCGCTGCGGTACTACTTGATTAACCCGTCGACCAATTTCGCCAAATTATATAAATCGCCAAAGCACTCGCCAAATTATACAAATTGACATCATTTTTATTTTAAATAACGAAAGAACAAATAAATTAGTGCAACATTAATGAAAATACAAATAAAACGTCGAAATAAAAATAACTTGATGACGTAGACACGTGTAACTTGCTTAAAGTCAAGTTAATGTGACATTTACGATCAACCATTATTGACATTTAATTTTATAGTTTGGCGAATGATAGATTTTTGGTCGACGGGATAACTAAGTAGTACCAAAAATACATATGTCAATCGCTGTTTTCGTCTTTGATTAAGTAAAATAAGATAAACATTTCAAAATAAGCTAATATAAAAGGAATTAAGTAAACAGAATCTTTGTCTCCCGGTATTTTTTAACAAAGCGAAAAGAAAGTTCTTTTAAATAAGACATTTTAAATTAATCGTTTTTAATCTGACGGAATTTTGACCAAACTATTCTTTCTCTTTTTAATATTCACGTGAAAATACTTGTGTTAGAAATGAAATATTATTTGCGCTTTCCTAACAAAAATAGTTGAAAAGTATCCTCTCAAAATATCAAATAAATGTCTAGCGCAATTTCTAAATTTAAACCGTTTTGCAATATTATTTGGTGTTCATTTTATGTAATAACTGTAATGTAACGTAAATATGACGTAATTTCTCCTATTTAACGCATGTTAATAAATTTATTATTTTACAAATTCCTTTCTCTCTTAAAATTCACGTGTAATTATAGTATTTATGACGTAATTTTTAATAAGTTCCTGCTTTTTGTACATAATTATTTAATTCTAATTCCAAATGTTTTTTTCTGTTTATAATAGTCACTTGTAAATAAATTTTTAATTTATTACACGTATAAATATATATATATATATATATATATATATATATATATATATATATATTGAAGCAAACATTATTGTTTCCGCTGTTTATACAGTTGGTAACAGTTTAAATTGATATCACTTTCTAAAATCTGTAAAAAATATCTCTAGAAATCCTGAAAATTTGAATTTAAAATAGGAATAAAACCTCAAAAAATTAGCCAAATTTTAAAAAAAGAAAACAGTCTGCACACTGTGAACTTCAAACGTATAAAATGATCTAAAAATGATTAAATTCCTATGTACAGTTTTTGCTCATATAGAACTTTTTTAATGGAACGATTTTGTCCAACTGTGGCATTAAATATCTCTTAAAATAATTCTTCGATTTGAAAACTGTCTGCATCAGCGTGTTTATCAAACATTTCTGTATAATACTACCGATTTTCATATTTTTGTATGCATTATTTTTCTTAATATTAACGAAGAAAGACCTCCGGTCACAAAAAATTCAAAACCGGCGGCGGCGGCGGCGGTGACAGCGGTAGTTACTTTTTTTTTAGAATAGAGAGATTACGAAAGGTTCTAATTGACAATAGTTTCATGACATCCCAAGAACGAATATTTAACACTAAAACGACCGTAAATTTTACTCAAGTTTTATAAAAATATTTTACACCGGAATCTTTATTTAAATTATATTTATTTAATATTTTTCATTTTTTTGTGTATGCTTTTTAAATTTATTTTACAAAGAAATTTCTGGTTCGAACCGAAATATATTCATATGGTAGGTGTCAAAATGACCCCTCACGGTCTTTTTAGTGTTAATGTGGACGAAAAAGGGTGTCGTCTCAGTTTGAATAAAGATCTAACTGTTTATGCTGAGAAGAGCTTAAAAAGAGTGCATATGGTTTCTAAAAAGCATGGTGAAAGTGTAACAATTGAGGCTTGGGGTGGTGCAACTGGGGCTGTTATTCCTCCTATGATTTTGTATAAATGTAAAACAATGGAACCATAATGGGTGGATAATTTGGCTATAGATTCTGCATGTGAAATGAGACCGAAAGGAAGCATGACAGCACAGACCTTTTTTAAGTGGATTAGTCATTTTTCTAAATTTAAACCACAAGGACGCTGTCTTCTCATCTCTGATGGGGTGAAGTCCCATCTTGATTACTCAGTTGTGGATAAGGCTGAAAAAATGACATTCTTCTACTTTGTTTACCTTCTAATATAATATATGAGCTGCTTCCTTTAGATAAATCCTGTTTTGGGCCGTTTGAGTAACTTTGATACCAAGAAGGTCTTTTGTTTTTGTAACAAACCTACCATGACAACATTACAAAGGCTCGATTTAAAAAAATATTTTCTCCAATTTGGGACAAAGCCTGCCACCGTTAAAGGTGGTTTCAAAGGGACAGATATCTATCCTTTCAATCCATATTCAATCCCCGAGGATACTCCAACTTCTGTTTCTGAAAACCCACATCCAACAAAGAATAGTTCCAAAAGTGGAAAAGAAATTTCTATCCCAGGGACATCTTTTGAAAAACAGGTAGTCATACTCCTCCTCCGTCAAGTACTCCTGGCTCTTCTTCAGGCTCTTGATGTGATTCTTCTGAAGATAATGACAGAAATGGTGCCTCTGTTCATGACTCATCATTTCAAGAATTACTGAGCTCACCACAGAAAAGGTGTAACACAACTCGTGTCATAAAACCTGCAATGAACTATCGTGCTCTAATTTTGAAAAAAAGACCTCTTTCTCAAAGCTTCTCAAAGTAATACTGGAGACACTCAAACATCACAACAGCAATTAAACAAAAAAATTCGCCAGTATGCGATGAATAGTGGGAAATTATCCCTAACAAAGAAAAGCGATACAGCTGGTTTTGCAGTATTTGCAACAAGGAAAACGTTATGGATATGAGATTATGTGTTGTGTGTCGTAATTATGTGAACGAGGAGTGCATCAGACTTAATAAGAAATATATGGAAGTTTTTACTTGCCATACATGTGAATTAAAAAAAATTATAAACATTTTTTACCGTTAAAAAGTTCAAAATTGCTTAAAATTTTGCTTAAAATTGTTTAAAATTTCTTGAAATTGCTTTCTAAATTTTCTTCTTGCTTACTTTTTCATTATTTTTTGTAAAGTTTCAAAAATTAAATTTGGTTTTGAAATAATTGATGTCTTTCATGCGTTAAATGTATATATTTCAATTATATTTCTCCTATGGGCATATTACCCCTGCATATGGGCATATTACCTTCATCAATTAGATTTTTTTTTCCCAGCAGGTTTCTCTTGATTAATTTTTAATTTTTTTTTCCAGTACAAAAAAAAAGCCTGCTCTTTTAGATATTTTTTTTTTAATGAGTTATGACTATTGCTAAAAAATTTCTATCCTTAAGGTGGCCATATTACCTGCACTTACCTTATATAACAGATATAATATTTTCACTGTATAACAATGGTTAGCTAAATATTTAGCATTAGCAATCTTATAATAAATATACATAATATATAACAAATTTAAATTGCGGATTGTAGGATAATAAATATTATATAAAGTGAGATTAAACAACAATTATATGCAAAACTGGCGTTGAGACCCTTAATCTGTAGATTTCCTTTTTAAGAATCAAAAATAATTTTAACTTTACATTTGTTGTTATTTAATATAATAACCTATAATTATTAATTTCCATTAAAATAACTAATAACTGTCGTTTAAAACAAATGTTAAAAGTCCCCACAGCATACGCTCAATACCTCAAAGGGGAGGGGGGTCTATAAAAAGCAATTGTACCATAATATACACTAGCTGCAGCCAGAATATTAATATTTGGGCTCTTCTGATCTTAAATCAATTGGGAAAATGCAGATCTCATATTTTGCACAGTCACTTCCTTCTCGCGCGTGGACTGTATGCTGTGCGCTATGTTATTCAATAGGGCACTTGAGGGGGGAGTGACAAAAGGGGGTGGGGTATTGCACCACAATTCCGGTCCACAAGAAACACTTTATAAGTTATTTAGGGCTTCGGGTATACGAATTTGAACATAGTTGCCTGTCCTTATATTTTGCATAGTCAACTATTTCTAATGCCTCGTCTATAGTGTTAACCTTAGTATGTTTAACCTTAAGTATTTTTGAGATATTTTTCGAAAAAGGAGGGCGCTAGGCGGAAGGCCACCCCTTTTCGCTTTAGGGGTCGAATTTTGAAAAATTCCAAAACACATGTTTACTTATTTTAGTTATACTATAGGCATGTCAAGTTTCAAAATTTTATTTCCATTGGTTTATGATATATGATGATTTTTTATTATTATTATTTATTTCGTTTCCCCTCCCTTGGAGATAAAATTTTATAAAATCAATGGTCCAATTCATGTATTTCCCTCAGGAATGCATATATATTTCAAATTACAAAGCTCTGTGATAACAGGAAGTTGGTGACAAATAAGTCACAAGAGTTGACTGCCACATACAAACAGAATTATAAGTTTTTAAAAAAAGCATGTAAAAAAATACAAATAATTAAATTTTACATTTTATTTTATAATTTTCAATTTCAGATACTTTATGAAACTATAAAAATAATGAAATTTATGCAAAATAGATAGCAATAAGCTAAAGAGATGCAACTCGATAGATAGTCAAATAGATAACAATAAGCTAAAGAACATAATATTAACGTATCTATGTGCGGAGCAACTTTTTTTTTAAGTATTTAATACAATTTAAATTTATTTTTAGGAAGATTGTGTCTCGAAAGCTCGAAGAAAAGCAAAAAATAGTCCATACATTGATTACTTTTTAGTAAGTTGAGAAATTTATGGTAAAATTTAGTGAAATTTAGCAATACGCAAAACGCTCTACAGGAAATTCTATTGCATATATATGCATTTTCTGTCTACACATAATTTGTATGACAATGGTGAAGGCAATAAACTGAGATTTAAGCGATATTATAAATTTTTCATGAGTTATGGCATATCGTATCTGTTTACATCCCATTTTTTTTTTTAATTCATAGTTGTCATTCCACGAAACAGTTATAAAGCAAAAGTTTATATTTTGAAATTAAATGTTTAGTTCATTGCCTTCACAACAGTGTCAATAACTTGCAGTTTAAATTTCATAGTGATATTTCAATAGCTTTTGAGAAATCATGTTTTGCATATGGAATTTATACTGAAAAGTACATTTTCCATAGAACATATTTAAAGTTTACATTTATGTTTTACTAAAATTATTTATAGTTATGTACATATGAAATTTAGTGCATTTATAAATAATAGACTTTTCTTTAGTTCTGAGCCTTCTTTTATTTGTAGAAGATCATATTTTTTTTTTTTTTTTTTTTTTTTGGCAGTTTTTGTATGAAGTGAAAAAAAAAACGTTTTGCACTGAGCATTTATTCGATATTGAAAGAACCATATTCTTGAGTCATAAATGACCTCAATTGTTTTTGAATAACTTTATAACTTTTAATAATATATATAATCCAATTTTATATTATTTTACTGCTAAATAAAACAAAAAATAGGGTATTTAAGAAAATTAGGATATTCAAAGAAATTTATGAAAAATCCACCAAAAAGATTTATATAGGTACTCGAATATTCGCTGAACATAAAACAATTATTATTTACATTTTATAGTACAGAACATTCGTGGAAGCAATGAAAATTTTTCTCACTCTCTGTTATTTAAATGGCACTTCCGGTTTCATTCACAGCTGTCAAGTAGTTTTTAAATCACTATAACTAAGGTTTTATTTATATATAGTACAATAAAAATAAGCACAGATTTGAAAAGGTAAAGAATTGGGCTTTAATGAAATGTAGTAAAAAGAAAATAAAAATTTCTAGTCAAAAAATCACATTTTAAACGTAGTCAGATACCTTAAAATACATCTTTTGGTATATTAATACTGTTTCTTGTACAGTTTTTTAAGATTGCAAGTATTGGTATTCATTCCAAAAAAGTTCTTGGTAAATTTTAATGTCATTAAGCAAAAAAAAAAAGGTTTTAATTTTCATTCTCACGGGTTAATAAAGCATGAAATCTCTTACGAAAGATCTAAAGTAAAAATTTGTACTAGGTAAAATAAATCCAAGTTTTCTTATTTCTAAGGAAATTGAATTTTTCTCTTATTCCGTTATGGTTGATTCATGACAGAATTTGTAGCTCCAACAAACAACGTTGATTCCTGCGGTTACTGACATTTTTATTGTAACATGACTGATTACTTGCAGGAGAATAGGAAAACTGCTGTTTCACGGCCAAGAAATATACGTTTCATGTTCCTCGTCTGTCAAGCGTAATTTTTGCAGCGTTTGCTTTTTTATACCTTCATCCATGCATTATTCTCACTTCTGAGAACAATCAATCGTTTTTCCTGAACATGTAGTAAAGGAATAAATAAGAAATCGAAATTTTTCAATCTCAGAAAAAAATAATGATTTTTTTTTTTAATATATTTTTTAATAATTAATGCATGCAGTGTGTGCTGATCTTGTGAAAGATCTAATGTAAAAATTTATATTACATAAAATAAATTCAAGTTTTCTTATTTCTAAGGAAAATGAATTTCTCTCCTGTTCCGTTATGGTTGATTCATGACAGAATTTGTAGCTCCAACAAACAACTTTGATTCCTGCGGTTAGTGACATTTTTATTGTAACATGAGTGATTACTTGCAGGAGAATAGAAAAACTGCTGTTTCACGGCCAAGAAATATACGTTTCATGTTCCTCGTCTGTCAAGTGTACTTTTTGCAGCGTTTGCTGTTTTATATCTTCATCCATGCATTATTCTCACTTCTGGGAACAATCAATCGTTTTTCCGGAACATGTAGTAAAGAAATAAATAAGAAATCGAAATTTTTCAATCTCAGAAAAAATTACTGATTTTTTAAAAATATATTTCTAAATAATTAATACTTACAGTGTGTGCAGATCTTGTGAAAGATCTAAAGTAAAAATTTGTACTAGATAAAATAAATTCAAGTTTTATTATTTCTAAGAAAAATGAATTAATTTCTCTCCTGTTCCGTTATGGTTGATTCATTATATAATTTGTAGCTCCAACAAACAATGTTGATTCCTGCGGTTACTGACATTTTTATTGTAGCATGAGTGATTACTTGCAGGAGAATAGAAAAACTGCTGTTTCACGGCCAAGAAATATTATTTTCAGGTTTCTCGTCTGTCAAGTGTAATTTTTGCAGCGTTTGCTTTTTTTCTATCTTCATCCATGCATTATTCTCATTTCTGGGAACAATCAATCGTTTTTCCTGAACATATAGTAAAGGAATATACTTAATAAGAAATCGAAATTTTTTAATCTCATAAAAATTTACTGATTTTTACTGTGGTTTTTTAATGTATTTCTTAATAATTAAAGCATGCAATGTGCATTGTATCTAATAAATTTCAATTATTAAGATTTGAATAAACCTGTATAATTAATGAAAATTATGTGATACGGATTTACCTATTTATAATACACTGAAAAAAATAGGAACTTGATGTTGAATTGGAATTTGTCATTGAATATGAACCTATTTTTGAATATTTAACTAACTTTTTTTTTTTTTAATCCAGGCTTTACCAAGGATTCTATCACTTACGATCACTTAGCTATAATATATTCAATTATTTATATACGTAGATATACTATTAACTATTTATGTATGTAGATATAATATACATATTTAATTTAATATATATCCAAACATAATTTTCGAACTGAATAAAAACTGTTATGATTCACCTGTGTTCTTTGATAGCAATGTTTGTAATCCTTTATTGATAACAGTTAATGATAATTATTCTTGTTAATTTGAATAATTAGTAAAAACTGTTGCTTTGAAAGATAATAGCAATTATTTTCAATCTTAGAATTTTGATTAACATTAAGAGTTATATAGATTCTAGCTTGCATAGGAAAAAAAAGGGAATCAGTATGAATTCAAGTTGAGAAACAAAGTTCACTGAATAATTACTTTCTTAAACACAAAAACTAAAAAGATATCCTATGAAAATACAATGATGAAATTTTTATTTTATTTAGACATAGAAATAAAGTACTGATAAGCTAAAACAAAATGCTTGTAACTTGTATTTTTAAAAGTATCTATATTACCATTTGCTTATAATTTATTAGTATTTCATTGAAGCCTTTAATCCTCTCGCTCAGGAACATTTTTTTTTTTTTTTTTTTTTTTTTTTTTATAACTGAAAAATAAATATCTTGTAAGAAAAATATATTTAAAATAAATTATTAAGAAAAAAAAACGTTATTAATTGTTAAAAGTCTTGCATTTGTTCCAAAACTAACCTCATGTGAGATTTACAAGTAATATTTTTTATTTCTAAGAAATTTAGGCATAAATATGCCTAAATTTCTTTTGTAGTAATTTAAACTTTGAATACAAAGTAAAAAATAAAATGTGAAATGAAATCACTTTTGCTCCGGTTTTTATTTATATCTAAGAAGTTCTTTCTTCAAGAAAAATGTATAACCGAAAAAAATTTGTCAAAGGCAAATTTTCCAACTGAATATAGGGATGTCAAGTTTAAAGATTTTATTTGCATTAATTTTTTAGATATGGTGATTTCTTTTTAATTTTAAATTTGCCCCTCTTCGGGATCGAATTTTTAAAAATCAATCTCCAATTCATGTATTGCTTTCGGGAATACATATATGTTCCAAATTTCAAAGCTTTATGTAGTGTGTCTAAGTGGGTGAAAAAGAATTAACATCATTTGACTGTCGCATACAAACAAACAGAATTGTAAGTTAAAGAAAGCATGTAAAAAAGAAGGGATATCACAAAAGCTTTGTTTTGTGAAAATAAAGTTAAAGAAATCCTGTTTTAAATGTTACTTTATACGATAGTGGGAATGAAATAGAGGAATGAAATAGCTTTAAAATCACATATATAGCCAATTCAATACAAACAATTTTATAATGAATTTTCTCTTTCGCCACGTTTTTCATAAGCAGCAATGTGTGTTTAAATTAGATTTTGTAACAGCATATCTAAAGTAGAATGTGCATTGATAGTTTTATTCGAAAAATTATAATGATTACCTTCATTGAGAAATAATTATAAAAGATAAGTCTTATATTTGTTATTTGATACAGAAAAAGGCATCAATATAAATTCAAGCTGGGTGAGAAAAAAGACTGAAATAATTAATAATTACTGTTGCAAAACATTAAAAGGTATCTCATAAAATATTTACTTTGGCGAAAATAAAATAATGAAATTGTAAATTTCATAGAAGTTTTTAGATTGTTTGAGACCTTCGTATGTTTCATCATTTTTGCTAAAATATTCTTATTATTGAGAAGAACCCTACTTGTATTTTCAAAGGAAGATTATTTTTCATCATGTATACTATAATATCTTTATAATTGAGAAAAAAATCCTACTTGTATTTTCAAAGGAAGATTTGCATTTGTTTACAATTTATTAATATTTCATGGTCGTTTTTAGATTATTGGATATCTTCCTGTGTTTCATCATGTTTGCTAAAATACTTTTATAATTGAAAAATAAAATGTGCCAGGTTTTTTTTTTTTTTTTTTTTTCAAAAGAACGTTCTACATTTGCTTTCAATTTAATAATATTTCATTGAAGTTTTTAGATTATTTCATATCTTCCTATGTTTCATCATATGTGCTAAAATATTCTTATAATTGAGAAAAAAATTCTACTTGTATTTTAAAAGCAAGATTTACGTTTGCTGACAATGTATTAATATCTCATAGAAGTTATTAGATTATTTGATATGTTTCTCTGTTTCATCATGTTTTCTAAAATATTATAACTGGGAAGAAATAGTACTTGTATTTTCAAAGGAAGATTTGCATTTACTTCAATTTATTACTATTTCATAGAAGTTCCTAGATTATTTGATATCTTCGAATGTTTCAACATGTTTGCTATATTAAAAAGCAGAAAAACCAGCGTTTAAAAATGCACAAATAATACATGAAAAGCAGCAAACAGCTGTTTCGAATCTACTAGCGAGATTCTTCTTCAGTGCGAGATAGGGAAAAGGAAACAGCGTGCAAGAAAAAAGCAAGACTGAGCCAACTTTTTCTTGCACGCTGTTCCTTTTTCCCTATCTTGCACTGAAGAAGAATCTCGCTAGTAGATTCGAAACAGCTGTTTGCTGCTTTTCATGTATTATTTGTGCATTTTTAAACGTTGGTTTTCTGCTTTTTAATATTGTTGCACAAAGGCGTTATTTTCTATTTTTATGTTTGCTATAATATTCTTATAATTGAGAAAAACCTTACATGTATTTTGAAAGGAGACTTACATCTGCTTGGAACTTATTACAATTTGATTATTTGATATCTTCCTATGTTTCATTATGATTGCTAAAATATTCTTATAGTAGTCGTAAAGAAAAAAATCGCTTGTATTTTCAAAGGAAGATTTATATTTGCTTATAATTTATTAATATTTCATAGAAGTTTTAAGATTATTTAATAAGTTTTTAGAAAAAAATTATAAAAATCGTACTTGTATTTTCAAAGAAAGATTTACATTC